>JAPFBE010000032.1:4151235-4473106 GCA_034336665.1 Luscinia megarhynchos
GGTGGGTCAAGTGTTGGCCAGGATGTCTACAATAAAATTACACACAATATACAGCTTTGAAGGACCCCAACAGACCTAATTCCTGGGGTTCCTCTGGTGCTTGAGGCAGAATCTTGGTCCACTCGTCCCAAGTGTCTACTGGATTTGGTTCCTTACCTGTATACGGGTATTCATTTGCTGCTAAAGGTATCTCTACCAGGCACATCAAAAACAGATTGTCTAGGCTGCCCATGGACAGGCATAGATTGTCTTGTAAAGTCTTGGCCAGTTGTGGACACTGCTGAAGGCCTAGGCACATTTTAGCCAGGCCTTTTACAGATCGTGAAACTTTCTTAGCTCTAGCCAGGGTTTTTCCCAGGCTAAAGATTCCTTCTCTACTGGAAACACAAGAGAAAGAATCATAACAGAGAAAAACACCTGCAAGGTCCATGAGAAAGCCAGGGAGAAGAGATGACTCTTTCTCTGTCCAATGAACTATCTGTATTTTGTTTTGCACGAACTGCCTTATTTAAGGCAATGGCTTCCTTTAATAAATTGCTCTTTCTTGCTCTTTCTTATGCCAAGCAAGAGAGTGTCTTGTTGCTGTTTTTTCTCGCCACTCCATAACTTTTCTTACGGCAACAGCCAGTGTGATCCAGATGTTCTGATTGGGCTGAGGGAAAATCCATGCACTAGCTGATGGGAACGTGAGGAGCATCAAAAATTTTATATTGAGCAGTTAGAGGTCCCCTGCTGATGAAGACATGGCAGGATACTTAGGGATGATGAGCTGATCTGTGAGTTTGAAAAAATGGATGTTTAGACTTGTATAACTTTAACAGCCTCTCATATCTTCTCATCCCATTCCCTCAGTTTATACCGTGTAGAAGAGGCGTGGGAAGAAAGAGGGAATAACAGTATAACAAACTATAAAGACGTAACAATATAACAATTTAAAGAGGGGTAACAGTGCAACACAATATGTGAGTAAAACCTAATGGAGAGTCTCATAATTATAGTTGGTGGAGCAGTGGAGAGTTGTCACTGCCTGGGGGGGGTCTCCTCCAGCAGTGTGCTTCTTCTTGAGCTGAGTTTTCAGGGTCTGAGGGTCCGTACCCACCTTTGAAGGCTACGGCCAACCCGGAGGGACGCCAAATGTCACAGTCCGAGGTGTCTCTTTTTGCTTGAGATCGCCTCAGGAGGACATGAAGGTGGTCTAAAATTCAGGTTTTCCCCGACACTTGCTGATGAGAGACTGCAGGAGGCTGGTTTCTAAGGTTTTCCATGGTTGTTTATTATTTCTTATCTCAGGAATTCTTTGCCCAGCTAACAGCGATCTGTCTAGCTAGACGTCCAGGGCAGAATCTGCCTGGCAGAGGCAGGACTTATCTTTTACACTCTAAATTATGTATTTGATATTTACAATTATTTTCCAATACACCACAACCTTATTGTAATGTGTAGTTTTGTCCTCATACAATCGAAGGATGCCAAGGTGGCACTTCAAGATGGATGGCATGGAGAAGTAGGAGGAAGAAGCATACCACACCCCAAATTCTCCATCTTGACCACAAGCCCCTTAATATAAACATTCTAGAAATCTACTTATTCTACATTCTAACAATCTAATTTACACTCTATTTATTTTTGCAGCTTGAATTTCCTCTCTCAATGTTGGTAAATTGTTCCAAGGAGCTTGTCCCTGGTTGGTGTTATGTCTACTCCTCTCCCTGCCCCCCCTCGCTGTCTGCATGGAGCTGCCTGCTGCCGTGACCGTTCCTCCCCTGCCCTGGCTAGCCCCCGGCCTGATGCTGCTGCTGCTGCTGGCTTGCTTGGCTGTTTGGCTGTTTGGCTTGCCCGGGCCGCTGCCGCTTCTGCTGTCCCCAGCCACTTGCTCCCCTGGCTTTGCCGCTTGCTCCCCCGGCTTGCTGCCGCTTACTCCCCCGGCTGCTGCCCCGGCTGCCCCACTCTTTCTCTCTCCCTTCTTCCCCTCCTTCCCCTCATCCCGAAGATCAGCACCGGCTCCGGACGGGGGGATCTGAACATCAGAGACTCCCTCTGGAAGCCTGCCGAAGAAGCTTTTTCGCCCTTCCCAGCAGAGACCGTCTGAGTTCATCCACCTTCGCTCTCTCTCTCTCTCGGTGAAAACGTTTTTTTTTTTGTCATCGGGATCTGTACTGGGAAGTGTTTCTCTTGTGTTTGTTAATAAATAAGTTTTTTCCACTTTCCCCTGAGAAGAATTCTTTCTGAGCCTGATGAAAGAAGGAATTGTGGTGAGGTATACTCTCTGGGGGGGCTCCTTTGGAGGTCTTTCCCCAAATTTGTCCTAAACTTGGGCAAATAAATGTTGTGGCCCTTACGGGGAAACCAGAAAAAAGTGGAAAAAACTTTATTCTAATAATATTTTGTTTTCAACTTTTGGTATTGGTATGTCTATTGAATCCATAATGTCTTTTGTTGTGGGAGCCTGCTTGTATGTTTGGTCATTAGGTTTCTTTGAAGTGTTAATACCGCTGTGGTCCTTGGGTTTGTTTTCTTATCCGGAGATAGCACCGATGTTGTCTTTAAAATGTAGTTTTTGTATTAAAGGGGTATTAACAAAAATATTCATCGGGCTAGGCTTGGTGGTAATGGTTTGCAGGAGGTTTATAAGAATGTTAGAATCTGCCTCAGGGATGTATAATTCATGGTTTGTGTTGTTTATTAGAGGAGAAGCCGGCAAAGAAGATTTCTTGCCTTTATTTCCTTTCCTCTCCTCTGAATCGTTTACATCTTCATTAGAAAACGTTCAGATCTCCCTGAATATTAAGGAAACCATCTTTCTGGCATTCAATTTAGTAAGTTTTTGCTACATCATCTGCAGTTTGTATAGAATAAAGGCCGAGATTTCTAAAGGGGCTGGGGAGACTCCTGAGTTAGGAGTCAAATTAAGCAAGAGGAATCTTGAGTGGAATGGCAAATGGGAGAACATGGGCCAGATTTTAAAGGAATTTTCTGACCTCATAATCTGGGATTTCCCACCTGAACAGATTCAGGATCCAATCAAGGTTGCAAGATACTTAAAAGAGAAGTTTCAGGATAATTCTAAGGAAAAAAAGATTACTGCAGTGACCTGGGCTCTGGCATATGCTTATCGTACCCTGTTAGATAGTGTAGGATCACAGACAGAAGACAGGGAACAGGGAGATAAATTAGTTACCATTCCAGTGACTCAGGCTGTAGTTAACACCCCAGGCTCAAGGACAGGGGTGAAATTAGACAATAAGCCTTAACCAATGGCTGTGGCTACTAGTACAAGGAGTGGAAAGTGCACAAAGAAGACCAATCAGCCAGTGGATGATGATGATAAGGATGCAGGAGAAGGACCTTCAACGCCTCCCGATTAAAAATCAAGAGTCAAAGCAACTGGTGTGAGATCACAAACCAATAATGAGTCCCTTTCCCTAAAAGATCTTCGTGGTCTGAGGAAGGATTAGACAAGGCGACCTGATGAGCCCATAATTAGTTCACTGGTCCGGTTTTGGGATGCAGCAGGCGAGGCTACCATCCTGGATGGTACGGAAGCGAGACACCTGGGAACCCTGTCACATGATCCTGTCATTGATCAAGGAATGATGAGGGAGGCTAACCCTCAAAGCTTCTGGGCACGGATCCTAGACAGCGTGGCACAGAGATATCTGTGTGCGGATGACCTGTATATGCAGCAGACCCAGTGGAAAACCATAGAGCAAGGGATCCAACACCTAAGAGAAATGGCAGTGGCGGAGATTATTTTTTCAGAGGATATAACAACTAGGAATCCGGACCTGGTACCATGTACACCAGTGATGTGGAGAAAGCTTGTGTGACTTGGGCCATCTGAATACGCCTCTGCCTTAGCAATAATGAAGCGGGAAGAGATATATGAGACAGTCCTTGATATGGCCAAGAAGCTTCGAGCCTATGCGGATGCTGTGCATGGCCCAACCCATGCCAGAATCGCAGCCGTGGAAACACGCTTGCAGAACTTAGAGGATAAGATAGAGGAAAATCATAAGAGGCTCAGGGAGGAGATTAAGGAGGACCTCCTCCAAATTTCAGCTGTGCAAATTAGACGTCCTGGCATCCAAAGCAGACGTTTCTCCGATGGGGAGAGGAGGTATACTCCTCGAGTTGAGTTGTGGTTTTTCTTGCAGGATTCTGGAGAGAACATGAGGAGATGGGATGGGAAGCCTACGGCTGCTCTGGCACAACGGGTGAGGGATTTGAAGGGAGGCAAGATTGAAAGAGGAAGTTCCACCAGAAGGAGAGCCACTCCTGTTGCCCGTACCCAAAGTGCCAAATATGATAGTGATAATGATATGTGTGACCCTCTGGAGGGAACCTCTAAGACATATGCCCCAGAAAAGAAGGATAACCAGGCTTAGAGGGGCCCTGCCTCTAGCCAGGGTGAGGTGAGTGTGATAGATAAGGAACCTTTTGTTCGCCTGACAGACCTTGAGAAAGATATCGCCTGGGCCTGTGGAGCCAAGATGTTGTAAATTGTTTTATTGCTTTGCTTTGCTTGCCAAGAAGCTGTTAATTGTTTAGCTTTGCTAGCCAGACAGACCTTGAGAGTTAATCACTTTGCTTTACTTGCATAAATCACATATCTAAGTGCTAGTAAGTTCCCAAGAAACCGCCGGATCACCCTATAAGGAGGAGGGGGGTTAGCAAGACAAAACAGAGAAAGAGGCTCCTCACCTTCATCCCTCGACCACCAGAAGGCAGAAAAAGACCAGAAAAAGACCTCTAGCAACTGGAAGAGCATGCGCAAATTACTAAAAACACGTATCCAGAAACAACTTAAAAGGGACAAACTGAGGGGGGGGGGTTGCGGCAGTTGGTGGAGCGAGCTCGGCTCGACTCCCTTGCCGCCCGGCGCAGCGCTGATCTTTACTTTTGCTTTTCTGTGACCAATAAATTCTTCAATTTTGATTCGATCTCGCATGGTCCATTGTACTCATTTATAACAATTTGGTGCCGTGACTCGGATCGAGATTTCGGAGGGGCTCTCCACCTGCGGGAAGGCGCGCCCCACCATTTTTTGTGGCCCCGGGGACGGGGGCAGCCTTATCCCATCCTCGACCGACGAACCTAAAAGTTAGGAAAGCAAAAGTAAAGGAAGGAGGGCCGGTTGACCCCTTAAATTTTGTGCACAAAGTCCGGACGAAGGCGCGGGGCGGCGTAAGTATAAGGGGATCCGTTCGGGCGGTCGGGATCCCGAGATGCCGGCGACGTGGTGTGTGTGTGAGAGGGGAGCTGGCAGCCAGATTCCCCAAGTGAGTGTGGACCCTTAGTAGTGCGGTTCCCACTGGCCTGCGAGGGCGTGGGCCACGAAACAGGGGAAGCGAAAGTGATTTTGGCGTGAGTGAAGGTACTCCGGAAGAATGGGGCAGGGGAAAAGTAAACCTCCTGCAGATGTTAAACTCCCACCCATACCTAGAGATAGTCCCTTGGGATTCCTGCTAGAGAATTGGGACCATTTTCTGGGACGCGAGGGAAGGATAAGGCTAGGATGATACATTATTGTGTGGAAGTCTGGGGTGGGAAGGAGATTTCAAGAAAGGTGTTTTGGCCGATATTTGGGTCAACAGAGGATTGGGTAAAGCAGAGATTGAATATTTGGGTAAATACCAAAAAACCTGTTTGCTTAGAGGAAAGTGAATATGCAAAAATTTGGATAGCCCGCCCCGAGGTTTTTATCTTTAAATTGACCGAAAAATCAGAGGGTGGCAAAAATAAGAAAAAGGGGGGGTAGGAAAGAAGAGACTCTGATAGTACCCCCCCCATATGTGCCCAGTGCACCTCCCCCAGAGGAAAATTCTGACTCTGATCATTCAGACTATTCAGGACCAGTCACTAGAGGTAGATCTAGGAAACAACAAGAAAATTTATTCCCATTGAGAGAGTTGCCAATGGGAGGGCCCCAGGCAGGAATGGGATTTATATCTGTACCCCTCAGTTCAGGGGATGTTAGGGAGTTTAAGAAACAAATGGGACATTTATTAGAAGACCCACTGGGAGTTGCTGAAAGAGTGGATCAATTTTTGGGTCCTAATATGTACACTTGGGAGGAATTACAATCTATTTTGAACATCCTGTTTACTGCTGAAGAGAAAAATATGATTAGGAGGGAAGGGATGCGTATCTGGGACGCCCAGCACGCTCAGGGTCCTGCAGCTAACATCAAATGGCCTCTGCAGAATCCTCAATGGGATCACCAGAATCCTGCACATCGAACACACATGCAGGACTTAAGGACAATTATAGTTCAGGGAATTAGAGAATCAGTCCCGAGGGGCCAGAACATCAATAAGGCATTTAATGAAAGACAAAAGAAAGATGAAACCCCCACAGAGTGGTTAGAGATGTTGAGAAAAAATTTCCAGCTTTATTCAGGAATGGATCCAGATGGTCAAATGGGGCAGGCGGTGTTGAAGGTACATTTTGTGTCTAAATCTTGGGAGCATATAAGGAAAAAGATACAAAAGCTGGAAGATTGGCAGGATAGAGGCTTAGATGAGCTGTTAAGAGAGGCCCAAAAGGTGTATGTCTGGAGGGAAGAAGAGAGCCACAAACGACAGGTTAGAATGATGGTTGCTGCGGTACGAGAAAGTAGGGAACAAGATCGGAGGGAGACACAGAGGAGACCAGTAAAAGAGTCTAGAGAATCTGGAAATTCTAAGGAGAGACAGGATATCAAGGTGTGTTTTTATTGTGGGAAAAAAGGACATTTCAAGAGAGAGTGTAGGGCCGGGATTCGGGATGAGAAGGAGTTCAAGACAGATTAGAGGGGTCAGGGGCTCTATCTCTTGGGGACCCGGAAACATCATAAGGAGCCCTTGATAAAACCAAAAGTGGGTCCCCACGGCCAGGAAATAGTTTTTCTGGTTGACACAGGCGCTGAGAGATCAACTATTCAGTTTTTGACAAAAGGATGTAGTTTATCCAAAGAGACTGCCACAGTGGTAGGAGCAAAAGGAGAACCCTTTGAGGTGGGGGTTATTAAAAGGGTGACAGTTGAATCAGAGTCAAAAATTGGGTTAGGAGATTTCTTGTTAGTATCAGAATCTGAATATAATTTATTAGGGAGAGACATGATTATAGAACTAGGAATTAAGATAGAAGTAGTAGAGAAGGAACTATAAATTAAACGCTGTCCTCTTAGAGTAGAAGATGAAGAAAAAATAAACCCTGAAGTATGGTATAACCCGGGAAACGTAGGGCAGCTAAAAATAGCCCCATTTTCGGTGATTATTAAAAATCCAGAGGTCCCGGTAAAAATAAAACAATATCCCATATCCCTTGAGGGCCGACGGGGATTGAAACCTGAGGTAGATAGGCTGTTAAGCAAGGGGCTATTAGAACCATGTATGTCACCTTCAACACACCAATACTCCCTGTGCGCAAATCAGATGGCACTTATCGGTTAGTACACTATTTAAGAGAAATCAATAAACGCACAGTGGCTCGATTCCCCGTGGTGGCAAATCCATATACACTCTGAAGTAAATTAGGGCCTAATAACCTGTGGTATAGTGTCATAGATTTAAAGGATGCCTTTTGGGCTTGCCCTCTCGATGAGGCAAGCCGGGATTACTTTGCATTTGAATGGGAGGACCCCGATACTGGAAGGAGGCAACAGTTAAGGTGGACAGTGTTACCCCAGGGGTTCACAGAATCTCCAAATTTGTTTGGACAGGCATTGGAACAAATCTTGCAGGATTATCAAACAGGACCGGGAGTAACCCTGATACAATATGTAGATGATATGCTTCTGGCGGGGGAATATGAGGAGGATGTGAGAAAAGAAAGTATAAGGATATTGAATTTCCTGGGACTTAAGGGGTTAAAAGTTTCTAAAACTAAACTTCAGTTTGTAGAAGAGGAGGTAAAATATTTGGGGCACTATTTAAAGAAGGGGGAGAAGAAAATCGACCCTGAAAGGATCCAAGCAATTATGTCACTACCTATTCCAAAGAACAAGAGACAGATTAAGTCAAATTTTGGGACTCACTGGGTACTGTAGACGGTGGATTGAAAATTACAGCAGTAAAGCTAGATTTCTTTACCATAAATTAACACAGGAAGGACTAGTAAAAATGGAGTCAGGAGGACACAGAAAAACTTCAGGAATTAAAGGAAAGTTTAGTCCATGCCCGGTCTTAAGCCTCCCCGGATTTGAGGGAGACCGTTTTTCTTGTTTGTGAATATAGAAGAGGGAATTGCGTTTGGGGTACTTACCCAGGACTGGGCAGGGAAAAAAGCCTGTTGCATATTTATCAAAAATTTTAGATCCTGTGAGGTAGGGGCTGGCCGACCTGTTTACAAATAGTGGCCGGATGTGCCCTATTGGTGGAAGAAGCTAGAAAAATCACCTTTAATGGTAATATTAAAGTAATGCCCCTCACAACATCCGGGGTGTATTACAACAAAAAGCAGAGAAATGGATTTCCAGATGCTAGACTTCTAAAGTATGAAGGAATTCTGGTAGAGGCACCCAATTTGACATTAGAAACCACTACACTACAGAACCCGGCTGCATTTTTTATACGAGAGCCAGAGCATGAGTTCTTAGCCCATGACTGTATAGCTACAATAGAGGAGCGGACAAAGATCAGACCGGATTTGGAAGAAGAGGAGTTAGAAAGTGGTGAAAAACTCTTTGTGGATGGATCCTCCAGGATAATAGAGGGAAGGAGGAAATCAGGGTATGCAATAGTGCAAGGTCCAAACTTACAGGTGGTAGAGTCGGGTGCATTAGATAAATCCTGGTCTGCACAGGCATGCGAATTATATGCAATATTAAGGGCCTTAAAACTTCTTGAGGGGAAGGAAGGGACAATATACACTGATTCCAGATATGGATTTGGAGTAGTACATACATTTGGAAAGCTATGGTAAGAAAGGGGCCTCATTAACTCACAGGGGAAAGATTTGATACATCAGAAACTTATAGTTGAAATATTAAAAGCCCTGAGAGGGCCGAGGAAGTTAGCAGTGGTACACTTAAAGGGACACCAACGAGGAATGGATTTGAGAAGCAGGGGAAACAACGCTGCGGATCAGGAAGCAAAACGGGCAGCCCTAAAGGAGATGGTCCTAAAAGAAAAAGGGGGGCAAAGAGATGAGGGTGGAGTCGATAGCAATGAAAACACTGACACAATTTTTACGAATGAGGAAAAAGAGAAACTTAAAAGGATGGGGGTTACAGAAGAATCAGGAAAGTGGATATTAGCAGATGGCCGAGAGGTGCTACCAAAAGCAGTAGCTCAAAGAATACTGTATAAGTTACATCAGAAAACTCATTGGGGAGCCCAGGGGCTGGTAGATCACTTTGCCACTAAATAGATGAGCATCGGACTCCACGATTTAGCTAAACATATTACAAAGGGATGTCCTACCTGTCTGCAGGTAAATCGAAGTAACCTCAGAAAACTACCCCGTGGGGGAAGGCCTCTAGCAAAGCGGCCCTTTGCAAATATCCAAGTGGATTTTACCGAATTGCCAAAGGTAGGAAGGATTAAATATCTTTTGGTGGTAGTAGATCATCTCACCCACTATGTGGAAGCCTTCCCAACATCAAGAGAAACTGCACGGACAGTAGTAAAAGTTTTACTAGAGGAGATAGTCCCCATATATGGTGTACCAGAAACAATTGACTCCGATAGAGGGCCGCAGTTTACATCAAAGGTAACTCAAGAGTTAGCAGAAGCATTAGGAATAAAATGGCAACATCATACTCCCTGGCATCCTCAGAGTTCAGGCCGAGTAGAAAGAATGAATGGGGAAATAAAAGAAACAGCTGACTAAGTTGGTGCTAGAAACAAAGCTATCATGGGTTAAATGTGTTCCATTAGCCTTGCTGAATATTAGGACTCAACCCCGAGCAGATCTAGGGATTTCCCCATTCGAAATGTTATATGGTATGCCTTATAATTTAGAAAGGGCACAGACAAATCAAGCGTTAGTGAGCGATACATTACCGAGTATATAGTAACCCTGATGAAATTCAGGAAACAGTTATGGGAAAAGGGAATGTTGGCTCAGAGACCACCGTTAAATCTTGTATTACATCAGGTTCAGCCCGGGAGACTGGGTACTAGTCCGAAGTTGGAAGGAAAATCCGATAACACCTAAGTGGGAAGGACCTTACCAGGTGTTGCTGACAACGGATTCAGTGATGCGCACTGTAGAAAAAGGGTGGACTCCATAAGCCGGATCAAAGGACCAGTAAATCCGTCTAAATTCACCAGCCATCCTGAGTGGGGAGGTAAGAGAGCACACCTGGGGATTTAAAGCTAACACTGCAGAAGAAAGTGCAACCTTGAAGGACTTCATTCTTCTACTTCCTTTTGGGACATGAAACCTATACCGACACCACATGGATGCTGAACCTTGGGATACACAGTACTTTTCTTTCACAATAGAAAACAGAAAAACAGGGGTACCACTAGAAGGTGGGGAAAGCGTACTAAGTGCAGAGGTTAAACTCAAATGTAATGCTGAAAACTGCTGGGGAAATTGTAATCCGTTTGTATGCTTTGTCTGTTTAGTTTGTAAGGAGGAGTGGTGGGCCCATTGCATAGCGGTTACATCCCTAGGGGGGTGTGTCACAATTGTTACTGGAGCCAAAGGAGGCTCACTTCTCAGGTCCTAGCCACCGTGAGTGGCTGTGGGAGGGACCTTTCAGTGGGATCTAAAAAGTGGTGGGAGATTTTTTCAAGGGGGTGAACCCTCAATTTTACTGCTACCACTCTAACGAACTTACCCCATTTGTAGCCAAAATTGTAGCTGCCCTGTGTAGGCGGTGGGTACCCGAACTCAGTTGCTATACTCCTCTAATTAAAGCCCATAAGTGGAGCAAGTATATTAAACGCATCAAAAAGCATGGGGCAAACACCCCTCCTGAAGAGTACTCTTGCTGCCGAGAAGATGGAACTCCCCATAGCTCGCTGCAACCGAGTTGATGGGCGAGGCAGAGGAGAAAATGTTTGTGGAGTGGGTCGCCCACGGGCACAGAGGAGACTAAAGGTGGGGACCCAAAGGGGATGGGAGGACAGGTTACAGAAACAATGGGATAGTAATCACCACTGGCAAACAAGTTGCGGGCATTGGGGAAGCTACTACCTCCGGTTAGGAATAATTTGTTTAATGTCCCTAAAAGGAGTACATGCAAGCCACGAACCATTTAAATGGTCACTTATAAAATGGGAAGGTCAGAGAGAAATTCAAACACAAACTACTTCGGGAAGTCCTAGCTTTAACATAACTCTGGATGATCTACTTGACAGGACAGGTTCTAGCCCCTATAGTGTATTCTACATGTGTCCAGCATCTAACCCAGGGAGGTCATACTGTAACTACCCCGGAGAATTTTACTGTGGATATTGGGGCTGTGAAACGATTTCCCTAGGATGGTCGGTACAAATCCAAGATAAGTACTTAAGAGTGGAAAGAGGTCCACATGGATGTAAAAAACCCTGGACAGATCCATCAGGGGTGGTAACTTATATCGGTACTTGTAAATGGGTCTATCTTAACGTCATGCAACCCCAAGACCCGGGATGGGTAGTAGGAAAATTCTGGGGAGTTAGAACATGGGAACCCGGGAAAGACCGAGGAGGACATATTGTTATAAAGAAGGAAATTATACCCCACGATCCTCAGCCTGTTGGACTAAATCCTATAATGACAGACTCAAAAGCCACAATAACGGATCAGAGTAACTTAGACAACATAACCCAAGAAAGTTTTACAGAGACCAACAATGAATCACAGCTAATAAAGACAACAGCCGTGACACAACCCAGTAAAGGGCCCCTGTGGAAGATCCTACAAGCCACCTTTAGGGTGTTAAATAGTACATACCCCAATTTGACTAAAGAGTGCTGGTTATGTTACAGTATTAATCCACCCTTTTATGAGGCCTTAGGTTCTGTAGCAAAATCTAAAAGAATAAATGGGACCAATCCCTCCTTGTGCCTTTGGAAAAGGGGAAAAGAAAAGCACCCCAGGGGTATCGATGGCGCGGGTAAATGGGAAGGGGAGGTGTATAGGCAACATACCTCGGGATAAAGACCACCTCTGCGGGGGTAAAAATGGCTGTAACCGACTCCCGCAAACCTGCCCAATGGTTAATCCCTGCTGCAAATACCAAGTGGGTCTGTAACACATTAGGGGGTAACCCGTGTATATCAATACCTAATTTCAACAAAACATCCGAATACTGCATTCAGGTCATGATAGTTCCCGAATCGTATACCACCCAAAGGACTATGTGTATAATCATCAAACCACTCCAGGACACCACCTGGTAAAATGGGAACCGTTTACAGCCCTTACACTTGCTGTATTATTAACATTAGGAGGTGCTGGAGCAGGAACAGGAGTAGCTTCTTTAGTAAACCAACAGCAAGAATTTAAAAATCTTAGAGTCTCAGTGGATGAAGACCTAAGTAGAATAGAAAAAGCAATAGACGGTCTTGTAAAATCAGTAAGATCTCTTTCGGAAGTTGTATTACAGAATAGGCGGAAATTAGACCTGTTATTTTTACAGCAAGGGGGATTGTGTGTAGCTTTACAAGAAGAATGTTGTACCTATGCGGACCACACTGGGATAGCAATTGACACCATGGCTGAGCTCCGAAAACAACTGGAGCAACGTAAAAAGGATAGAGAAGCCCGACAAAGTTGGTATGAATCTTGGTTTAACTATTCTCCCTGGTTAACAACTTTGTTGTCTACCATAGCAGGACCATTAATCTTGCTAATTTTAGGACTCACCTTTGGCCCTTGCATCTTTAACAAAATCATTAGCATAGTAAAGAGTAGGTTAGAAGCAGCTCACCTCATGTTAATACGAGCAAAATATGAAGCCTTGAATGGAGAAGAAACAGAAAACTATTTAGAATTAAGTAAAAGAGAATTACAAAGATTTAGCGAACAAAAGTAGAATATAGAAAAAGGGGGGATTGTGATAGATAAGGAACCTTTTGTTCGCCTGACAGACCTTGAGAAAGATATCGCCTGGGCCTGTGGAGCCAAGATGTTGTAAATTGTTTTATTGCTTTGCTTTGCTTGCCAAGAAGCTGTTAATTGTTTAGCTTTGCTAGCCAGACAGACCTTGAGAGTTAATCACTTTGCTTTACTTGCATAAATCACATATCTAAGTGCTAGTAAGTTCCCAAGAAACCGCCGGATCACCCTATAAGGAGGAGGGGGGTTAGCAAGACAAAACAGAGAAAGAGGCTCCTCACCTTCATCCCTCGACCACCAGAAGGCAGAAAAAGACCAGAAAAAGACCCCTAGCAACTGGAAGAGCATGTGCAAATTACTAAAAACACGTAATCCAGAAGCAATTTAAAAGGGACAAACTGAGGGAGGGGCGGTTGCGGCAGTTGGTGGAGCGAGCTCGGCTTGACTCCCTTGCCGCCCGGCGCAGCGCTGATCTTTACTTTTGCTTTTCTGTGACCAATAAATTCTTCAATTTTGATTCGATCTCGCATGGTCCATTGTACTCATTTATAACAGTGAGGGAGAACCGTGTTTTTTGGACTGTGTGGATTCAGTGGCCTGGCACATCGAAATCACGGAAGTATAAAGCTTTAGTGGATACAGGAGCACAGTGTACGATAATTCCATCAAGATATGTAGGGGAAGAATCCGTTTCTATTGCTGGTGTGACAGGTGGATTGCAGGACACTACCATGGTGGAACCTGAAGTGAGTTTAACTGGAAAGGATTGGAAGAAACATCTTATTGCGACTGGTCCAGAGGTCCCATGCATTTTGGGCATAGATTACCTTCGGAGCGGGTACTTTAAGGAGCCAAAAAGACTCAGATGGGCATTTGTAATAGCAGCTGTGATGGCAGAGCACATCCGGCAATTAAACACCTTGCCTGGACTGTCCGAGAATTCGATTACAGTAGGACTTCTGAAAGGAGAAGAGCAATGGGTACCAATTGCCACTTTGACAGTGCATGGCCGGCAATATAGAACAACCCAAGATGTTGTGATCCCCATTCACAAGATGATCCGTGAGCTGGAGAGCCAAGGGGTGGTCAGCAAAACCCACTCACCCTTCAACAGCCCCATCTGGCCTGTGCGAAAATCTGATGGAAAATGGAGATTGACTGTGGACTACCGTGCATTGAATGAAGTGACTCCACCGCTGAGCGCTGCCGTGCCGGACATGCTAGAACTGCAGTATGAGTTGGAGTCCAAGGCAGCAAGGTGGTACACCACCATTGATATTGCCAATGCGTTTTTCTCCATTCCTTTGGCTGCAGAGGGCAGGCCTCAGTTTACTTTCGCCTGGAGGGGTGTGCAGTACACCTGAAACCGACTGCCTCAGGGGTGCAAGCACAGTCCCACCATCTGTAATGGACTGATCCAGGCTGCACTAGAAAAGGGTGAGGCTCCGGAACATCTACAATATATTGATGACATCATCGTATAGGGGAACACAGCAGCGGAAGTATTTGAGAAAGGAGAAAAAATTATCCAAATCCTCCTGGAAGCCGGCTTCGCCATCAAAAAGAGTAAAGTTAAGGGACCTGCTCGGGAGATCCAGTTCCTGGGAGTGAAGTGGCAAGATGGACAACGTCAGAATCCTACTGATGTTATTAACAAGATTACAGCTATGTCTCCACCTACTAACAAGAAAGAAACACAAGCTTTCCTAGGTGCCATAGGCTTTTGGAGAATGCACATTCCTGAATACAGCCAGATTGTGAGTCCTCTCTACCAGGTCACTCGCAAGAAGAACGATTTCCACTGGGGCCTTGAACAACACCAAGCCTTTGCCCAGATTAAACAGGAGATTGCCCATGCAGTAGCCCTTGGCCCAGTCAGGACGGGACCAGATGTGAAGAACATGCTGTACTCTGCAGCCGGGAACCATGGTCTGTCCTGGAGCCTTTGGCAGAAGGTGCCTGGGGAGACCCGAGGCTGACCCCTGGGATTGTGGAGCAGAAGTTACAGAGGATCGGAAGGTAACTATACCCTGACGGAGAAGGAAATCTTGGCCGCCTATGAGGGAGTCCAAGGCGCTTCAGAAGTGATCGGTACAGAAGCACAACTCCTCTTGGCACCCTGACTGCCAGTACTGGGGTGGATGTTCAGCGGAAAGGTTCCCTCCACTCACCATGCCACCAGTGCCACATGGAGCAAGTGGATTGCCCTTATCACTCAGCGCGCCCGGATTGGAAAACTAAATTGCCCTGGGATTTTGGAAATAATTACAAACTGGCCAGAAGGTGAAAGTTTTGGTGACACGGATGAAGAAGAACCAGTGACACGAGCTGAAGAAGCTCCACTGTACAACCAGCTACTGGCAGAGGAAGCATGTTACGCTTTATTCACCGACGGTTCCTGTCGCATCGTAGGGATGAACTGGAGGTGGAAAGCAGCTGTATGGAGCTCCACACAACTGGTCGCAGAGGCCACTGAAGGAGAGGGCGGATCAAGTCAGTTTGCTGAACTTAAAGCTGTTTAACTGGCCCTAGACATCGCAGAAAGAGAGAAATGGCCGAAACTCTATTTGTACACTGATTCCTGGATGGTAGCCAATGCTCTGTGGGGATGGTTGAAGAGATGGAAAGGGGCAAACTGGCAGCACAGAGGAAAACCAATTTGGGCTGCTGAAGGATGGAAAGACATCGCTACTCGACTAGAGAAATTACGTGTGAAAGTTCGCCATGTAGACGCCCATGTCCCCAGAAGTAGAGCCAATGAAGAGCACCAAAATAATCAGCAGGTAGATCAAGCTGCAAAAATAGGGTTGTCGAAGATAGACCTTGACTGGGAGCACAAGGGAGACTTGTTCCTAGCGCGATGGGCCCATGATGCCTCAGGTCACCAGGGCAGAGATGCCACCTATAAGTGGGCACGAGACCGAGGGGTGGATCTTACCATGGACAGTATTTCCCAGTTTATCCATGACTATGAGACGTGTGCTGCCATTAAGCAAGCCAAGCGGGTGAAATTCCTCTGGTATGGTATGCAGTGGTCCAAGTACAAGTATGGGGAGGCCTGGCAGATTGATTACATCACACTGCCTCAAACCTGACAGGGTAAACGTTATGTACTGACCATGGTGGAAGCCACCACCGGATGGTTGGAGACTTACCCTGTGTCCCATGCTACTGCCCGCAACACCATTTTGGGCCTGGAAAAGCAGGTCCTTTGGAGGCATGGTACCCCTGAGAGGATCGAGTCAGACAATGGGACTCATTTTAAGAATAACCTCGTCAACACCTGGGCTAGGGAACACGGTATTGAGTGGATGTACCACATCCCTTACCATGCACCAGCTGCAGGTAAAATGGAGAGGTACAATGGATTGTTGAAGACCACCTTAAAGGCATTGGGTGGGGGATCTCTCAAGAACTGGGAGTAGCATTTGGCAAAGGCCACTTGGTTAGTCAACACTCGAGGTTCCACCTACCGAGCAGGTCCCGCCCAGTCTGAGTGCCTTAATGTAGTAGATGGAGGCAAAGTCCCAGTGGCCCATGTCAGAGGTTTATTAGGGAAGACAGTATGGATTAATCCTGCCTCGAGTACAGGCAAACACATTCGTGGGATTGTCTTTGCTCAAGGACCAGGATGTACTTGGTGGAAAATGCAGAAAGATGGAACAACACGATGTGTACCTCAGGGAGATCTGATTGTGGGGTGAGACGAAAGGAATAACGTAAGTGTTGAAGGCCTGAGTAAGTAAAATGAGAGGAAACGTGTAAGTGTTGAAGGTTTGAGCAAGTCAGATGAAAGCTTTTACATTGTATAGTGGGTGTATATATCCCAATCGTGTGTCAACGTTCACAATGTGAGATAAGGGGTGGAATGTCCCGGGTTGGTGTTATGGCTACTCCTCTCCCTGTCCTCCCTCGCTGTCTGCATGGAGCTGTCTGCTGCCGTGACCGTTCCTCCCCTACCCCGGCTGGCCCCCGGCCTGCTGCTGCGGCTGCTGCTGCTGGCTTGCTTGGCTGTTTGGCTTGCCCGGGCCGCTGCCGCTTCTGCTGTCCCCAGCCACTTGCTCCCCTGGCTTTGCCACTTGCCCCCCCGGCTTGCTGCCGCTTGCTCCCCCCGCTGTTGCCCCGGCTGCCCCACTCTTTCTCTCTCCCTTCTTCCCCTCATCCCGAAGATCAGCACCGGCTCCGGACGGGGGGATCTGAACATCAGAGACTCCCTCTGGAAGCCTGCCGAAGAAGCTTTTTCGCCCTTCCCAGCAGAGACCGTCTGAGTTCATCCACCTTCGCTCTCTCTCTCTCTCGGTGAAAACGTTTTTTTTTGGTCATCGGGGTCTGTACTGGGAAGTGTTTCTCTTGTGTTTGTTAATAAGTAAGTTTTTTCCACTTTCCCCTGAGAAGAATTCTTTCTGAGCCCGATGAAGGAAGGAATTGTGGGGATGTATAATCTCTGGGGGGGCTTCTTTGGAGGTCTTTCCCCAAATTTGTCCTGAACTTGGACAGAGCTAAATCCAGCCCCTGAGACACTTGGGTCTCATTTGAGGGTCTTTGGGGACCGCGCCGGGGAGGTCTTGAACCTCCCAGGGAAGCCAGAGTAATACTCTGGACTCCCACAGAGAGTCATCTTCCTTTTTGACGAATATCTGCATTTACTTTCCTTTCTTCTCTTCCACGCCACCGGAGCCTGGTCTCTTTGCTGTCTTTGAGGTTCTGGAGAAGTGTCTTTGGGTGCTGCATTTGGCAGTTCAATGTACGGCTTGATATTCTTGCCTGGAATCCACCTTGGGCCAGATCCTTTAGACACCCAAGCATACTCTCTCCTCCAGGTTATTAATGGAAAGGGGCCCATTATTTGCTTGGACTTGGGGTCCTTGATCAGCACAGGTGGCTTGTCTGTGAGCTGAGCTCTGCTAGTGTTTGAGAAGTGCCTGACTATGGGGGGATTTGGCTCCATAAATGAATTATTAAGAAAATTGATTACATAAAGGGCCTTATGTAATCTTTCTATACTCTATAGTTTTTTAACCCCCCCACGCTGCTGATCAAGGATTCTCTTTAGGTGTGGTGAGACGTCTCTACAATAGATTGTCCTGTTGGGGAGTGGGGTATGCCAGTGGTGTGTTTCACCCCCCATTGATTTAAGAATTGTTTGAATTTTCGGGAGGCGTAAGCAGGACCATTGTCCGTCTTCATAACTTGGGGAATGTCCAGGGTGGAAAACGCTAGGGGAAAATGTTTGATAACATCTTTGACCTTTTCTCCTGCATGGGCCGATGCAAATACAGCTCCAGAGAACATATCTATAGACACATGGATATATTTAAGTCTTCCAAACGGAGCATAATGGGTAACAATTGTTTGCCACAGGTGTAAACTCTCGAGGCCTTGGGGATTAACCCCGGTCCCCATAGATGGCATAGCAAAGTCCTGGCAATTGGGACACGAACCCACAATTGCTCTTGCCTGTTCCCTTGTGATTTTAAGCATATGAACAAGGGCTGGCACATTCTGGTGGAAAATCTGGTGGCTCAACTTTGCCTGATTGAAGATGCCTGGCAGGGTGGTCTGCACTGCCATGGCCAAAGCATTTGCCCTCCAGTTGCTCTATGTAATTGGTCCTGAGAGGTCGGTGTGTGACCTCACATGCATAATGTGATATGGTTGCTCTCAGTGGGAGAGGAGATAGACTAGCTTCAAGAGTAAGCTACATAAATTTGAATTTGACACCTCTTTTAATAATGTTCTGCTCAAGTTTTTAAATAGGGTGATCTCCTCCCATAATCTTTACATGCTTTACATAATTCTTTAAGTTCCCCGTATGGAATTGACTCTCACTTAGGGTTCCTCCCTCTTTTAAATATAACTGGGGCTGCTAGGATTTGCAGCTTTCCAGCTATATCCCAATCACCCTCCTGAGCTGCTTGCTTTCGTACATCTGTCCAGTGATCTCCAGAATCACTATCTGAATCTGAGGAGTCACTGCCTGCCTCCAGAGAGGAGGGAGATGTGCTGGCATGGGCACGAGAGCTCTTGCTGACTGGCAAAATCTAGTGCTCGGGGTCTTTGGTATCCAAGATGGCTACCTTCTGGTCAGCTTCGCTTCCGGTTCCTACCCTGGAAACGTGGGAATCAGGAGTGGCCAGATCAGAGGAGGGAGGAGCTGCGCAAAGAAGGGGCTTCCTGATGGAAGGGGAGGGGTCCAATGCGGGGGCGGAACCTGGCACGTGGGCAGAACCTGGTGCGTGGGCAGAACTTGATGGAGGGATGGAACCCGACAGAGGGGCAGGAGAGGGGAAGGGAGAAGGAAGATCACAGGCACCATTTTGTGTGGAGGACGATGGGCCTGCCACAGCTCTGCCTGCAGCCCTGCCCTGGAGGGATGTCCCTTGAATGGGCTGTGATTAACTTAACCCTCCTGGAAAGATGCTCCTTAGGTTGGCACATCTTCCCTTATCATGGTGAACTATCCCCAAAGGCTTCAGTGATACCACCATGCCTTAGTACCCATGTTAATTCTTTGTAACCCATTGGTCTGTCCCCCTTGGTACTACCCTTGCTCTCCCCCATAAAAATCCCAGTTTTCCCCCCAAGTCTCTAGGGAGCTGTCGTCCCTGGCCCCCTTCATACAGCTGCTGGACAATAAAAGAATCTTTGTGGAATCACCATACGACGCTTCTGTCTCTCTGTCCCTGAGCTGGCCTGGGATAGCCTCGCAAGCAGAGCTGAAATCACTGAGTTGATCTCACTGAGAGCTGATCACTTGTGGCCACAGGCCACCGCTTGCTGAGGTTTATCCAGTGGCTAGGAGACCTGCCAGAAGACCCCCTTAGAAGGCAGTCCCTTGTGAGACCCTGTCTCTGGGAAGGTTTGCAGCTTCCCGAGTCGGAACATCGGACCTCCACGGACTCCCCTAGCAGCCTACAATTTTGTGCGTCAGAGGCAGGAAAATTTCGTGTAAGAACATTCAAAATGACAGATCTGCCCACGAGGCTGGTGTCATTTTGAGCCATAGAACTGAATGGGGGAACTGGGCACATGGGCATAGGAAAGAGGGTTAGGTTGGAGCCCAGGGTGTCAGGGCCAGTGCCATCCTGAGAAGGGGACAGGAGAGGACCAGAGATGGCAGAAGGCAGGTAGCTCTCCTGCGCTTTTAGGCAGTTTTCATCTCTAGACCTGTCCTGAAGGGACAAGGGAACAGCGATGCAGGGGAAGAACACAATTACTGGGGTACCAAACTCTTAACCTCCAAACTCCCCCCCCAAACCCACAATCACTTCATAAATAGAACGAAAAATTGGATAAAACTTCCCAACCCAAAAATCTCCCTCAGATTGTAAAACACATAAATTTTTCCCAACTTTGTCTAAAAACTCAACTGACAAAAAATACTTAAAAATCCAGTGAACAAAAGCCATTAAATCCCTCTTAGAAAACCCAACACCATTTTTAACAAGGGTATCATAAACTTGGAAATAAACTTCCCACTGCGAGATAGTGAATTTTGCTCCCATCTCATTCTATCTCCCTCCCACGAGATAAAAATGCAGAAATAAAACAAAAATGTGACCTTCACCGAAACATACTCACCACATCAGTAGGCCAAAAGAAAAACTCCATGGGGGGTTTCGCAGAAGCAACCAATCCTTGACAGTGGAGGGTCGCCGAACACTCCCTCAGAAAAGTCTCCCAGAAAACTGAGGTTGTTTTCCCTCGGGGAATTGAAACACCTGAATGCAGCTTTTGTCCAGTGGCAGCAGCCACTGGAAATGCTTTCATGGAGCCCACAGGAGGCCCACACGTTCGAGCGCCAATTTATAGCAGCGTGGAAGTGGACAGTGATTGCTGCTACCTCTTTGAAAGCATCTTCTGAGGAAGCCGCTCGGACAGGCACAGACAGTCACTGAATCCACACTCACACACACCACAGATAGGTCAGCGAAGAAAGACGGGAAAGGTCTTCTGTACAGAATTCCAGCAAGGTTTATTGCAGTCACACTGAAGGAGTCCAGTGACAAAAGATAGAAATCAATGCAGTGTCCCAGGTTAAGCATGGGGTCAGGGGCCAATGGTCTGCGGGCACAAGGGCAGTACAAGGGCAGGGCAAAGGGCAATGACCTATATGGAACTGAGGTAGATTAACATAGTGCTGCAGAGCACCATGGGGGAAGCCTTTTTGTCTCATTCCAAGCAGTGAGGCATTCTTGAAGCCCGTGGCAAATTCTTCCAGGGCATTACCCTAGAAGTTCCCCTGATGGGCTCAAGGGCCTCCACAAATTTTTATCGTAGATGAGTCCATGTGCCTAATGTTCAAGTATTAGTCTGCAGACTCTGACCCCAGGCTTTCACCTAGCTCGACTATGACTACAGGCTCCAACAGCAGGCTCTAATTCCATCAGATCCAGACTGATCTCGTAGCAGATCTTTTACAGCAGCAACTCTTTTCTTTGTTTTGTTCTTCTTCGTATCTCTCTGAATCATTCCTTCTCCCTCAGGGCTCCTCTACCTCCTCAGGGCCCTCTTTCTCCAGGCCCTCTGCCTCCAAGAGCCTCTCTGACAAGCTGTCCTGGTTTGAAGGACAGGTGTCTGCCAATAAAGGCAGAAGCTCCTCTTTGAAACAGAGAATTTAATTCCGCTCCCTCCCAAGTATTATAATTGTTTGAATCAAGGACTCTGAGGCAGAGATAAGGGGGTAGGAGTAACAGCTCTTTACTAATATATCTAACCGTACAAACAGAAACAACAGCAGCTATGAAAAATTGCCAACAAAACAGAACAGATAACTCAGTTCCAGTCCTTTCTTTCAGCCGCAGGTACACTCTCTCTTGTGCTCGGTCCCGGTGGTGAAGACGGGGCAGAGCCCGCACAGCTGTGGAGGTGGCAGGAGGGAGGGGCGAGGTTGGCAGCGGCCGCGCTGTGTCTCAGGTGGGAGTAGGCTGGAGGGGGCAGCTCCTTGCTCACCGTTTGGCTCCTGGTGGTTAGCTGTGTCCTCAAAGGTAGGAGGCTGGAGCGGAGCAGATGCAGGGCGGTCCGATCGCAGAGCCCCTGGCTCCCCCGCGTTTTTCACCACGTGGGCTGGAGACTGCAGTCCCCCTCCTCCGAGCTTGCTGGAAGCCCGAGTAGCCCCCTCCCGGAAGCCAGCCCCCCACCTACCCATCTGTCTAGAGTCGTCAAAAGAGCATGGATGTAACCCGGCCGGCCCTGTTAGCATGATAATGGGAAAAATTCTTTAAACTGAGACAGTAAGAGAACAAAAACCCAACACCAGCCAACCCATCCCTTTTATCACATTTATCTTTATTAGTCACAGCTGCGACCCATTAAGGGCAAGGCTACTCCTCTTCTTTAGTAGTTAGTACAACTGTGACTTATTCAGGGGCGAAGTCGCCTGTAATCTCTTCTTCTACACCTACAACAACCCATACTTTGTTTATATTTTTGGCACAAACAGTCCAAGCAACTGTCAATCTCACCTTCTGACTGCAGTTCAGCACTTTAAGGCCTGTGGCTTCTTTCTTACCACTCCCAGCTTGTGGTACACCTTAATGAAGAGGTAATGGTAAGACCCTCCATGTAAGGTGGTACTTTTGGAGCAGCTGATCAGTAGGTCCCAAATGCCATGTTGGCTACATGGTCCCTTGAGCCTTGCAGGGGACTGAAGCCATCCTGTCATTTGTTTTGCCAGATGAGAAGGCTTGGGAGGGACTGAGGAGGTTGGGAGACAAAGTACAAAGGTACTTGTTTTTTAATATGCTCTGAATTTGCTCGCTTTCAGTCTCTGACAGAATGGGCTGCCCTTGTCAAAAAAACAGTTCAAGCACTGTGTTCCTGGCATCTCTTCGTTTATTAATCCATTTATTCAACCTTGAAAGCACCTTAAATTGAGAAAGATTATCCTGATCTTCCATTCAGAAGATGACAGGATGAGTGCAGCTATGGCTAGGAAGAACTAACAGAACAGTGTGAAACCATTCACAAAGTGCTGTCTTGTAACAGTGGTGGGTGTTTTTGCACCACTTAATTAGTGGTTTGTCTCAGTCTCTTCTGCCTTTATTCAGAACCAGGATTAACAAATACATGAAGGAAATGGACTTTCTCATGTTCGGGCTTAGTTGTTTATTAAATCTTATCAAAAAGTACAGACCATTCAACAGCACTTCTAACTACCTGCTAGAAGCAAGGAAAATGGAGCAAGATCCAGCTGCTACAAGGTCTCTTAAAGCTAAACAGTCCAATAGAGAATTACCACCTATATTATTTATCCTTTTAACCCAATAACCAAATTCCCATGACCCTCAGTGTGACACTGACTAACCAGAAACTACTACCTGAAACCCATGAAGAAGAAGGAAGATGAACACTGAGACACCACCCAAAATCCTCCATCTTGTCCCATACCTATTACTATACTATAAAAACCACAAATTTAAAACCCATCACCATGTGAAAGCACACACTTCTATTTAACTGCACACCCATGATTTTAATTTCATCACTCAAATTTAGAAGCCTTCTCCAAGGCCTCAGGTCAAAAGCAGTGTTCTCCAGGGGGTCAGTGCCTGAAATCACAGAAAGCTCAAAAACCCCAGGTTTCTGGGATCCAACACTATCTTGTTTTGGCTTCCTTGTTCTGCAACAGCAGTGCCACCAGCTGGCAAGAGCTGAGATTTCATCATAAAGATCAGAAACAAAATATACCCAAGAAGGGAGGTGATGACATCCAAGCAAACCTGCAGCAGTTGGGCTGGGAGTTGGAGGCAGGCAGCAGATTGAATGTTGAAAGGGATAATGTGTACTGCCACTGCATTTGTAGTGTACAGGAAAAGAAGCTGTTGATAGCAGCAACATAGACACACTGTAGGCTCCAGGCCAAGGAGTACAATGGATCTTGGTTCCACAGCCAGAATTAACAATGGCCACACACATACATGCCAAGCAGGGCCAGTGAGAAAACGCTGAGGGAATCTGGACTGTTCAGTATAAGAAGTGAAGACCATTGCCATGAAACACTTAAAAATCCCTTTCAACAAAAACAGATGAGCTGCCCCACAAACTGCTTCATCTACACAGTGAATAGGAAAGCAAGAGAACCTGCAAAACAGGGGACGGGACAATATAAATGAATGCTAGAATCAGCTGCTGAGGAAAGATTTGGACTCTTTACTGCTGAGATTTAACCTAGACACACATCTAGGAGGAGCTTGAGGAGTACTGACTGTCTTGATACTTCTTGAGGTCCTCAGCCATTTCCAATCCTTTTTGGTCCCACAAGTCAGCTGATAGGCTGAATGCTTTCATCTGCTGTACTTGAGGGATCATCCAATGCAGCTGGAGAGTTAGTAACCCTGATTGCCAGGGCCTTTTCTATAGCTTAAACTGTCCCTTCACCCTCTTCTCACTTTCTTATGAGGTATAGGGGTATAAACAAAAGCATCAGCCTGACAGGGGACCTGTTCTGTGTTAAAGAGAAGCAGTAGCAAGAATAACCCTCTAGGAACAGAGTACAGCTAAAGCAGTTCAGATACAGCTTCTATACTGAGGGGTTTGCACAAGCTCATCCAAATCCATGGCTGTGACAGGATGCAAGCCAGGAACCACTACTACCAATGCCTTCTAGCTTCATCCCACCACACATCTAACCCATCATCTCCTGCCTGTCTCCAGGGCTATGAATGCTTCTTTTTTTGCATCTCTCAGTTTTGGTATAAGGCTCAGTAGCATGACAGGATAATATTCGCATGCCTTTTAGACTCTCCTCTGTAAGGCCTACTACAATACTACAGAGAGCAGATATAGCAAATCTGGACACATGGTCTCCCATAGCTTGCATACAAAGCTGCAGTTTGTCCATGACCATCGAAATTAGCACCACAGGATGAAGTCAAGTGTTGTGGTTTGTAAAAGTTTTCTGAAAATTTTTGCCTGCCGAGACCTGGGCAGTCTCCCTTGTACTTGACAATGACCAATCACTGTCAGATTTTTTAAAATTAACACATTGTTACACTAATAAGAAAGTTTATGCGTCTTTGTAAAATACACATGTAAAGACAAAAACCCCAGGAAACTGCTCTTTCCCTTCCGGCTTCTCAGAAGGTAACACCGGCCCGGGCCATGCAAAAGTGGGCGGGCTCTGACGCAGGACTCGAGAAACTGCTGGGCCCTGTTTCTAGCCAAGGGCCCCGATAGCCAGGGGGAGGAAAAGCCTGTTGCTAAGATCCTAGCTCCCCTCCCCCTCCCTCCGGCTCGGCAGAACCCTGCCCAGCCGCCGGCTCGGAGCGGCTGCGGGGTAGCCAGGCCCGCCCCACCGCCCACGCGGCCTGGGGTGCAGTGATAATCTGGACCTCCTCCTGGCTCCAGGCTAGCTCAGTACCAGGAGAAAGCCCTGAGTCCTGCAAGAACGAAATAAAAGATCCAAAAGAGGCTCCCTTTCCCGGGGTATTCGAAGTTTTATTCTTCAAGGTTTCCAAGGGAAAAGAGAGGCCCAGCACCGAGGGACCGGGCTTTTTCAAACCCTGTGTTAGGGGCGGAGGGAACCCAGACCTCAGCCAATCAGGTCTGGTTGGAGGGAAAGGGGAGGGGGAAGGATTAAACTACGAGACAGGCTATAGGGGGTACAGGGAAAAACCATCTTCAATGCAACATAAACCACATTAGTGAAATACAACACTGGGGGAGAGACAGCTGGGCCCCATTCTGGCAAGGCCCTCCTCCCACTTGCCTGCTAGGCAGGGTAGAGAGAAGACCCCCCCAGCCCGCGGCTGGAATTGAATGCGGCAAACACCAGAAAACCCATCACCACTTTCTGTCTGGGTCCTACAATCCTCGCCCAGCCTCAGCGCGACCTTGAAAGACTCTTTATCGAAAATAGCTCCGGCTGCCCTACCTCGAAAAGATCATAAAACCCTCTGCTGCCCAGATAAAGTATTAACTCTTTCAATGCCCAAAATAAGACTTTGCAAGTACTTTGTTCTCTCTCCTGAGTAAAAGAAAATTATCAAGATAGTGATACGCACAGAAACAGCATAAAAACACCAGTCAGACAAAAAAAAAGTCAAGTCCCAGATGAGAAAAGAAAGAAAGTACTGAACTGAAATTCCTTTTTTTTTAAGCTATGAAAAAGATATTCTTGTTTCCCTATAACACATAAAAGTATTATGAAGTGGATATGACTGTTCTAACTGTAAATATAAGCAAAAGCATTAGTGTTTACAGTAAGCAAATGTTATAATTGCTGCAATCCCCTAAGTGTAGTGAGAAAATCCCTGCTGTTCCCGAGGGAAAAAGAAAAAAATCCCTCTGTTTTCAAAGATGAAGTGAACTTTTGTTTAAACTGTTATAATCCTTAAAGAGTGCCTCATAAGTTGATATGGTCCTCAATAATAGCTATGAAAAAAACTGCTAGTTGAAGAAAAGGATTTTTAAATAGTAATCAAAATTCCATTCTCCTGGTCGGCTGATCACTGTGACATCAAAGCCACTAGAAAACTGTTTCTTGTGGAGAAATCTCCATAGACAAAAGAAGAAAGTCTCCTCTTCCAAGTAAATTAGTAAAAGACTATTTTAGAAATAGTAAACTGACTAAGTTGTTTTCTGCACATTTTCAGTGTGAAAGAAAGAAGTGTGTAAAGGGAAGAAAAGTAGTTTAAAGTTCTATTGAGTTTTTCTTATAGCTTCTAGTAATAAAGTTTCTCTTTGTAACATTTAAAGTTAAGCCTGTATTGCCTTCCTTGTAATCCTATCTCACAGCAAGAAAATTTCAAATTAATAAACCAAAACCACTACATTAATTAATGTTTCTGCCCGGTTTCAAACTGAAACCAAAACAAGTGTGCAGAAGATGGGATTGCAGGAGCTGCTTTTAGGCACGACTTTAACCTTCAACATAAAGCTTCAGTGTTTTAAGGACATTCCTCCTCTCCAAAAAATAACCTTCCCAATTCTAGGCAGGCAAGAGGAAGCAGGGAAATAGGACACCTGGACAGAGGCCTCACTCTCATATGCAATGAAAATATGGTGAAAGATCTAGTGCTATAGCTGCACTTTCAGTACATAAGGTCTCCCTAAAACCCTTACTCCTAGACCTAACTGTCCACCTATAGGTATCTGTGCTGTACAATATTTCTTAGAAAAAGAACATGGATAAAAGGAAACTCTTGCCTCAGAACAAATTAGGTACCAGAACAAGAGAACAGGAAGGAGATGCTTTGAAGAGTGTAACAGTCTGACATTAGATACATTTACTATAGAAGCAAGGAGTGTTACTGCAGCTATACAGAGAACAGGACTGTTATTTAAGCTATGGAAAACAGGAATAAGTTGAGAACGTGCCCTTGGGATATCAATCCACTCACTGGTGAAGGAAAAACAACAGTTTACTTTGTTTCCTTTGAATCAGTCGTGTCCATGCAGAAGCTGGACTGTTACAAGGAGAAACCCAACTGCCCTGGATTTACTTGCAGTGGGATAATTACAAAATAAAGGAAACCATCAGCCAAGCCAACACACTGTACAAATACATTTTATTTAGAGATACACATAATAAGATGCATAAATACTTTTTGTTCACTAATTTTCAGATCACACAACCTCAAGTAGTAGGAAAAACCAAACTGCAGTTAATTACAATTATCTATGTAATAGGGCAGTAGTAAAAGACCTATATGCCAGACTACAGCATGTTTAACGATACTCAGATGAAAATGTACAGATCTAGGTATTTCAAAAGCACATGGGGCATTGCCATATACATTAACATGGTTTTTCAAAGAGCAACATCTTTCTGGTATGTGAACACAGTAACTTGGTTAATGCAAGATGGAAAATTAGGCTCTTAATAGATACATAGAATCATAGAATGTTATGGGGTTGGAATGGACCTTAAAAATCATCTTGTCCCAATCCCCCTGCCATAGGCAGGGATACCTCCCACTAGACCAGATTGCTTAATGACTTATCCAACCTGGCTTTGAACATTGCCAGGGTTGGGGCATCCACAACCTCCCTGGGCCACCTGTTCCAGTATCTCACTACCCTCACAGTAAAAAATTTCTTCCTAATATCTAACCTAAATTTCCTAATTTCTTTTAATTTGTACCCATTACTACTTGTCCTCTCACTGAAGTTCCTGACGAGGAGTCCCTCTCAATCTTCCCTGTAGCCCCTTCAGATACCGGAAGGTTGCTATGAGATCTCCATGCAATCTTCTCCAGGCTGAACAGCCCCAACTTTCTCAGCCTGTCTTGGTAGGGGAGGTGCTCCAGTCCTCTTATCAATTTTGTGGCCCTCCTCTGGACTTTCTCCAACAGTTCCATGTCCTTTTTATGTTGGGGACCCCAGAACTGGACAGTGCTCCAGGTGGAGTCTCACGAGAGCAAAGCAGAGGAGGAGAATCCCCTCCCTTGACTTGCTGGCCACGCTCCTTTTGATGCAGCCCAGGATTCTGTTGGTTTCTGGGCTGCGAGCTCACACTGTTGGCTCATGGTGAGTTTTTCATCAACCATCATCCTCAAGTCTTTCTCCCAGGGCTGCTCTCAATTACTTCTCCACCCAACCTGTCGGTGTGTTTGGGATTGACATGACCCAGTAGTAGGACTTTGCACTTTGCTTTCTTGAACTTCATGAGGTTCACACAGACCCACCTCTCAAGTGTGTCAAGATTCCTGTGGATGGCATCTCTTCCCTCCAGCATGTTGACTGCACCACACAGCTCAGTGTCATCAGTAAATTTGCTGAGGGTGCCCTCAATCCCACTGTCCATGTTGTGTCCATATCCACATTTCCCGATCAAATTAACAATTTTCCTTCACATGGCAAATTAAGAGTTATTTGTGACTGACGTGGAAAGCAAGCTGTAAAAATCATTGTTACACTGTCCATGTGGTCAAGCAACACACAGATGACCTAAAATGATCAGTTCTTCAGAAGAGTCCAGAGAAGTTAATTGCATTTAGTAAACTGGCAGAAGAACTGCAATCCAAGATCTTGCACCCACAGAGTTCTTCCACATAAGAAATTTAAATTCTCAAATTTCAAGAACCCTATGTTCCACCTGCAAGCACACAACCAGATCATGCACTGCTGAGTTTACTTTTGAATTCCCATCTAAATGGAGGGAAAGGTAGGAAGTGGTGCTGCTCTGAGAGCATAACTGCACTGATTTTAAGTTGTATTTAAAACACATGAAACCTGGACTCTTCTCTCCAGTGTCTCTCTCAAACCTAGGAAATTCAGCAAGTTCCACTGCTCAATGCAACCCCTGTTTTGGTTTTAAATAGGGATAGTGCTGACCAGTGCTTGGTAAAGACCAGCAAGGACTGTTGTGGAACTCCCAAGGCTACCATTGCTCAAACACTCCATTACCAGCTCATCTCTGAGCATAGCCAGCATTTAGCATTACTGCTGGCCAAAGCTCATAACTTTTGCCTTTTAAGCACAGAGTTTAGCTCATAGACCTACAATAGCACAGTTTTTTCATAATCCATGAAATATGCAAAAGACAAAAAGGTCTGTGGAGAAAGCCTTTAAATGGGACCAAGTCAGCAAAAAGTTACCAATGCACCCTCAATTTTGCCTTCAATTTAGTTATAACACTGAGTAGCGGCCAAAGATGCCAGTTCTCTAGTTGACTAAAGCACCATTGATCAGATTAAAAAACTGGGTGCAGATGCAGGGCACATCCACTTCCTGATCTGCTGATATCCACTGTATAATATGGATGCAAGAGAATTTCAGCTTCTATAGAGTATGCAAGAGTGGAGTCTCCCCTTCCAAGGTAGGCAGCCAGCCATTGAAGTTTATGGTAAAAGCACAGTGGGCTACAGGTTTTCTTTTTTATTATGACTCAATATTTTTCAGACTAGGCAAGCAGCTTTGAAATTACTGTTAATGGTGAACTAAGAAGAAATGGGAGGAGAGGAAAGTGCTAAAGATTAGAAAACAAAGTTAAACCAATTTATTCTACTCTGAAAAGGGACTGTGGTAAAACCAGGACCTTACTGAATTTGAAGAAACTCCAAAGTTAGCAAGAACTAAAAAGAGAACTCCAGATTAAGTCTGCACTGGGGTACAGGGAAAACAAATGCCGTTAGCACAGGAAATACACATACATTAGAGTTCTGTGACCATTTATTAATGTCAGTACACTGATGACTAATGATGCTGATTCTAAATACAAAGGTAGTTTCATGGATCAAGAGTGCAGTAATGTACTTCAGTTAATTATGAATATGCATGTCCATTGAAGGCCACAGTAAGTGAAGTGTTCCTGTTTCTATGCTCTTATGAACGAATTACCCTTACAGCTGGGAAGGGACATTCTGTATCAGTCACACTGTCCTCTATCTGCATAAGAGACAGAAACTTAGCCCAAACTCTAGATGTCAGTTTAAGAACAAAGATATCCTTTGCCAATTTAGAAAACAAAGCCAAATGTGCAATATCTTTGTATGAAAAATAAAAACTAAAAAAAAAAAAACCAACTCCTGCTTTTCGGAGAGAAGAAACAATTTACAAGGTAACTGAACAGAGCCCCATGTGCAGAGACTGGTTTCACATATCTGCAATTCCCCACTGTTCCATTTGCAAGTTGCATCAATAATTTTGAACAGTTTTGCCTGACAGTTAAAAATGTGCACTGTAATATTTGAAGAGAGTTGTTACTATTTCACTTCACAGCTTCTGTGATAGTTCAGGATCCAGTGCTATTTCTGACACAGCTCATAAAAGAAACAGCAAGTTGAGAAAAGCTCTGTTAGATGGGTGGATTTGCAGGAGTTGTTAACAAACATCAGACCCTGGATTCAGAACAAAAGCCAACAAGTATCAGCAAGCCGTGATTTTTTATTTTTTTTTTCAAGGCTTTGGATCTTATTTATTATATTTGGGAAAAAACATTAAAAATAGTTCACTGTAAGACATCATACCTTCAGGCAAGAAGTTGTGACCACTGCACTTTTTAAAACATCTTGTGTAGCCTGTGCATCATATACATCATAGGCAATGGGGAAGATCCAGTATTTGTGTACACATTGACATACAAGCAAGCACTGATAAATGCCACAGGTAAGACTGATAACAAAAACACCCAAACAACAGTGTATTGATTTGTGTCAACACCACAGCCTAACACAAATGGAAGAAGCCACAAGTAACAGTACAAACTTGTTGCAATTTCAACACATACATCTTAGAAAAAGACAGTGCATATACTCAACCCTAAGACAGTGATGACTTTGAGATAACTTTACAAAGATCAAGGTACCAGAAGAGGAAGGCACATTAACCTCTGGTTAGACAGTTTTGGCATTATTTGGATGAGTCATAGTGATTTATATACCCTGAGACTGGGAGGCCTTGAAAAGGAAAGGAGACCAGGGGAATGGGCAAATAAAAAGTACAAGTTTAATGAGATTTTAAGATTCAGCACCTGAATTTTCCCTTTTAATAAGGGAATCTAGAAAAGCAGTTCCTAAGAAAATAACATATTGACTCCTACATTTTTGTTCTGAGGTCAATGAATCAATTTCTAGGACTACAAAGACCTCACACTATGTTGAAAGGATTTTATACAGCCTCTCAGTTTCAGTCCAATGACCAGAACTTGTATACAATCAAGTATTTTACTTGGTGTTTTTTTAGGTACAGAAATGGTCAGGCAGACCAGATTTTCTTAACTCTGCCAACCCTGGCACTCAATTTTAGATCTGTCTGCACTTTCTTAGATCACAACACTCCCAGCAGGATACTAGAGGGAAAGGCCATTAGAAAACAGCACTTAATTTTAATTGGGAAGATTCCTTTCTGTCAAGACCATTCTTCTAATTTGCTAAGTACCAAAAATACCACATTAAGAAACCCAGCATCACAAGAAAAAATATATTTCCCAATTGAAATCCTTGAAAATTCACATGAAGAAACAAGAATGACAGGGATATCTACTTGATATCTCTGAAAATGTTTCTGATTAAGTCCTTTCACAAGTACCTCCTGAGCAATGAATAAGTATCTCCTCCATATTTTTAAATTCCTCAGGAGTTCTGAGAGCAATACCAAACACTGTTGTACTTTCACCATTTTTCTTGTGCCCCTTGCCCATCCTCAACATGCACCAAAGTGCCCACTTACTGAAGCAAGGGAGAGCATAAACAGGAGATTCCTTCAGACAAGATATGACTATATTCTCCCTTCCATTCTCCCTTGTCTGCAACATGGACAAATTCCTGGTATCTGTGCTTCAGAGACTAAGTTACTGAAGGTACTGCAACACTCAGAAATACATGTTAAGTTGAGGTTCTGGCTGAGGGGTGGCCAGCAAGGCACACAGCGATTTTCACTTGGCTTTAAGCTAGAGAGCATATGCCTGGTTAGCATGAGAGTCCAGGACTCAGCATGGGCTGGCCAGAGGATCAGCTCCACCTGCATCACACATAGCTCTGCAACAGTGTTCCTAGGAACAAGCTCTACCTCAGTTCAGTAATTTAGTCATAACAGCAATTGCAATAGAAGCTAAGAACCTCTCAGACACCTTGGAAAAGTGGGTTTATGGAAAATGAGGTTATCAGACAACCACAAATAGACCTCAGATCTCCCACCTGGCTGCTGAAAGATGCTGCTGCTTTGCCAAGATGCAGTGACAGACCATCTGTTCTTGGTTTCTTGCAAGCAAAGAAAATAGGTGATCTCCATCAAAGTCTGCTTTATTTCACATCTGCACCAGGTGAGGGATATTAATTCACAAGGTTGGTAAGTGCTTCTCATCTGAGGGGCAGAAATTAAGACACCAAACCACCACTTGACATAGCTGGATCATAACTTTAATCTGTTAACTCTGCAGCTGTAAGGTATATACAAAGCAAGTGCTCAGGTGAAGGAAGAGGATGAAATTCTGGAGAAGAATAACTGAACATAAGTATCTTAAGGATTAAGATACAAAAAGCAGTCAAAGACTTAAAATAGAGGCAGCAAATATATCCCCATAATGCAGTTCAGGAGTCCCCCTCATGAAGGAAGTCACAAGTCCCCCACAATGTGTATGTAACCTTTGTGGACAAACTGAGTCCAGTAAGATCACTAGGTACTCTTGCTATGATCTTAAAAATGGATCTATGTAGAAAATGAACAACTGAGACTAGGAACAAACACCTATTAACTGTTCTTTGGCAATTTATTCACCTTAGACTAACATCAGCAGCACAGATGAGGGGAACCAAACAAATGGGCTCACTTTATCACAATCCCAGAAAGCGCCCAAGGAGAGCATTACCAATTCTCCCTACCAGGCTTGACTGTACGAGGGAGAAAACTGAAGGAATTATCAGAAACAAGGTGAAGAGAGTGAGCACCACCCTCATTTCTCTGCTCAAGCCAACATTGCAAAGTAGCTTCTGCTTCCTTAGGAAAGTCTATCACATAACACCCAATTGTTACTGAGACATTGCTACCCAGTAGAATCTATGATTCTATTCTTCACCTCATTCCTGGTAATTCCTCCAGGTTTCTCCCTTGTACATTCAAGTCAGCTAGGAAGAATTGTATTACTAAACTCATAGTTAAATCATTTGGTTTGATTACCTGTGATTATGAATACTAAAAATGCAATACCCAAAGATACCCAAATTAACATGGTAGTCTACTGAAAAGAGCTGAGTGATAAAATTAACTAGTTCCTACACTCACTGGCAGCACGGAAGATCCCACATGACTGAAAATTAACAGCAAGAAGAAAAGTTGAAAGGTCTCGTATAATTAAAGTTCTTTTCCTTGCTTCAAGTGCCTAATGTGAGATAAACTAGAGTCTGTTCCTCCCCAGAAATAGACTGCTACTGTGTAATCCTCCCATTAGTGAACTACCTCCCATTAGGGCAATTACCCAGTTCTCTGGTCTGAGCCAGCCTCAAAGGTCTACCCAATTTTAAAAAAAAGTAAATTAAAGATCTCAAGCATGGCTTGACAAAATGCCAGCAAGCCCATTTCTGCTTAACAGAGGTCACTTCAGCAAGTACAATACTGCTACAGTAAAAAACTGGGATGATTTGGAGTGGAGGAGGCAACCCCAAACAGACCATTCAGATGGGCAGGAAAGAGCAAGGGAGGGAATTGTTAAGAAACATTCAAAAAGACAGCCTGAAAATGCAAATGCCACTGGGTCTCAGCAGAGCACAGCGAGACACAGTGAGCACAACTCAGTCACAAGACTGAATTTCAAGTATCAGGGGTATATCTGCTATTTGAACACTGAGGTGCACTCAACTTGCCTCCGTGAAGAGATGAGAGATACCCTGCTGTACAGTCATTTCTGCACTTCAATGGAAAACCACTGCTTGTCTCACCATGATCCTGGATTTCCACTGATTTCTAAACCAGTAGGGCAATAAAATCAATTCAAGTAAGAAAACCTGTATTTTTATCTCATTTCTCCTATGACTTATATTTGGACAGTTGGCATATCACCACCTTTCTCTGCCTCTTTTTCTAACCTTGACTGGACCAAAAGTGACATATGACCAACAACAAAATATTCTGAAACTTAACATCTATAATGCTATATTGCTACAAGCATTTAAAACCACTCAAACAGGCTAGAAATTAAGTTCTCTCTGGCCCAATTTGTGTTCTTGCAGCACTGTATCTAGTTTGCTCCCAGTTTTTTGGGGGGCTTTTCATACAGCAACAAGGATGGCTCCCTCCCCATAAGAAGTTATCTTTGCAAGAAAGAACCATTCAAGCAGAATTCACGGAAGCATATGAAACTCAAGAAATTTTACATCATTGCCCAGATTCTTCTGAGAATTGTACAAAGCTTCCTATGCAGAAAAAAGGTGAGGAAAAGGGCACTCACACTACCAGGTTTTAGGACCATACACTGAGGTATTTGTGGAGATCAGTTGGCAGAGAGGGACACTTTCCAGGGGTGCCAAGGTGACCTCTTCAATAACCTAGAGATTGCTGACTCTGCAGAAAGATCAGCCTCCATGTTTAGAGGCTAAAGCTTAGTCCATAAAAATACCCTTTTTGCCCCCTCACCCAGACCTGGAATATGCTTCAAATTTATAGATCAACATCAGGGCTAGGGTTTCCAGATGAGTAGTTTTCCTTTGGCACTGGTGACACTAAGCGCCTAACTAGTTGTTTCAGCAGAATTAGAGGACACCCAGAGTCAAGTGTCTAGTTTCTTTAGAGGAAAGGGAAAAAAAAGGCACCTCAAACCAAGCCAAACAGAATAACTAACCAGAAATTGTTCCCTGTGACTGTGATCTTACATGGTAGCTGGGGGAATAATCCTAGAAATACACATCCTGCCATACTTCACTAAGATTTGTTTTTCTCTGTATACTTCCACTGTTCAAAACCCCTAAAATAACCAAAGCAGTAAGTTGCCATCACAGAACAACACAGGCACCATTACATGTTTAAAAAACAATGAACTACTCTAAATAAAATATGAGAGTTACTCCATAGTTTATAATTTCACCATGAACTGATTCAGTTTAAGCATCCAACCCACAAGGGAAGTAGAGTTATGAAACACCACAAAATGATCTGTATGTGAAGTACCCATGTCAGTGCTTAGTGTGAGTAAATTATTCTTCTGAGACAGGTGCATGTCAGGAGACCTCTTAACAGGATTTTTCACCAGGATGGGAGGGAACTGCATTCCTTGCAGGATTTTCATTCAAGTGCCCACTACCAACCAGAACTTAAGCCCAAGTCTCACTGCTTGGCATTCCTGATGAAGATTTAGAGTACAAAGATGAGAGGGACCAAAAAGACACGTGGACTAGCTCTAGGCAATCTCGCAGGAACTGTATATGGGACTAGAGCTACTCTACAGCAGTGGCTGTCATCTCCAGCAGACACAGAAGAACAGAGCATGTCCCAGCTTTGTCATTCTCAGCTTCAGCCAACTACCCATTTAGCACCAAAGCAGTGAGATATGGGCACACTCTGCTCCCCGGTAACAAGGGCATGGGAAAGGCATTCATCGCAGCAGAGGACAGAGGTGGCACTAACAAGTCAAGCTTGGTGCCTGCCAAAAGGCTAGAGGAGCACCATTGAGTCCTGCATTTTAGGGAGTATTAGGTAAGACCATCACACTGGAATGTACATGCTTCACGGCTGGACCTGAAGGGCATTGGACCTATTCTCCCCACCCAGTCCCACACAAAGTTTGTGGGAGTTTGATTGCAGAAGGCAGCAGGGGATTCGAGGAAAACCTGAGACTCTCCTACAGCAAGCAAGATGACAACAGATGCTGCTAGTTCAATGTGAGCAAACAGCAAGTTATCTTGCTACATGAAAAGCCTCCAGCTTGCATTAGACAAGTCCAAGATGCACTCTTTAACCTCAAAGAAAAAAAACCCAAATTTATTTATTCCATTGGCATATTAGAGGAGATGGCCAACCAGAACAGTTAAAATGGGAAAAGTTTCCACAACCTGGGACAAAAAGAGGTCCTGGGTTTTAGGCAGTTTATGAAGAACTCATGAGCTACCACAGCAGCATACTAAGGAATCTTGACTCATCTGGAAAATTGATAGATTTAGTTCATTTTGAAGGACAAGAACACTCATGTCCCTAGCCCCCATTTCCTCTCAGCACCTCTGCAGGCCCTCAGTGTAATGTCATCCTGCAATAGCCACACCACAGAACAGCCTATACAAACTCCAGTTATGCAAGCTGATACCAGGGAGAAGCAGAAAAGGAACAGTGGATAAATTTTCTTTTGGCACTGCTGAAAACTACAATTCAAATACAAATGCATTTTTAAAAACTCCTGCACTTTGGGCTTGATGGGCAATACCCCAGGGGAATCTGTCCCTGGGCTCCAATGAATACATATTAAAATAACCATACTCCTCTATATATAAACAGTGCCATTAGACTTGTACTTTTAAAAAATAAGATTAACCCAGATTAGGGCCAGGCTCTACAGATAAGTTACTACTTTATCTCTTACAAATATTTTTAATATTTTTAATATTTTTAATATTTTTAATATTTTTAAATTACAAGTAGTCCTCACTCCAGGTAATGGAATTGACACAAAATATCTGAAGACACACAGCCCCTAGACTTTCATAGAAAGTCCAGAAGCAACCATGCTATAAGAAAGAAATCCTATGTCACAGCAAAGAGGAGGAGGCACATGGCCAAGACAGCCTAAATGTGGGGCAAGAGTCATTTGGAGTAAATACAATAAAAAAAGGATTTAAAAACCCTTCATATAAAAGATCAAGGAGGTTAAAGCAAAAGTAATGGTTCAAAAAGATGTACAAGACCATTGGAAACCAACAGAAAATTCTGCCAAAAAATAACTTGCATTTAAACCAGAAGTCAATGGCATCACACAATTTTGTTTTTAAAATGGTAAAGTGGAAATCTGTGTCAAGATCAGCATTTATGAAGAGTTATCATTAGCTCCAGAGACCAGCATAATTCCCATGAAGTCCTGATGGAAGAGGGCCTCCTGCCACAAAGAGTTTCGTTCCAGATGAGTCGTAGCAGTGGGTATAAACAGCATTTGGGAAGAAATGTATGTCAGAAAAATAATTTCTCCAGGTTTCATCGTGATTCTGTTAAATGAAAGTTTAGATTATTACTGCTGCCAAACATACCCAAAATCTTGTTTCACAAAAGCAGAAGGTTGTTTCCAGAGTCTAAAAAGGGATCTTCTCTGTTAATATTCCTGAAGCTTCAGACAGATCAATAACAAAGTTGTCCTGAAGCTTTTTCTGGGGACAGTGGGGCCAAACATTGGAGGGAGAGATGAAGGGCAGGGAAGATATCAAGTTTCATTAGTTTTTAAAGTTACATCACAATGATACAAAGGATAATGGAGAAAAGTTAGACAAAGCCATTAACTGCTTTATGATAACATACAGGAAATTGAACTCAAGTGACTGCCATGGCATTACCTCAGGAGCACAGTTTCTAATACTGCACACAATTAAATCTCTCTTGCTTTGAGTACCACATTAGAGTAGCACATTTTTAAATGAAAGACAATTCATTCTGTGTTTGAGGTTCTGAAAACTAGAAGTTAGATTACATTAGAAAATATAAAGATATAAAATCTAGTTCATTTATGAATCAGTGCATAAGAAAAGCAGTTAGTATGCCTTACCCATGAGCAACCAACCATTCAATACCCTTTCATAAAGTTTTTATAGAGAGCAATACTGCAGCACTTCTTGCTTTTCAAGATTACAGTTATTAGTTACATGATCACTGTTTGACTAGGACAGGTTTCATATAATAGCTTCCATTACTACAAAAAGAATCAGTGCAAACTCCTGTGCCAAGGGTTTCCTACAACTACAAGCTACTCACCAGCCAACCTTTCCCAGTAGTCAACTTTAAAATTTCACTTCCTCCTAATTTTTGCTTCTGTCCATAGCAGGCATGTGGGGGCTTTTCATCCAGGAACCTCTGGGCTCGGATATCATAAAACAATAGGGAACCTTGCCCCGTTCCCACTGTGATGATGTGCTCGTAGAAGCTCACTGATCGAATACCTGTCAAAGAGAAAGGACATACAATGCAGTAAGGAAAATGGATGCTTTGGCTCTGCAGTGATGCTGCTTGATGTCTAAAATTTTCTTTAAGAGGAACTACCTACTAATAGTATTCTCCATAACACACAAGTTCGGACCACACACTGCTATGGAGCAGTGCAGACAAATCTCATTGATGCTATTGAAACAGCAGCTTCAATTACATATACTACTTCCTTTCTCCTCTGATGCCATCAGACACACTGATGATGTGTAGTAAGAAGCTTAATTCTCAGCAGACCCCAGCTCTGACAGATAAACAAAGACCATGAGCCATTTAGGATCAAGAGTAGTTTTGTTTTGTTCACAAGCCTCTAAGTGAACACACCATGAGTATGTGGGCAGCAGACAGAGGAAGGAACATCACGTTGGTTCCCTCCACAAGCTCACACCCTATCTAGCTATCTGCCAAGATGTGATAAGTGACTACATGAGAAAAATTACTGTCCCAGCTGCTATCAAGTGCATTTTGCTGGTCAAGAGGCTAGCTGTAAGCAAGTATAAGCACTAGTCACTTTGCTGCTAAGACAGATCAGGATTTTAAATAATTTTGAGGCTGTCCCTGCTCAAATATTCTCATATCAGCACACCTTACTTCATAGCTAGTACTTTTAGCACTTCACCCATCAATAAAAACAGACTAAGAATAAAAGCACCACCATGTTACACAAGCACACGGGAAGCTACAAGTTTCCAATCCAAACAAAACATTCTAATACAATTCAGTTATGCCATTAAATTGAGCAAAAGAATACATTTTGTTGTCACAAAATCTTAATTTGAAGCCTCATCTTCAGATTAAGCTTCTTTCCCTTGGAAATAGTTTTGAGGAGATTCTGTATGTAGGAATTTGCAATTTTCAAAATTTCCTGTCATCTCTATTTATTGTGCAAAAGGTTTCTTCTGTATAAGTACTCTAACACAAGCAACTCTTCTGTGCAGATTAAACCCCACCACATCTATGCTTCTCTTTGCTGTACAACATGAAGGCAGGTTATAAACCCTACAGGTTTTTAAGCCCTCTTTAAAGTACCACTGAATTACAGCCTAAACAAGCACTCAAACAGGAAGGGAAAAGAGTGAGTTATACCAGCTACATCCACGTATCAACTGCTGTCACTGTATCAAGTGGGGTTGAACATCACAAAACTTGTGTGACATACTGAAATACACCCAGCAGTACATGTGACAGCAGACATCCAAGAGGTGTAGATGCAGTTTACCCTTCCCCTCTGTACATAGTCCTAACTAGAAATGCATACTCATTCTTCCATCTCCACAACCTGATGTTACATCCACAGCCACCAGCATCTGTTAAACACACTTAGAACAGGCAAGGTCACATTGTTGTGTTCTAGATATAAGGTGAAGTCTTGGCTTCAGGCTTAATAAGTGGTAAACCACTGTGCAAGTCTCACACCTGCTGAATCTCTAATTCAGAGAACTACAAATGCATCTGAGCAAGTTGGGATACATCTCTTCCCCTTCATTGTTGTCTCGAACCAGGTTCTTTCACCTGGTGTGCAAGAAGCCAATTCCCACAGAGTATGTATTTGATTTATTTACAGCTCTGAGCAGAAAGAGGTGCTGGGTTGTAGATCCACAAAACCAGCACACTGAGGCACACAAAGGGCTATTTTTCGAACACATATAAGTAATATATGTTCCTTTTCCGGGTTAAGTGGCCCGTCCACTTTGGACAAATCCGGTAAATTGGTCCAGTTTGGGTGGTAATTGACGTGTTATGAAATAAAAAGTCCCGTCCCTACTCACTATCAGTTACCTAACTGGCTTGTGGCTGCCCTACGTCCCTAGCTACTGTCTTCTTTATTGTTTTGTTTTTTTTGTTTTTTTTTTTTTTTAAGTAACATTGAAACATGTAAAACAATACAAAAACGTACAAAAATACAAACATACTACAAAATGGAAACTACAAAAAACTAACAGAAAATTAACTATTCATGAACTCCCTAATTTTCTGGCCCTACTGGCAAACATATGTACAATGTCCACAGATGACATGAGCGCTGTTGTGGATAAAGTCCTGGCGATTTTCTCTTGCCTCAACTTAGAGAGGCCCAGAGTTGCCAAAAGGTCAAAGTTTTTCTCGTGCCATTTCCCCTGCGCTCCAAGGGGAAAGCCCATAAAAGCAACGTCCTTTGCGTTGGTGAGGTTCCGTACCTCGGTCTGTTAGGCTATTAGCACATCTTATTTAAGTCGATACTTGTCTAAGTTTCTATTGGCTTATCTTTTCTCTGCTTCGATTTAAAGGCATAGTGTCCCAAGAAATCATGGCATATGTTTGATGAGTAGCAGTCTTTTTGTGAGTAGAGGGTGCCTGAGCTAAGGGTGTGTTTTTTATTATTATAATGAGCAAAGTTCATTACTAGGGCAAGTTCTCACCACAGAATCAGTCAAAACCAGGGGTTTGTTGGCTCATCATTAAACATCCTGTATAAGAAAGGTATTATCTTCTTTCTTTTCCTCCCTCTTCAAGGACTTAGTCTATCAATTTTCTGCCTTCTGTATTCCCATGGTTATTGCTTCTATTGCTTAACTGATTTGGATGGAATATGAAAGAGATGGCATATACTTTTCAATGCAATTAATTAATAAAAAGCTATAAAATACAGAACAACTGTGAATCTTTAATCAAAAAACTGAAGGAAAACTGAAGGAATCCATTATGTACCCACTACTAAGTGGATGTTTATAACAGGATTTCAAGAACAGCAGTTCAAATTGTCTCCTAAGGGGCTGAAGTACCTCAGATTAATAATTCCCATTAAACTAAAAGCACCACCTGCGCCTAGAACTGATCACAGTAAGGTCTTCTACATTCCCAGCACTCTACCACCTGTAGGCCTGGACTATTTGGGTCAACAAGTTGAGTCTTACTCCTGAGAGGCAGGGAGCTCTACAAATTCCAGAAGGAAATGAAGATGCAGTAGTATGTTCTACACAAAGAGTAGACACAGTCTGTGCTGTGCAAGCTCTGTCCCCTGCATTAACATTGCTGCCTTCAGGATTATAAAATCAAGGGCACACAACATTGCTCTGCAGGCTAATCAAGCAGAAAGCAGTCACTCTCACAGATCAAGAACTACAGTCCAGGGCCTGCACTTTCCCATACAGATGCTAAGAAAAGCAACTCTTATAAGATAAACTAAAAAGCATTAGCTACCTTCTCACATAAGAGCAGACAGGGTTACACTAGGTAAAAAACACCCCCAGTTTCAGTCTTACTAAGTGACATTTCTCTGATTTGCTTTTGTATACAACACTAATGAACTGCAGTTAATATGGACTTACCATGTCCAGCAGTTGCATTTAGAAGCTGAAAGCGCATTTGTCACTGTCTGCCAGGGTCTCCTGATCCTGAGATCCTCACAGCAGGACATGTCAGTGGTTTAAAGTCCAGGTTTTACCCAGCCCCCAGCTGAAGAAAATGCTGAAGGCCGTTTTTCAGGATTTTCCATGGTTGTTCACTGTTTCTTATCTAAGGAATTTTTCTCTAGCTGACAGCAGTCTGTTCAGCTTGTCGTCCAGGGCAGAAAAGCCTCAACCCTGGGCCGGGCTTATCTTTTATACTCTAAACTACGTATCTAATATTTACAGTTATTTTCCAATACACTACAATTTTCTTACACTGTCTAACTTTGTCCCCGTCCAATTCCAGGATCCCAGTATGCCATCCCAACATGGATGGCATGGAGAAGAAGGAGGAAGAGACATACCACACCCCAAATCCTCCATGTTAGCTAAGAACCCTCTAATATAAACATTTCTAAAAATTCACTTTTTCTAGCTTCTAACAGTTTAATTTATACTCTACTTATTTTTGTGACTTGTAATTCTTCCTGCAATGTTGGCAAATTTCTCCAGGGACCCAAGTCCAGCCCCCAGGACCCCTGGGCACCATGCCAGGACCTCTGAGACCCTGCCAGGGGGGTCTAGAAGCATTCAGGGAAGCCAGGGGAACACCCTGGACTCCCACACACATTCAAGTAACACTTCAAAGCACTTAAAAGTCAACCCAGATTTTAGTCTGCAAATCAATAAACAGCCTACTTTCTAGAGGTGTTGCAACACTCCAAGTCCCAGTGAGATCAACAGAAAGTTGAAACACTCAGTATCTTGGAAATTAATATTACTTAAGTGCCTCTACTGATGCCTCAAGTTTTAGCTTTTATATTTTTCAGATTCTATACTGCCTTAGTATGTGACTCTGAACTTTATATAAAATGTTAGCAAGTTCTCTTCACAGTTTAGTTAGACAAAACAATCCTTTTCCAACCTGAAAAACAAAGACACCATTGCAGCTTCAGGCCCAAAAAGTGTAAACAATGGCAAATTGAAAAGAAAAATCGAAGAAGATGAGACTTCATAACCTGAAGCTGTAATTAGATAATTAACTCCAATATGTAAATAAACCAAAACTTATAAAAGTATAAAAACTCATAATCAGTCATCCATCTTGTACCCATCTTGAGTTGAACCACAGCCGTGATCTTGTACTGCCCAAAGTATATCCTTTGAAAGCCTTTAAATAAATACCTAATTTATTCCTTTAACATTGTCTAACCTCTGTTCCAGGTCAGCCTCTCAAGGCATCACCACCACCACCACACACACACACACACACACACACAAAACCTACTATGCAGAATAGAAAACAGTATTGAAGAAAGGCTTTCTCTAGACATGAACTAGCACCCCAGAGATACTCCCTAAACATAGGTCATCCCCTCAGCAGGGATGATCACATAATTCAAGACAGAAATTTTTAGCCACCAGTCACCACTGGACACCACACTCCAGTGTCCTGGTATTTCTTCCCTATGATACTGAAGGGTGTCAGTGTCAGGACCTTCACAGAGCCCTCACTGACAGTGGGTCAAGACAAGGGGTGTTGCTGGTAAGATGTTCAAGTGACAAACACAAGCTGGTAAATGACCTTTTCTCATATTATAGAAACTTCTGTGTCTGAAAGAAGCAGACCCTGACATTTATCTAGACAGCACTGTTCAAAGTCCAGTAATCACATACATAAAAATTTCCTAATCCTTGCCTACATGCATTTTTTTTATTAACTTGCCCAATGAAGAGATGAATGCCTAGAGTCAAGTTAAATAAGGACTGCAACTTATTACTCTGGGATTAATATGGTTTCAAATGGTCATCACAGCACAGTGCCTTCTCATGATTGAAAATAAAGGGTATGGGAAGAAGCTTATGGGACTATGTACCCTGCAAACCCTCAGGCTTGACCCAGATGTAAGGTTCAATTGGACATACTACATTCACAACAGAAAAGGAAAACAGCACTAAAATCTGCAGACTTTTATTTTAAGAGTAAGCTTTTGTATATCTAATGCAAATAAATACACACTGACAATTAAGCGTCTCACTCATGACTTTAAAATTACAAAGCAAGCATTCACTCACAGCACTGACTCCCAATATGATAGGACAGAGCAGACAACATGGTTTTCTTTCTGTCCCCAGAGAAAAATGAGAGAATAGACAGTATTAATAGTTGTACAAAGACTGGATTTGCTTTGAAATGAAGCAAAACAGAAGAGGACACAGTAAAAAATAAGCAGAAGGAAAATGCACAGTGAAGTCCAGTAATACATAAAATGCATACTTTTAAAAGTTCAGTAATATTTGGATGGTGTGCAATTTAGTTGATCATAAAAACACTGATGTTGTCCTTCATTAGATTTCAGAGTTGCTTTTACATTTGGTTTGTTGGTTGCTCAAGGAATAATGTAATAAAAACAAAACCTATGTATGCTATTAATAATTTAGTCTATCACATGAAAAAACCTTTGTATTTATTGGAAGCTTATTTACTGAAGTCTTAAAAGCTACTTCTGCAAGCAAACCATTTGAAGCACCCTTTGACAAGTTTCTTACCACTGCCTCGTTCTTTGGAACAGACGGATTTAACATTGTGAGAAGGCTGCCTTGGATCCAGAAAGGAGACATGTGCCTGTGATCCTACTGCATACACTGACCACTCCTGACCATAAGCCAAACACACATTCTCCCTGCAGTATGGCAACTTTGTGGAAAGTAACTAGAAACAAAGGAAAGACAAATCAACACATTATGAAAAGAGAGCAAAACACTAATAATTAATTCTGTAAACTATGTTCAAGGAAGTTGCAGTGAAAAACACCAAAATGCAGCTAAAAATAAGTTCATCACAACAATAGAAGTTTAAGAGAAAAGCAACCTGACCCAGAGAAAAAACAACCCCTGAATATTAGATGCCTTATCTGAACAAAAGTCAGATGATAAAGGCTGAACCATGTATTATGCAAAGAACAATGGACATTTTAGCATATTGTTTTACATCTTTCTAAGCTGCTATTTCTTCAGCAGGTGTACACAGACATCATCTCAGCTGAAAAAGCTTACTTCATACAGTAGTATAGATATTTGTGGGTTTGATCTACAATTACACTTATTTAAGTGCGACTTCCTTTATGAAGGCTACTAACTAAATATCAATTATACTCTCTATGGAACAGTTCACTTCAGCTCACCCAGAACTGGCAGAAAGTTAAGAGCACCTCTCACCCTTAAAAATAAGGTGAATAGGAAGTTTCTTTCCCCGAGTTCTAATTCTTAGGACATTGTATTTTACTGAAAGATTTATGTGTTTGTCATGGTTTAGGAATGGTATTCCTCAATTTAGTGTTCCCACTGAATCACCTCAGATCACGCACTGCTTTCTCACTTCCCCCCCACCTCTCCCTGCAGCAGGATGAAGAGGAGAATTGGAGGCAAAAAAAGGTAAAGGTCACAGGTTATGATGAGAACAATTTACTAGAAACAGCAATGAAATAAGAAAATGAACAGTAACAACAACAATACTAAAAGCAGAGTGTACAAGACAGGTGAACGATTCACACATGATTGCTCACTACATGGAATCCAGCACCACACAACCATACACCCCAGAAAAACCAAAAAAATGCCACCCCCCTCTGTCCCCTCTGCCCATGGCATGAGGTGGGTCCGGGCTGTGCCACTCCCAGCTGCTGCAAAAATTAACCCTGTCCTGGAGGGAATCAGGACATTATCCAACCCTTATTCTATACCACGTAAATCACACTCAGATCCTACACTTTCAAAAAAAAAAAAAACCACACACACACATACAAGCATGGGTACCATTCCCTTAGTCAATGGCTGTCCATTCAAAATGTCTTCCAAGACAGGAGGGCTGGTGTGCTGCCAGCTGGTTGCTGCTTCAGGAGCTCATGACTGGTGTATCTGGAGCAATCGATCCTCATTGTCCATGGTAGTTATGGCACACAGTGGCAGTGGCATTCAGCAACCAATATTAAACAATTCAACATTACAGGCTGTTCTTACCCAAATTCAAATCCCCTTGAGGGAGATCCCCCATCCCTTTGCATTATGCACCAAATGCACCCAGGTCCTTGAGCAAAACCAATCTCACAGATGGATTTGCCTTTCCTTGAGGCAGGACTGGTCCAAACTGTCTTCCCCAATACATTTCTCATATGCACCACAGGGACTTTATCCCCTTCTATGGTATGTGAAGGTTTTGATAGGGCAGAGCCAGCTTGATTGGTAGAGCCACTAGAGTTAACTAACCAGGTGGACTTCACTAAATGTGTATACCAATGTTTGAAAAGCCAACTTCTATCTGAGCAGCAATGTCTTGCCACAATTCAGCAGACCAGATGAGTTTCTCTCTACACTGCCAATTGGTCTTTTTTCATTGGTCCAGCCACTCCCACAGAGCATTTACTACCATCCATGAGTCAGTGTAGAGGCAGAGTGCTGGCTACTTCTCTCATTCAGCAATACCTAAAGCCAGTTGGACAACTTTCAGCTCTGCAATCTGACTTGATCCAACTTGTCCCTTGGTAGCTTCTGTGACTTGCCATGTAGGACTCCATACGGCTGCTTTCCATGTTTGATGGATTACTACGATACTGCAGAAACCATTGGTAAAGAGACTGCATTGCTTTTCACTTTCTGATATCTGATTATATGATGGGGCCTCCTCAGCATGTCACCTTCTCCTCCTCTTCTGAAATTAGTCTGAAATTTTTGCCTTCAGGCGAGTTTGTGATGACTTCCAAGATCCCTGGGTGACTGCGGTTTCCTATTCGAGCTCATTGTGTGATCAGAGCAATCCACTTGCTCCACATGGCACCAGTGGCATGATGTGGAGCAAGGGACTTTTCCTTTGAACATCTAGCCCAGCACTGGCAAAAGCTTTTGTTTTTCAGGACCCCACTTGAAATCATTCTTCTTCCAGGTCATGCAATAGAGAGGGTTTACAATCCATCTGACTGTAATCTGGAATATGCATTCTCCAAAAACCCACAGTGCCTAGGAAAGCCTATGTTTCCTTTTTGCTGGTTGGTGGGGACATAGCTGCTATTTTGCTTATCATTTCTGTTGGAATCTGATATTGTCATCTTGCCATTTTACTCCTAAAAGCTAAATTTCCTGGGCAAGTCCCTTGACCTTACTTTGCTTTATGGCAAAACGTGCTTTCAGGAGGATCCAGATTATCTTCTCCCCTTTCTCAAAAACTTCCTCTGCTGTGTTGCCCCATATGATTATGTCATCAGTGTATTGCAAGTGTTCTGGAGTCTCACCCTTTTCCAATGCAGCCTGGATCAGTCCATGGCAAATAGTGGGGCTGTGCTTTCACCCCTGGGGCACATGGTTCCAGGTGTACTGGATGCCACTCCAGGTAAAAGCAAACTGGGGCCTGCACTCTGCTGCTAAAGGAATGCAGAAAAACACATTGACAATATCAATGGCAGCACTACTTTGCTGCCTTGTATTCCAGCTCATACTGAAGTTCCAGCATGGCTGGCACAGCAGCACTCAGTGATGGCGTGACATAGTTCAGGCCAGGATTATCCATTGTCAGTCTGCATTCTCTCTTGTACTTACTTACTGGACATATGGGGCTATTAAAAGGTGAACAGGTCTTGCCGACCACTCCCTGCCTTTCCAGTTCTCTAATCATCTTGTGGATGGGGGTCACAGAATCCCAGTTGGTACAGTATTGTCAACAGTGCACTGTTGTGATAGTGATCAGTACCTGTTGTTCTTTGACCCTCAGCAGTCCCATAGCAGAAGGATCCTCTGAGAGACCAGGCAAGGTATTCAGCTGCCTAATTTCCTCTGTCTTCACAGCAGCTATCCCAAAAACCCAGCAATGTCCTTTTAGGTCCTTGAAATACCCTCTCCTGAGGTAATCTATGCCAAGGATACACAGGACCACTGTGCCAGTCACAATGAGGTGTTTTTGCCATTAATTCCCAGCCAGGCTCAGTTCAGCTTCCAGTACAGTCAGGTGTTGGGATCCTCCTTGTCATTCCAGAAATAGAGATGGATTCTGCCGCTACATATCTCAATGGCATCAGAGTACATTGTGCACCAGTGTAAATTAAAGCATTGTATTTTTGTGGGTCTGATGTGCCAGGCCATTAAATCCACGTAGTCCAGTAGATCTGATTTATCCCTTTCCTTCACCGGGCTGGAGGCAGGGCCCCTCTAGTTCTAGTCATGGTACTCATTGCTTAATTCTTATAAATAGGATCAACCACATGTCCCTTCAAGAGGTTTGGAAGTAACATCAGTACCTTCCATTCTGTCTGAGGACGCTGCCCACTGGAAACTGGAGCCAAATTTTCCTTGAACAATTTCCCATGGTGGTTGTTCTTACTCTCAACTCACATACTCATGGCTCCTAGGGTAGAGATGGGTTTTCCATCCCACTTCCTCATGTCCTCTCTGTGGTCATGCAGGTAAAACCACAGGTTTTACACCTTGTGGTGTATTCCCCCTCTCTCTTGAGCAGGGGCGTGCTTGCTCTTAATAGCACAGACTCTGGCCTATACTGGCACGGCACAGGACATTTCCTCTTTAAACTGCTTTCCAGCTGTTCTTGGACAGCTGAGATACAGGCCCACAGGGAGGAAGAGAGACTTTCCTCATTTTGCTAGAGTTGGGCAACCAAATTATCCACTGTTTGTTCTTCTGTCCATGACATTGTCACTGTAAGGCTAGGAAGCGGTGAAAGAATACAGCAACATGACTCCTTCCAAGTAGCAAGAAGAAGTGATTTACTGAAAAGCCATGGCATATATATAGGATAGATCATGAAAAACAAAGTAGAAAAGACTCATTGGTCCAAGAAGGCAACACCTCTTTGAAAACATGCTTTCTGCAAAATATCACGAGACACTCACACGTCTCGGTGGTCAACAACAGGTGTTTATCTGTGTTGTTCTTTCTTCCTTCCCTTGTTTTGTCTCTGAGAAAGATCCCCAGCCTGGGAAAAGTCCGGGCTGAAGCTGAGGAAGACAATAGCCTGGTAAAAATGCAGGCTGAATTTTTCCACGAGCCTTCAGCAGTGTCCGCATGACATCACTGCCAATGAGTTGGCATATGGCAATGGTGTGCTGCATAGGAACTTCCACCACATGGGTTGTGTGCCCTAGACTTCCTCTAAATCTACAGGGGACTGCTTGTTATTTGAATATAGAGTACCTCCCGCACAGCTAATTCTCTCAGGGCTAATTCTCTCAGGTACTGGATACCTTGCTCCATGGTGTTCCACTTGTCTTGGTACACTGATAGAACCTCCTTGAAGATACCTTTCCCTCACACTTGACAGGAGTCGCCTCCAGAGGCTTTTCCCAATGCTGTTGTCAATGCCTGCATCCCTGGACAGGGATCTCAGTTGCTTGGCTTCACTATCCTCTAATTTCCAACTGTGGGTTATGATATCCCAGCATCGGAGCAGCCAGGTCACCAAGGGCTCACCCTACTGGTGGCTGAAATCTTTTCATATATCTCGCATCTCACACGGGGATAGGGATTGGGTGATTCTCTCTGTCCCTGCTTCTTTGTCCAGTTCTGAGGGCCCTACTTCCTCTTCATCCCTCACTATGTAAACTGATTTGGTGTTGCATTTCTTTTTCTGTATAGGTATGACTGCTACTGACACGCATTGTTCCTCTGGTTCAGTTGCAGTTTGAGTGGCCACAGTGGCAGTTGCTCTGCTTTCCTCCTTCTCCCTCTGAGGGTGCTGTCTAGTGACAAGCAGTATCTGGCAAAGAGTAGCCAGGGCCCAGCACGTTGCATTACTTTGTGCCTCTCTGGAATCGCCACAGTATTTTCCTTTCAGATATTCTGCCACTTTATCAGGGTCCTGTTCAGGGGTGAACTTCCGAACCATTGGAGGACAAAAGTCCTCTGAAACCGTCCCATTTTCTCCCACATTCCATGCCACTCATGACTATCCACCCTCAGGGAAGATCTCTGAATGACCATCCTAGAAGTCTGTTTCATAATTCTAAACATGGTGTGGCTGGCACTGAGTAGACATAGCAACAAGACCATGCGCCTTCCTTAACATCCAAAGGAAATTCAAAATTCTCACAAGCTGTTGTAACAAACCTGAAGGAGGAAAAAAGTGTGAAAAGCTGGGGGAAATCATCCTCCCCTGTTCTCCCTACAGACTGGGTACAATTATTAATGAGTTCCCAGAGGTAGCACCCAAGGCAAATGCAGGAGAGCAGCACTCAAGACACATCCCAAATGACCCTCATTGCCCTTGATGTTATCATGTCATAAATTGAGATCCCACAGTACAGCAATAAAGCAATCCTGATCCCTCTCCCTGCTCTGAAAAAGAGCACCATGAGGAGCACATAGGGGAACATATACAAGGTTAGGTACCATAACCATGTGAACAGACCAAGCAACGTTGTGACCAGTGGCTATGTACCTAATACAAATGCTTAGATCAAATTTGTTTCCAACCTGCTCTGGTCAGATCTGTTGTTATCTCAATGTTTTGTGCCTCACATTGGGTGCCAAATTGACTGTCATGGTTTAGGAATGGTATTTCCCAATTTATTGTTCCCATTGAATCACCTCAGGCCATGCACTGCTCACTGCTTCCCCCTTTGATGGGATGGGGAGGAGAATTTGAGGCAAAAAAAGGTGAAGATCATGGGTTGAGATAAGAACAATTTACTAGAAACAGCAATGATATTAAAAAAAAACAAACAAGAACAATACTGATAGCAGTATGTACAAGACAAGCGAATGATTCACATGTGATTACTCACTATGCAAAACCTGGCACCACACAACCACGCACCCCAGCAAAACTGGAAAAATGCGACGCCCCTCCATCCCTCCTGCACTTGGTGTGAGGTGGTATTTACTAATCCCAGGGTACAGGCTGTGCCCCTCCTGGCTGCTGCAAAAATTAACCCTGTATTGGCCAGAACCAGGACAGTGTTTTACAAACACTGCTGCTCTTTCTTCAAGCATTTATAGGAAATAAAGAATAGTGAACAGCCTTCAATGCAAAGTAATATTTTAAGTTTTACACCAACAGAAAAGCACCTTTGATAGTGTGTGCTCTGCTTTCCATAGATGAAAATACCCATCCAAGGAAACAGCTCCCAGTTCCTATTATGAAAAATAAAAAAAAAAGTAAGTTAGTTTCTGTATCATAGATGTCCTTGAAAACTCACACTCCAGGTTGCGTCTCCAGTATATTTGATTTAGATTACTCTTTTTTTTCAAATACATATGGACAGTTTTAGGACTACTCAGCTGTCTTGCTTATCTTACTGACCTTGTTCTTATTGTTGAAAGCCAGTGCTCGGACTTTGCAGTTGTCAGGATTGGTGTTCTCCTTAGGAATATCCTTCAGAGCCCTGTGTGTTATGTGGGCATAGACAGGAACTTGAGAGATATTATGCCTGGCATCACTTTTGGACAACACATCCTCTGTGACTTCCCAGAGACCCATTGAACCATCCCGGGAACCTGAATAAGTAGTCCATAACAGCATTTCACATATACATAATTCCCCTTTTTTAAAAATGAACTGCAATAAACAATGAGGTCTTAAAGAAAGAAAGGATACTTTATTTAATCTAGCTGAACACACTGTTGATGCCTATATATCAATTATTATTAACAAAATCATGATTTTACTGAGCTGTTAAGTTCATAACATTGTGAACTTATTGTCAACTGGTTTGTCTACATGGTTTCCAAGCAGCTAGATCACCTAATCTGTTTTCAAACTGATTAGGATGCATCAAAAAACCACCATCCTGTACAACAATCACCATTAGAGATTCACATGTAGAATAAATTTAGAGGCAATTGAATAGCCTATATGTTCAGCCTGAGCCTGGTTTACCAAGGCCAAGATTGACAGTCTGTTAAATCAATACAAAAACCTATAAGAAAACTCAGTTGGGTTTATACCAATTCTAGATAGTTTGATTTCTGACAGTATGTTTAGGGATATGTACACACATTAGTGAACTGATAAGAAACATATATTTAAAACCACAATTTGCACCAATTTAAATCAAACCTATTGTTAATTCAACTCATTCAACCTCTTTTTTAAAGAATGTAACACAGGAACCGAGGCCAAACAAGCAAGAACTCATTTTATTTTTCTGTCGAATTAGAAGATAATTATACAAAATATGAATCAGTAAGAGCAACAATACTGGATGAAGAAAGGTAAATGTCTTTGGTTCAAAGATCAATACAGGCTTAATCCAAGGTCCTATACCCATCCCTTCTAGTCTTTAGGCAACTCACTTCCATTTAAGTCAGCTCTGATAGATTTGACATGTACCTCCATTTCTTCCCTACACAATGTGACTTAATGGGTTTTTTAATGCAGATATTTGGGTTAGGTAATTGCAAGGATCAACTCAATTATTAGCTATTGTTTTTTTAATAATACTGAATTATCAATTGAAGCATTTGATTTTTATATGAGACTGTTAAGATTTTCTGTCACCTACAGTTTGACACCTCCTTGTACGGAATACTAAACCCTCTCAGCACAGAAAGACAGTAAACTAATACATTAATTCAATAGCATATTGCTGCTTTTACCCAAGGTAAGTAATACTTTATGAAGTTACACTGATTATCCAACTACAGTGACTAAAAAGTCAGTAATTGACCTTTTCTATTACAACTTTCTGTATTAGTTCCCATAGTGTGTGCCTATATATATACATATACACACACACACAACTTTACTGATAGCTTGATAAAACAAACTGAGTTTTCATTAATCAGTCTTTCATAGGATTTCAGGAAACCAGTACTGTTCAGCTGTATTCAAAGTTATTAACTGATAACCAATACCCCTCTTGAAATTATTCTGGTGTAGAATCCTTCCCTTGAACTTACTGTGTTTAGACATCCTCTCATGGCAACACGTACTGTAAAGACAGCAGTATTCCCTCTAATACTATAAAAAAAAAGTACAATCTAGACCAGGGCTCTACAAATTTAAAAAAAAAAATTTAAAAAAGCAAAGTGCTGTACTAAGACCAAGAATGGTTTAAATAGGCAAAGTAGTTCCAAATGGTTTCAAATCCCTTCTAAAGGTGCTTCCTTAAGACCTATCAAGTGCTGTACATCAGTATAAAATTCTGGGAAAAAATTAAAAATTAACATTACCAGAAACAGCCATAGTATCACTTATCCATGCAATTGAAAATATCCAGTCCTTATGTCCATCCTAAAAGAAAATAAAAATTTTAAAAAAAGACAGATTTTCTGTGCCATTATATTCTGCAGTGGTCTCAAGGCAGACAAAAAAATATCAAAGTGAAGAATACTTAAGTGCAAACTCAGAAAGACAGACCTATACTAAAAACATATAAATAATATTCTACTATCAAGCTGTAGCAGTTTAAGTACCTAACAGTAATTTTAACTTTTATTGATTTTGACATGTATAATTAATAGAGAGCAATTAGGCGATAGAAAAACAGATTTCTGACCAAGGACAAATTAATCTCAGTTCTAAGGACTTTGATTTTTTTCCATTTTGAAAGCAGTGTTCTTTACTTCTATAAAGTAGCTGCATACTTTAATTTCCTCAAATGCACATCCCTAAAAAGAAACCAAAAAACTATGTTTAAAATATATGACCTACAGATTAATTTTTCAAGAATCTTTTACTCAGCAGGTGAGAAGCCTGTGTATTATAAAAAGACCATAAGAATCTAGTTCTGTTTGAAAAGCTGCAGAGTCACAGTGGCACACGAATAACAAGTCATGTAAATTTTCAGAGTCGAACCTTTCTGCAGCTGGTTATCTACTACTGCAGAAACTCTGACGGGAGCTCTGCTGTTGTAGTTAACGCCTCTGCAAAGTCCCGGATCAAAAAGGAAAAATAAGACTAAAGTGCTTACAGGACACCACTATACCCATTTCAGCCATTTTCTTTTTAAGATTGGCTGTTTTAAAAAGGCCTCATGATGTTTTAAAAATAACAAGAGTACCAAAGTCTATCAAACTGCCACAAGCCACTGGGTTAGAACTACTCCTCAAAGCCAAGTTCCACCTGTGAAATAATATATATATAAGCTGCACTGGAGAAGGGAAAGCCTTGAATCATCTTTATAACTTCTCAAATAAGCTTTTTCACTAAAGCTAAGTTTCAGAGATCATCATCACCCCAGTTAGACTTTAACAGTTAAGATTTTGTTACATTTTCAATGCTTGCTTAAAAGTAATCTGAAGTAGACCTGAATGAGGGTAAGAAAGAAATCTGACTTAGAACCCTGAGAATCCTCTCATATATTTATGTACTCATTCATATTTAAGATATCTTGTCAAAAAAGACAACTTGATCAGGAATATTTTCAAGCTTCCAGAAATTCACTCTCTACTACAAAACTCCCAAATTCTAAACTTCCTCTGACCTTACACACTTCAAAGTAGTAATTCTTAGGACAGAATAAACTTTCCCCAAATACTCCCACTTACATCTCCCACACACACAGGATCAAGTGTAGGCAGACGGTAAATTGCAAGACTGTTGGGGTTGTCTCCACCTGTGGCCAGAAAGGTCCTTGAGGGGTTGAGCTCAATGGCATGAATGCCACATCCCTGCTGGTTCACCATGCCAGTTTCACGATCTTTCAGAATAGGAATCTTGGTAATTTGACCAGTCTGGACATCTATTACAAATAACTGGGGGGAAAAAAGCAGATACAAGTCATTATCACATAGATAAGAAAACCAAGATGGTCAAATATCCTCCCTATTTTGAACCAACATTCTTTTAAATGTAGAATCCACAAATGCTGCAAATAGGGATGAAAAATGCATCCATTCCTTCTTAAAGCAACTAAATTAAATAACTGTGGGTTTTACTTTAATCACCCATCATCGTTTTGTCTAGGATAACATTAACTTCCTTCTTAGTAGCTGGTACTGGTGTCCAGTTCTGGGCCCCTCAGTTTAGGAAAGATGTTGAGATGCTTGAGTGCGTCCAGACAAGGGCAACAAGGCTGGTGAGGGGCTTGGAACACAAACCCTGTGAGGAATGGCTGAGGGAGCTGGGGTTGTTTAGCCTGGAGAAAAGGAGACTCAGGGATGACCTTATCACTCTCTACAACTTCCTGAAAGATGGTTGTAGTCAGGTGGAGCTGGTCTCTTTCTCCAAGCAGCAACTGACAGAACAAGAGGACACAGTCTTAAGCTGCGCCAAAGGAAATTAAAGTCGGATATTAGGAAAAAGTTTTTACAGAAAGAGTGATCAGGTACTGGAATTGTCTGCCCAGGGAGGTGGTAGAGTCACCATCCCTGGATGTGTTTAAAAAAGACTGGATGTGGTACTCAGTGCCATGGTTTAGCTGAAGTGTTAGGGCATGGGTTAGACCCGATGATCTTAAAGGTCTCTTCCAACCTAGTGATTCTGTGATTCTGTACAGACCAGTATTTTGGATTTGGTACAAGAATAATGTTGATAACACACTGATGTTTAGTTGTTGCTTGATAGTGCTTACTTTAAATCAAGCACTTCTCAGTTTTCCATTCTGCATCAGTAAGCAGGTGCACAAGAGGCTGTGAGGGAACATAGCCAGGACAGTTAACCCAAACTGGCCAAAGGGATATTCCATACCATAGAACGTCATGCTCAGTATATAAAGCAGGGGGTTGGGATTGGTTGGGAGCTACCAATTACTGTCGAGGGATGGGTTGGGCATGGGTCAGTGGGTGGTAAGCAATTGTATTGTACATCACTTCTGTTTTCTTGGATTTTATTTCTTTTTTCCTATTATAACAAGAATATTTTACTTTATTTCAATTACTAAACTGTTCTTATCTTAACCCACAGGTTTTACATTTTTTCCAACTTTCCTCCCCATCCATCCAGGGAAGAGGAGTGGGGGGAAGTGAGTGAACAGCTGTGTGGTACTTAGCTGCCAGTTGGGGTTAAACCACAACAGCCCATTTTGGCCACCCAAAATGGGGCTCAGAGGGTTGAAACAATGACAGATCTGACCAGAGCATGTTAAAACAAATTTCTTATAAGCATTTATTATATTAGTTTAATAGTCATGGGTCACAATGTTGATTTCTTTACTCTCACTGTTGTTGCACTTGTTCTCAGAATTGTGTTGTGTGACACTTGTTATAGACGACAATATAATATTGGCTTTCGAATTCATAGATTAGCTTTTTGTATTACAAGTATTTTTATATGGTACAATTTATACTTACTTTTAACTGCTTTTGTATAGTATAATCTGTCATTTTATGTATACACTGTATAGTTTATATGAATAATAGTGTGATAAATATATTATATTGTAGGCTTTAGCAAAATGTTAAAATAGAGACTAAAATACCTCTAGGTAGCCAACTTAGAGAATGGTGTAAAGCAATTATTTTTCTTACATCTGCAAACTGGCCTCTCCAAGTGATAACAGTGACAGAAACCAGAGCATAAACATCTGGAAAGGATTTATTGACTCCTCGCTATCAGGGAGTATGAAACAACAGGATGGAAACACAGGAAGAAATAAAATATATTGACCTAATCTACAGAATGTCCTGCAGACAAGTCAGAGGTTAAAACCAAACAAGAGAGTTCTTGGAACATCAAAAACTCAAAGGAATGTTTAAATAATGCATAAAATTATGAACATGCATGTACCCCCAGCAATGTAACAGTATTAAGAATGGTGTTTTACACTGACGATGCATTCTTTGGCTATTCACCAAAAACACCCCAGCACTGGATATCTTTTTTGTCCCTGGTTTTATCCCTTATTAAACTTTTAAAATTCTAAATGGTGAACTTTGTTTTTCACATTACTTGCAGTATGTGATCCTTGTGGTGATGTTTATCATCATTGAGGCCTGGACCAAGGTTATAATTTTGTTGTACATCATAATACTAGCCTATGATATGATAGAATCACTGGTCATAAAACTAACCTGGTATGCATCCTCAGCATTGGGAACTATTAACAGTTACCTCTTCTGCCTTTTCTCCTCAAATACATCTTGCAACATCCATCCATTTATCCATCCATCCTGCCTTCCTTCTCCTCCAGGATGATTACAGTAGTATTTGAGAATTTGTAAGATTTTGAATATCTGTTCAATACCCTTGCAGCCAACCGGGCCCTTTTGCTAGGAGCCAGCATGTTGCTGCATATAGTTCAGGTCTTCTTTCAGATTAAACGACTATTTAAGAACATCACCCAGAGATTTGCCCTGAGGCTGAATACTTCTGAGTGATGGGGTGTGCGGGATAGTATGGGCAAGTGCCTAGAACAGTGGGCACCTCCAATGTTTTTGAACCTCACCCCTGAACAAGTGCATGATAGGAAAGATGCATGCTAATGTCTTTATAAATAATTCTATGGATGAAGGTGTGGGTGTTACCCTTTTTTAAATGGGTCTTAATGTCTCTACTGACTTTGAGCATGTCTCACAGTCATGGAAAACCTGAGAAATACTGTCCACTATTAGATCCACCCCTTGGTCTCGTGCCACCGTGCCCACTTATAGGTGGCGTCTCTGCCCTAATGACCTGAGCCATCGTGAGCCCATTGAACCAGGAACAATTCTCCCTTGTGTTGCCAATCTAAGTGTATCTTTGACACCTCTATCTTTGCAGCCTGATCTACCTGCTCGTTGTGTCGGTGCTCCTCATCAGCCCAACTCTTAGGGACATGGGCATCTACATGACAGACTTTCACAGGTAGCTTCTCTACCCAGGTGGCAATGTCTTTCCACTCATCAGCAGCCCAGATTGGTTTTCCTCTACGTTGCCAGTCAGCCTTTTTCCACCTTTCCAGCCAATGCCACAGAGCATTGGCCACCAATCCCTTTTCCCAAAGTTCCTTTTTAATACAAAGGGGGGGATGAAATGGGGGGGGGGGAGGGGGGAGGAAGAAAAAAAAAATCTCCCAAGGTAACAATCTTTGTTTTTTCTTCAAAATTAATGATTTCTATTTGAAGTTCCAGCAGGTACTCCACCCCCATTCTACCTCGTACAGGCTCAATCACAGCTGACCACATTGCTAACAGCCATCAGAGTGCCAGTCCATGCTGAAGAATTCCTCTCCTGACAAGGTTTCCTTGCAAGCCATGCCAAGAAAACTTCACCTCCCTTCCTACTAGTTCCAAGATGCTTCAAAAAACTTGTTCAGACATTGGGGACTGAAGAAATGGCTTGCATTTTGAAAATTGTTTTATGAATGCTTTTGATTGTTTTTGTCATTTTGTGTTCATTACTTGCCTCAACCACTTAATTTTAAAATCCCTAAAAGAAACCATCTTAATTAATAAAGAAACAAGGAGTTGTGGAGACCAAGAAAGGCATTCCCAGTTAAGGAAAGCAACTCCTTTTCTGTTCCCTGGGTCAGCTCTGTGGACTCCCCGTCTGCGAGCATTTAAGTCACTCCCACCCTGTTTCCCTGTTGGTCTTTTGCCCTAACCCCACCCTTGTGACACCACCATGTCCCCTGGTAATTGGTCTCTGAGGCTTCCACACTGCCCTGCTCATCCCATGTACTTTAACCTGGGCCCTCAAATCCCTTTGTCCTTTGTTCTCTGAACCATGGACGGTGCACACGTGTGGCTGAAATAAACATCTCTGTGAAACCCCTGCAAAGACCCTTCCTGATTCATATTTGCTATCACCCCAAACAACACCAAATGCAACAGGCTACCATCCATGAATCAGTGTAAAGGTAGAGCTTTGGCCACTTCTTTCTTTCAGTAATCCCCAGGGCCAGCTGAACAGCTGAGTTCAGCAAGTTGATTTGATCCACCTTCTCCTTCGATTGCTTGTGCAACCTGTCGTGTGGGGCTTTGTACAGCTGCTTTCCACTTCCGGTTCATCCCCACGATGCAGCAGGAACCGTCAGTGAAAAGGGCGTAGCATGTTTCATCTGCCTGCAGTTGGTTATACGGTGGGGCTTCTTCAGCCTGGGTCACTTGCTTCTGCTCCTCTTCGTCAGTGAGACCAAAATCTTCACCTTGTGGCCAATTTGTAATTATCTCCAAAACCCCAGGGCGATTCGGTTGCCAATATGGGCGTGCTGCGTGATGAGGGCAATCCACTTGCTCCATGTGGCGTCGGTGGCGTGGTGGGTAGAGGGAACCTTTCCTTTGAACATCCACCCCAGAACTGGCAGTCGGGGTGCCAGGAGGAGTCATGCTTCCGTGCCAATCACCTCTGAGGCAACTTGAACTCCTTCATAGCCGACCAAGATTTCATTCCCTGTGGGAGAGTAGTTGGCTTCGGACCCTCTGTAAGTTTGGCTCCAGAATCCTAGAGGTCAGCCTCGAGTCTCCCCAGGCACCTTCTGCCAAAGGCTCCAGGACAGACCATGGTTCCCAGCTGCAGAGTAGAGCGCATTCTTTACCTCTGGTCCTGTCCTGACTGGGCCGAGGGCTACTGCATGGGCGATCTCCTGTTTGATCTGGGCGAAGGCTTGCTGTTGTTCGGGGCCCCAGTGGAAATTGTTCTTCTTGCAGGTGACCAGGTAGAGAGGGCTCACAATCTGGCTGTACTCAGGGATGTGCATTCTCCAAAAGCCTATGGTGCATAGGAAAGATTGTGTTTCCTTCTTGCTGGCTGGCGGAGACATTGCGGTGATCTTATTGATGACCTCAGTGGGAATTTGAGGCCGTCTGCCTTGTCACTTCACTCCCAGAAACTGGATCTCTCGGGCAGGTCATTTTACTTTGCTCTTTTTAATGGCAAAGCTGGCCCCCAGCAAAATCTGAATGATTTTCTCTCTGTCCTGGGGTGATGTCGCAATGCTCTGTATCCCCAAATCGTGTTTCTCATGCCTAGAAAGTTTGTTTTGTCTAGCCCGGCAAGCCCCGCCCCCTGCTGCTGCTGGCTTTGCTGCTTGCTTGCATGCTTACATCTTTTCCCCCGCTGCTTCTGCTTTTTCCTGCCACTTTTCCTTTACTTTTCTTTCCCTTATTAGCTAGGAACACCTGATCCTGGGCAGCCTGAACATCAAGGAACCCCGGACACTGCACCATCGTGACAAGAAATACGTGTTTCGCCCCCCCCCCAGCATCGGAGACGATCTGAGATTGTAAACCTACTCAGACGGGTGACAAATTCTTTTTTGGCACCTGTGTTTGTTTTTTTTCCCTTGTGTTGGGGGGTGTTTTTCTGTGTGTTTGTTAAAATAAACAAGTTTTTTCCACTTTTTTTTTTTTCCCTCGGAGGAAGTTCTTCCCGAACCCGGTAGTGGGAGGGGGGAGGAGTTCTGGGGGTTTGTTTTCCTAGGGGGACTCCTTTGAGAGATATCTCCCGTAATTTTGTCAGAAACCAGGACACTCTCCTTTCTCAAATACCTCCATTGTTGTTTTTCCCAACACAATGATGTCATCAATGTATTGCAGATGTTCTGGAGCCTCACCCTTTTCCAGTGCAGCCTGGATCAGTCTGTGGCAGATGGTGGGACTATGCTTCCACCCCTGGGGCAGTCGGTTCCAGGTGTACTGCACTCCCCTCCAGGTGAAAGCAAACTGAGGCCTGCACTCTGCTGCCAAAGGAATGGATAAAAATGCATTGGCAATGTCAATGGTGGCATACCACTTTGCTGCTTTGGACACCAGCTCGTACTGGAGTTCCAGCATGTCCGGCACGGCAGCGCTCAGCGGTGGAGTCGCTTCATTCAATGCACGATAGTCCACAGTCAATCTCCATTCTCCATCAGATTTGCGCACAGGCCAGATGGGGCTGTTGAAAGGTGCATGGGTTTTGCTGAGCACCCCTTGGCTCTCCAGCTCACGGATCATCTTGTGGATGGGGGATCACAGCATCTCAATTTCTCTGGTACTGCCGGCAGTGCACTGTTGAGGTGGCAATTGGTAACTGTTGCTGCTCTTCCACCTTTAGGAGTCCGACTGCAAATGGGTTTTCTGATAGTCCAGGCAAGGTGTTCAACTGCTTAATGCTCTCTGCTGTTACAGCAGCTATTCCAAAAGCCCACCTGAGTCCCTATGGGTCTTTGTAGTAGCTGTTCCTGAGGAAGTCTATGCCTAGAATGTGCAGTGCCCCTGGGCCAGTTACAATAGGATGTTTTTGCCACTGCTTCTCAGTCAGGCTCACCTCAGCCTCCAGCAGTTAATTCCTGCCATCCCCCCGTCATCCCAGCAATGGAAACAGGTTCTTCACCCACATGTTCTGATGGTATTAGGGTGCATTGTGAACCAGTGTCAACTAATGCCTCATATTCCTGTGGCTCTGATGTGCCAGGTCATCAGATCCACACCGTCCAAAAGACCCGGTTGTCTCATGCTTCTCCCTGGCTAGAGGCAGGGCCCCTCTAGCCCTGGTTATTTCCTTCCTGGGCATACATAGTAGAGGTTCCTTCAAGTGGGTCTGACAGATCATCCTCCCTTCTCTAATATCCTGCACCTTAGTTATGGGAGGTTGAGGCTACCTTCACTTTAGTAGAACTCCCTTGGTTAGTGCTTCTCTCCCTGAGTTGACACACTCGTGCTGTCAGGACAGAAGTGGGTTTCCCATCCTGTTTTCCCATGTCTTCTCCATGGTCATGCAGAAAGAACTACCTGACCCTGACCCTAACCCTAACCCTAACCCCCTCCCCCCCCACCTGCCCCATGAGCAAGATAGAGTGTTTGCAAAGGGCAGGAGGAAATGGGAGTGAGGAGGACAGGCTGGACAATGTGACAGAGGGAAATCCATCTTCCCCCCACACTTTTTTTATAAAGTAATTCAGATGTACAGTTTGTAACAGTGCTATCACTCAAGAACCAAGGAAGACAGGCATGGGTAGGTACTACAGTTGTCATAGTCATGAATCTTCATGATCTGGCTTTACTTTGCACATCCCATGAGATCATTAGCTGTATGCTCATTTTTCTTTTGGTTTACAGAAGCAGTGAGAAGTAATTTTGGCAAATGGCCCTGTATTAGATTTTGCTCGGGCTAGTTTTTCGTAGCAGGGGGGCCACAGAGAAGGCTTCTGTAAGAAGCTGCTGGAAGCTTCCACCATGTCTAGCAGAGTCAAACCCTGTTAGGTCTAAAGGCGGATGTTCCACTGGCCAAAGCTGGGCCAGTTAGAGAGGTTGGTAAGACCTCTGTGATAACACATTTAAGAAGAAAAACAAAACAAAGTGCATACAGTTTTTTCCACCCAGAGAAGAGGAGGATGCGAGAACATGTGAAGGAAAACAACATGGTGACACCAAGGTCAGTGGAGAAGGAGAGGGAGGAGGTGCTCCAGGCACCAGAGCCGAGATTCCTCTACAGGCCGTGGTGAAGATCATGGTGAAGCAACTGTGCCCCTGCAGCCCATGGAGATCCATAGGGGATGCAGAAATCCACCTGCAGCCCGTGGGGGAGGTGCCCATGCCAGAGCAGGTGGATGCCTGGAGGAGGCTGTGATCCAGTGGGAGATCCAGTGGAGAGCGAGGGCCCTTGCTTTCAGGCTGGAGCAGCCTGTCCTTGAAGGACTGCACCCCGTGGAAAGAGAGACCCACATCGCAGCAGTTTTGGGAGGACTGTGTGCCCATGGGGGGAATTCATATTGCAGCAAGTGCGGTAGGACTGCTGCATGTGAGAGTGGACCCACGCTGGAATAGTTCATGGAGAACTGTGACCCATGGGATGGACCCCACGGTCTCACAGGGGAAGGACTCCTCTCCCAGAGCAGCGGAAGAAAATCCTCGGGTGACAAACTAACAGAACCCCCACCCCATCTTGTTGCACTGTTGGTGGGAAGGAGGAAGGGGCTGGGGGAAAAAGGTGTTTTAAGGGCTTATTTTACTTCTCATTATCATCCTCTGATTTTGTTAGTAATAAATTCACTTTGCAACTTTAAGTTGAGCCTGTTTTGCCCTGGTCCTTATCTTAATTAATGAACCCTTTATTATGTGAATGAGCTGCTTACAGTCAAGTTAATCAGGAAACTGCCCCGCTTCACTGACTAAGGAACTTCATTAATCAATTTGCCAAAAGTAAAGACTGTGGCAAGGAATCAAGTTGTCTTAAGGTGACTTTCTAATGCTTGTATCTTCAAATTGTTTGTTCTGTTAGTGCTGAATATTGAGTTCTGCAGCTTTTAACTAGTTACAAAAGTAAAAAGAAAAATAAAAAGTGCAAAGTTTGTTATCAAACACTGTACTTGCACTTGCTCCCCTGCATCCTTCACACAAACTGTGTTGTCTGCAGTAAACAGCAAAAGAAGCCTTACTTTTAGTTATTTTTTCTTCCTAGCTAAAACAAAAAAAATTACCTAAACTATAATTTTTTTTCCTTTTTCTTAAAATTATTCAAACCTACTCTAAACTAAAAACCCAGAAAAGCACCAGGAGCTCACACCTGTAGCCCACTAGCCCTGGCCTAAGCCACAACATTTCCCAACACCAAAAAAACTAAAAGCAAACTAAAGAAACCAAACTACAACCCATAAAAAAACTCTTCTAAATTTGTCATCTCTTTGAAATGACAAAAGGTTTTGCTGTTTAGTATTGTTCATTTTTGTATTAAAAAGTGCTTTGCCTGTTAAATAAACAGGTTTTTTTCCACTTCTCTCAAAAAAAAATATTTTCCCTGAACCAGTTGGGGGAAAAACTACTTAAATCTGTTTCCTAAAAAAACCCCATTCAAAAGTTTCCTACCAAATTTACCCTAAACCAAAACACAAGTATCTATCAACCAGAGTCTGAACTGGAAAAATCCATCCTTAATTTATATACAATACTGTGATGAGAACAGTTTGCCAAGATCTTTCATCAAGTATACTTCCATTTTATGACCTGCATTTCGGAGACAACAGTTTGGGGGAGGGGAGAAACAGGAACCCAACAAAGTTACCAATTAATTAAATATAAGTGCCTTTCCCATACACCTTTAACAAAAAGTATTGACTTTATATAACAAAATTAAACCTCAGGCCTACTAAATGTCATTTCAAGGCAGCACATTAGACTCTTGTGTCCTCTATTGCTGCCCCTGCACACAGAACAGCAGATGAACCGGCAGCCCTATCTTTTAGTTGATCATACAAATAAACCTAACAAAGGGTGCCACCTTGAGCTACAGCACTTTTTTATTATGCAAGTAGGATGGACCGTAGATTTACAAAACATAAAGAACATGCATGAAAGAGTGCCTATTCCTCACACAAGAAGTACTTGACACGCTCTGTGCCCCAGCTCTTCACATACTGCTCTCAGAAATCACAGGCACATTCTTGTAATTCATATTAACATTTGAAAGAAACCCAAGATAAACACATTGCCCTGCTAAAAAGTGAGTCACTAAGAGAAAATCAACTGTGATGAAGTTTCACAATCGGCTTAAGCCAATCTTTGAGAATCCACTTTCCTCTTCCTCATCCACCCAAAGTTTCACAACCCCTATGACAGCAACTAGTCCTCAGGTAGCTGCAAGATCAGCTGCATCGTATCTCTGACTCAGTAAAACTAACGCTACAAGAAAGCCCATCTGCACACAAAGCAGCAAGCTGATCCAGCTGATTCCCCAGCCACAAACACATCGGTGCCATCAGGAATGAGTAGGTGGGAACATCCTATTCTGCAAAAGTACAACTTCAGACAAAAATTTCACCCTCAGCCAAGCTGGAAAATGATATTATTGTTTTCCTTCAGATTTGCTTTTTGCTAACAATAGAAGCAAGACAATGCTTAGTGTCATTATACCAATACCTCCACTGGTCACACTGAGTAGCAGTGTTTGATTTTTCCCAGTCTCGATTTTTATTTAGATTATAAACACCTCTTTTTTTCTATGTTAATAGAATGCTTGGCTTCTGTTCTGCAGCAATACATATTTACTGATAACATGCCAAGCCCGAAAGAAACATGGACTCTTTAAAGATTAAGATATCAAACTAGTATGCCTGCTTTTTGGTGGAGATCAGAGCATGCACTAATCTTAGCACAAAACCTACTCACAGGTTGTGCTGTACAGGCAACACAAGTGGGTAATGGCCTCACATGTTCTACTTGAAAGAGTGCAGAGAAACAATTCATGATATAAAGAAACATCTGAGAAGTGAGCAGTGGTAAAAGAAGACAGTGAGTTTGATACCAAGAAGGTTAATTCAATTTCTACTGTGAGCTTTTAGTAGTAAGACACTGTGACTGTGAACTTTTAGCAGAGAAGACACTGTGTCTGTGGACCTTTAGCAGAGAAGCAAGGCACGCACAAATTGTTCTCCAAGAAAGGACTTTGGAAGATAAAGAGGAGACATCTGGTTTAGGAATGCAGCTACAGCCAAAACAAGAACTGAGTTTGGGAACTTGGGGAATATGGGGAGGGCTTTTATGGCAATGGGCAAATTATAATATGCATGTAGTGACTGTGTATTAGCAACACGTTTGTAGAAATTAGGGGGCATGTTAGGAAGGAGTGATTCCCCATGCCCTTCCAGGCACATGAATAAATGATGCCCTCTTTAACACAAAAAAATTGATGTTAAGGAGTCTCATTCTGGTTTTCGGAGATTTGGTAACAAGTTGACTGACTGAACTACATTTCCAGAGACAAGACCACACAATCAGACAATCTATCTTGATGTGAAACTCTGAAGCACTATCTAATGGGCACACAATTTGATATAATTGAATTTGTTCCATGCCAAAATCACATTTGTCAGTTTTTGTGTCTTGCCCTCCACATTTAATTTCGGGACGTTGGGAGACAGCACATGTTGACAGATGACAAAGGATGGAGAAGTAAGAGACTTCACTTGGTAAAAGGCATCTCTACCACCCACACTATACTTGGCACAGGAGCAACCAGACTCTGAAGACAGACATGGATATCATATGCAGTTCAGAGAAAACCAAATACTTGTGAGACCGAGGCGCTGAACACACATGGAAACTGAAGGCAGAGAGAGTCTATTTCAGACTTAATTCCTGTTAAAAGACTGTTTTGTTTATACAGCTAGGTCTTGCTTCTTAAGAGCTACTGCACGAAAGCCTCCTGCTATGTAACTATGAATAATAACAGAACATCTGAAATGAAAACACAAAACAAAAAAAAACAAAACCAAAAAACACTGTCCCTTGCAGGTCAGATCAATGTGGCTTTTGCAGAAAAAAAAAATCTCGAGACAATCACACCTAATGATATACTTTGAGGTTTTAGAGCTGCTTGATCTATACATTCTCTACAATGCTCAATTCATTTCTGTGGCACTAACCAACCTGCAAAAAACAGGTTTGGGATTTTGCACTAATTTAATTAGAATTTCATATATGACATTGAAACCTCAGCCAATGAAGATGGGCCACTAACTCCAGCAGAGAGAGCATTACCTAAGTATGATCTCCTCCATTTATTAATCACATAGGACATTATTTTAATATTTTCCTATAAAGGGATGCTTTGGAAATGTGAAATCTGAAACATGACAGAGTCCGAAGAGATTTCAAATTTTGCTAAAGCATGTAAAGGTACATAAGCAAGGGAAGTTATTTAAACACTGAAAACTGATTTAGAGTGGGAAAAAAATTACAAACCGGAAAAGCAAAGGATAATCCTGAAGATCTAAAATTTTTTTTTTTTTCAGATTGGAACATTTCTAGCTACTCTGAAGAACCGTAGTTTTTAGTTTTGTAGCAACTTTTTGAAGTCACAGAATCATTAGAGTTGGAAGGAACCTCTGGAGATCATCCAGTACAACCCCCTGCTAAGGCACAGCCACCCAGAGCAGGTGACACAGGAACATGTCCAGGTGGGTTTTGAGTGTCTCCAGAGAGGGAGATTCCACGCCCTTCCTGGGCAGCCTGTTCCAGTGCTCTGCTACCCTCAATGTAAACTTCTTCCTCATGTTGAGGTGAAACTTCTGGTGTTTTAGTTTACAGCCATTGCTCCTCATCCTGTCACTGGGCATCACTGAAAAGAGTCTGGCACCATCCTCTTGGCACCTGCCTTTGACATATTTATATGCATTAATTGAGATCCCCTCTCAGTCTTCTCTATACTAAACAGGCCCAGCTCCCATAGTCTCTTGTCATAAGAGACATGCTCCAGAGCCAAGTCAGCAGCACAAAACCATACATAAAACCGAATGGTAAAAGACTGAGTACAATAAAAATAGAGTCTTACTAGCAAGTTTTGCCAGGCATGTTAGCTACCATTTAGCAAAGCTAGCATCATTCATTAACTTTTTATTTGCAGGACAGGAAGAAAGATTGAACTCTATTGTTGCTTGCCATCCTGCAAATAGATGTAAATCGCTCTATGTGGATTAGACAGATACTGCATGAGGTATCCGCCTCATGGTCAGGTTTCGCACCATACGCATAGTGCCATGTTTTCAGATGAGAATGTCTGATCATTAAGCATTACCTTCATTCAAAATTAATTGTGCACAAATTAGAATCCACACCTAATTATTTCCTAATATATTCCTTGGCTATCTACATACTTCAATTATGGTAAGCATAATTTAGGGGTAGAATAATTAACAGTGAGAAGCAAAATATAGGTGGCACTTACTGTGTTGCATTTTGTCCCACACACCACTTGCCGGTGGTTCAGCCACTGGGAGGCAAATACTTTATTAAGGATTCCAAGGTGAAATTCTCTCTCCTTTAAGAGGCTGGGAAGCTGCTGGGCTGCATATCCATGCAACAAGCGGTGATAGCTGGACTCATTCTGCATCCTGACCTCTCTACCTTTCAGGTAGTACACCACAGACCTTTTTACCCGGGGGAGTCTTTTCCTTTTGTGAACTGAGTGATCCCACCCATACTGTGAAAAAGAAGCATTAAACTTAGATAAAGCAACTAGAACAAACTTAAGACACAAGCCTTCTAAATTCAAAGATATTCTCAGCAAAATACTGAAGCCTTCCAAACTACCCATATAATACCATACACGGAGATTAACTCAGAAATTGTGATAAAGCCTTCAGCAACATACAATTAAACATAAATATTTGCTAAAAAGTAACATTGTCATAATACTGAAAACAATCCACCCCGGGTCGGCACCGCTGGGACACCAAAAGCTTATAGAAACAAGAGGAAGCCAAGAAGCACTTTAAACGGAGAAGCAGCCCCGACAGCCTCCCGGCGTGAGCTCGGCAGGTTTGGAGGTGACACCGCGGGGGCCATGTGATACTGACCGCGCCGTTCATCGGCTTCCTCCGGCCCGGCCTGGGGTCACCTCGCAGTAACGCTCAGCTCTCGAGCGGCGGGGACTCGGCTGTTACGGGCCGAACAGAGAGCTCCCAGGGCCACCGGGGCAGGGACGGAGAGAAGCTGCCTGCTGTATCGCACCGACAGCCACCGGGGCCGGGACTACTCCTCCCCACCATCTCTCCCCTAGGACACCTTCCTCAGGCACCGAAAGACCCCGCCGTTTTCCCCTACCTCAACCGGGCACCGGGACACAGCAACCCCCAGTCAGGGTCACCCCAGGCACCGGCATGTGGGCTTCTGCCCTCATATACCCGTTCCTGCCCGTCAGCCTACCTGCTCCCCCTGGAGCCCCCCGGCGGCAGCCGTCGCCGCTTTCCGCTTCCTGCTAACTGTTTTCCGGGCCATAGGAGAAGGAGGAGAAGGAGGAGAAGGAGTAGAAGGAGGAGAAGGAGGAGAAGCCGAGAGCCCAATCTGGGCCCCACATGGAGCAAGAGGGAGAGGAGGCCACCGGAGTACGGGGCAAATAAGTGCGGGGAGCCGGGCCTGGTCACTCTCTTCGTCACAGACCCTACTGACTGCGCTTCACGACATTTTCTCCGAAATGTTTTTACGACAGTCCCACCCAGCCCGTGTCTCGTTTCCTAGCAACCGGAGGAGGGAGGGAGGCGAGCTGGCCCACCCTCTGCGGCTGCCAGGCAGCGTGGCCCCGTCCGGGGCGGGGCGGCGCCCCCTGGCGGCGGCCCCAGCGGATCTGGTTGCGAAGCTTCCCGACTTCGCCACTTGTCCGTTCCCTGCTGCCCTGCACGGATCGGCGGCGCTCGCTGACGGCTTCCTCGGGCCCCGTCAATTTAAGCATAGGAGAGGCCCTGTATAATAACAATTTCCAGCTACTGTGTAGCAGAATAATTCTACCCCAGTCCAAACCAGAATAGTGATCTTTTACTGAGAGACAGTCTGTGAGCATATTCCTGTTGATTGTAACATGCAGAATCTATACTGAAGTTCTACATCTCTCCTGTGGGAAAATCTGACCACGGTGATAGAAAAGATGTGTGCTAATGCCTTTATAAACAATTCTATGGGTGAAGGTGTGGGTGTTAGCATTTTTTAAATGGGTCTTAATGCCTCTACTGACTTTGGGCAGCAGGTTAGATACAGGCCCAGACAGCTTGGCTCCTGAAACAGACAAGTGGGGTCTGCACAGGGCTGAACTTTTGAACTTTGGGGTAAAACAGTAGGTTCAAGAGGGAATATGTGGTAGGCGGTTCGGGAAGGCTGTACCTTCCTAGTACCTCAGCCACTGGGGAAAGGAAGAGGGCAACATGTGGCTAGGAGTTTAGGATAAAAGGAGGCTGCATCCTCCAAAACCTCTAGAGAGAAAACCCCGCAGGCGTGTGCCCCAGTAGACACTCTCCCTTTATTCGAATGAAGTTGAAGCACTTCTCTGTCTCCTTTATGGACACTGGCTTTTCATAGCATGATTTTCCATACAACAAGCATAAAACACCTCCTCCTCCCCTTCCACAACTAGACGAGAGGAAATAATGCCTAGCACTGGCTTCACTTTGCAAAACTTCATCCCAGGTTTCCCTTAAAGAGACCCTTTTAAGTAGCTCGTCTTTATCACCTGGCTTCTCTGAGTGAATACAAAAGCCCACTGCACAATGAGGTGCTTAGTCAAACTTTGAGGTACTCTTCACCAAGAAACTCTTTTATTATAGGGGAAATAAAGAACATACAAATATTTGTATGATTATGCTGCCTTAAAGCTGATGTGGATTGTGATAATTGATTAAAGATTTGTGTTAATCATAAAAGTATTGGGGTTTGTATAAACCAGAATGCTTAAGTCTGAAATGAAGCATGACACTAAAGAAAGGAAAATATATGATTAAATTATTCTGTTTTAAAACCCCCTGTTATGAATATTATGTTTTCTAAATAAGTTGTATCTGCTGACAGCTTGCAAAACAAGGCTTTCACACAGCCCAACAGATTCTGCAAAATCAGATTTCCTGCCTTTGTGTAATCAATTGCAGCCTATCCCTAAGACCAGACTTCCTGACTTCTGCCATTTCCTTATCTACCAAGACCAGATGGTTATCTATGGGACTTGACAAATTGTCTAGAGACTCACGTCGTCCAGCGATCCCATGGACCACCACTGCTTACCTAGCAGAATTATGACAGCAAAAAAATAACAATTATTAATGACTACAAGGAAACCATGCTATAAAAGGGAGGTGCAAACCAAAGTTCGGTGGAACATGGAGTGGGCAGTGGCCCCCATGTATCCTCAGCGCTGCTTGCTCTGTCTATATAAAATAAAGCAATCTAAATTTTGCTGAATATCGAGACTTTTGTTTCTCATTTATAACAGGATGGATGTGTGCTTTTCCTTATGTTCACATGGCTCACAAAGTTTTTCCTATGCTTATAGAGGCAAAAATTAGGAGTAACCCAAACCAAATGATCACCAGTGAGTAACATTGTAGAGAAAAGAAAAAGGAAGACAGGGAAAAAAAAAAGTGTGATATACAGGCAGACTGAAAAGAAAGCCAGCTCCTGACCACTCGAAACCCTCTGGTGTCTCAAGTCACACAAAATCAGTAAGCGTACTATTTTCCTGAAAAAGATGGTGTTGCTAGAGGCAGGCACACACAACACATAAAATGCACACTATACTTCAGAAGGCTAGTATCTGTTTATTGCAAAAACTGGCTGTCTTTTATACACAATAGATCAACATAATGTTCATTGGTGTAAAACCCATCTACACCTCTGTTTTTCCCAAGATTTTTATAAAAATACTTTTAACAGCTGCAGGTTTCTTCTTGTTTATCTTCTTTTTCTCCTCTTCTTGGTCTCCAGGCCAACAGCCTTGGTCAGAAAATATTTCTCAAAACAAACCTCATTTATTAACCCTCTCTAACCCACAGACCAGCTGTGGGTCCTACTATAAGATGGCATTTCTTTTGTGCCTTTTTTGGTGTCTTTTCACCTAAGAAACCTCAAAGACAAGGGTGCTGCGAAAAGCCAAATTGGAAAAAAAAAACAACCTAGAAAAGAACCTATCAGGCTTTCCAGCTTCCTCTGAGGATAAGACGCCCAAGGGATAATAGCCTTTAGCTGTTTTCAGTCGTGATTTACCATTAATAATGCTCCTCCCTACATCCTCCCTCACACGCATAACTACCACCTCAATTTTGGACAAAACACATTAATTTTGTACCAAGGCCCTCTCAAAAGACTGGAAACCTGCTGCCAAAGCTGCTCTTGGGGGAAAGTGCTATGCTCCAGGGCATCCAGCAGGAGTGGCTCCTCAGCTGTGCCGGGCGGGCATGCAGCCCCTCGTGAGGTGACTAAGGGCAGGAGTCGAGGCAGCCATCTCTGCTAAGGGAAGAGACTAAGACGTATGGGGCGAAATACTCCCTTTGGGCCCGGCTCGCCACCTTCATCCATCCCGGAGGAGTCTGTCGCTGTGCCCAGCTAGGAGAGGGGCAGAAAGTGCTAGAGGAGCCCCTGGGCAGGGCCTGAGCCGGGAACAGGCCCGCAGCCGGGACGGGCAGAGACAGACCCAGACACCTCCCCTCCGCTCTGGGCAGGAGGAAATGAAAGTACCCTCGCCCCACTCCTCTTCCGCTGAGGTGATGTCACCGTGAGCACCTCCTGATTGGCTCGGCGGGAGTAGGTGACCTCGCGGCGTGACGTCAGTGTGTCGTTGGGGAAGCGAGGTGGAGGGTAGGTAGACAACATGGCGTCTCCTGGTTGAGGGGCTGGGAGTGGTGATACGGTGCGCGTTTCGTACCGGCGGGTGGTGGGCAGTGACCGCGGGAACAGTCGGAACTGCCAGGTGCCGCGCAGGTAACGAGCGGGCCGGTAGGGAATGGGAATGCAGATGCTGGTCTGGGTGGGGGCGCAGCCGGCCGCTCCTCGGGCCCTCCGCCCCGCTGCCGGGTTAAACTTTGCTGCCGCTTCTCTTTGTCCGAGGTGAGGGACCATCCGCGCCTCCGCCATGATTCAGCTGATGTGACGTGCCGGCGGGGCGGCTGCAGGGCCGCTGGCCTCTCGGGGCCGGGGTTCGCATGTTTGGGGGCTGCTCCCCCGGTTGTGGAGGGGAGCGAGCCTGTGAGCGCTGCGTTACTGCATGGCCTTGCTCCGCTTTCACGGCCTCTCGGTATTGCTTTTGAAGGTACCCTTTAATGGAGGTGCTGTACTAGCTATGGGGAAGGGAATAAAACTTAGATGGTATGTGTGGTAACATATCAAACCTGGACCGATTTCTTCAAGGCCGTGTGCCAGGATGGTGTTACGATGCAGTATCACAATTGTACTGACTTCAGGTTTTTGTACATGCAGAGCTGATTCAAAAGTGTCAGTGATACTTTAGATCACCATTGCAATTGGGTGATTTAAACTTTTTAGACTGTCCTGGTTTCAGCTCGGATAGAGTTAAGTTTCTTCTCAGCAGCTGTTACAGTGCTGGGTTTTGGATTCAGTATGAGAATAATGCTGATAACACACTGATGTTTTGGTTGTTGCTAAGTGGTGCTTACCCTGAGTCAAGGGCTTTTCAGTGTGTCAGGGTCTGCCAGTGGGCAGGGCTTTTCAGTGTGTCAGGGTTTGCCAGTGGGCAGGTGCACAAGGAGCTGGGAGGGAGCATGGCCGGGACAGCTGACCTGAACTGGCCAAAGGGATATTTCATGCCATAGAATGTCATGCCCAGTATATAAACTGGGGGAGTTGGCTGGGAGCCACCAATCGCTGCTCATGGACCAGCTGGACATGGGTCAGTGGGTGGTGAATAATTGAACTGTGCAGCACTTGTTTCTCTTGGGAAAACCAAGGAAATCTAGGTAAAAGATATACGACTGAATAAATGTTAGTTTCTCTTTAGTGAATTAAGCTTCAGTTTTCAGACTACTGCAAGAGTACACTGATTAGGTGGGAGACCTACTGTATAGTTTATCTTGATGGATAAAAAAATAATGATAAAAATCATCAAAACCACGTGGAAGAGTTCCATCTCCACTGTTTACATCGTGTTTTGCAGTGCCTGGTACTTATCCTAGAGACAAAAATCTCTAACAGAATAGGAGTCAGGTTTCTGGACCAATCCAGCAGACTACATCTAATTCTGTCACACTGACAGCCAGAGCTGTTTTGGCTGATGCTTGTGGCAAAAGTGCTATAATGCCACAGAAGTTATCATCTTAGTCGTTCTCCTTTTCAGTTGTATAAGCTTATGATTTTGTGTTGTTTCCACAAACTTTAGGGATTGATAATTCAGGACATTCAATATTGTTGTCAATTTCCAGTCTTTATCATAAGTTTTCGACATCATCCTGTTCTCATATTTTTCAATTGGTGCTGGGTTGAATATTTTGATAAATTCATCTCTGAGAAATTTAGTTTTACTTATTAGAAAAAACTGCTATCCAGCCTTCTCTGGCATTTTGTTTCTAACATAATAACTCTCAGTCTTTTCAATTATAAATTCCAAAGCTTCAGCTGTCATTTTACAAGGATGCCTAAAGGCATGACTATCTATTTAAAATTGATCTGTGCAAATCAGATCACTGAACATTGGGATTCTTCCCTCTCTTAAATGATCAGATTTATTCCAAATCCTTGCTTGCTAAGGGAAGGCATTTTCTTTAATGTTAAGAAATACTGTCTTTCCTGTGGTTGGGAAGTTTTGAAAGAACAGCTTCTATGTCTAGACTTGATAATGGTGGGGTTTTTTTTTGTGTTTGTTTTCCCTTCTTTGTAAGGCTACAAGGTCTTTTTGGAATCCTTTAAGCTTGCAATGTACTTGAAACATGGAAGTATTTAAAAGGGGAAGCAGAATATAATTTCTCTGACTTTGGTTTAAATCTTTTCTGGAAGGGAAAGCAGATTGGTTCAAAATGCCAATGTTGTTTTAGTATTGTTTCAGTTTTTAACTAACTGAGTTAAATTGAAATTCTGAGCTTATGTTTTCTCAGATGCATTTTGTGTTGGAAATTCTTACACCAGAGTAACATTTTAATTGGGCATATCAGAAGAACATGAGTCCTATACAAGAAGCAGTCAGTTCTTCAGCTGGAAGATTATCTGAATATACTTAAGCTACTTAGCTATTGGTAGATGTTTTCATGGAAGCTCATAGAGTTGTGAGCTCCTGGTTAGTCTGGTTTATGTTGCTGAAGATCAGCATTCATAACTATCTACTAGATTATGTGAAAGATTTGATTTAAGCCCTTTCCTAATGTTTATGTTTATGCTTGCACCATTTGGCATCTCTAGGCTACCAGCAGATGAAGTCATGACTGAAATGACTGGTGAAGTTTGTTCCCTGAGTTTGTGAGGTTGGATTTATAAGAGTATGCATATGTTATGCTAAGTGTTAGCAGCATGCTTAATCTAGACATAGAGATTGTGCTTTTTTGTTTAACTTGATTTGTTTCATCAATTCTGAACTCTAAATTAAAACTAGATTCCTAGTTTATAAACACTCTGTAAATTGTTAAAGCATTGTTAAATATTTGACTCATTCATAGTAGTATGAATTCTTATGCTAATTAAGTCAAAGTAGCTAAATTTGTTCATAATTACTAGATGCTTTCCATCTGATTATTTTAACCTCTCAGAACTGGTAGGCATTTGCTATTCAAGACTTAAGATATAGGAAAATAGTAGTTAAAAGCAGTTGCTCTGCTCATCAAATTTAGGACTTGTTTCATTCCTGCATTGTGAGATTATTATAGCCCTCACTAGTGGTACGAGTGCTAGATCATATTTTCTTCCTTTTTCCTAGAATGTAGGAATTGCACATCATAATTATATTTTCTGGCATGGTTTATCATGCAAATGTCTGTCTTGCTGCTATTGTATTTCAAGGAGGGGGAAATGGTCTAGTTTATCACTCTGTATTGGTTTCAGCTGGGATAGAGTTCTTTTTTTTCTTAGTAGCTGGTACAGTGCTGTGCTTTGGATTCAGTATGGGAATAATGCTGATAACACACTGAGTCAAGGGCTTTTCAGTGTCTCATGCTCTGCCAGGGTGGAGCTGTGCAAAGAGCTGGGAGAGAGCACAGCTGAGACAGCTGATCTAAACTGGCCAAAGGGATGTTCCATTCCTTAAAACATCATGCTCAGTATATAAACTGTGGAAATTTATTTGGTTTGCATGGCCAAGCTTTGGTAGTGGGGGGGTGGTGCTGCAGCGGTGGCTTCTGTGAGAAGCTGCCAGAAGCTTCCTCCATGTCCAGCAGAGCCAATCCCTGGTGGCTCCAAAGACAGACGTGCTGCTGGGCAAGGCTGGGCCAATTAGAAATGGTGGTAACACCTCCAGGATAACATATTTAAGAGGAAAGAAAAAAAAGTGATTGCGCAGTTGTAATTGCAGACAAAGAAGAGTGGGGTGAGAACATGTGAGAGGAACAACTCTGCAGACACCAAGGTCAGTGGAGAAGGAGGAGCAGGAGCTGCTCCAGGCACTGGAGCTGAGATTCCTCTGCAGCCCATGGTGAAGCAGCTGTCCCCCTGCAGCCCATGGAGATCCATGGGGAGGCAGAGATCTACCTGCAGCCCATGGAGGAGACCCACACCGGAGAAGGTGGATGCCTGAGAGGAGACTGGAACCCTGTGAGAGGCCTGTGGAGAGAGGGGCCTGTGATGGAGCAGCCTGTCCTTGTAGGGCTGCACCTCGTGGAAGAGTGACCCATCTTGCAGCAGTTTGAGGAGGACTGTTGCCTGTAGGATGAACTCATGTTGGAGAAGTTTGTGGAGAACTGTGATATGTGAGAGGGACCCCACAGTGGAGCAGGAGAAGGACTCTTCTCCCTGAGCAGTGGGAGAAATGATGAGGGATGAACTGACTATAAACCCCATTCCTTGTTTCCCTGTGCCACTGGGGTAGGAGGTAGAGCTAGGAAGGAGGGAGGGGTGCGGGGAAGATGTTTTTAAGAGTTTATTTTACTTCTCATTATTCTGCTCTGATTTTGTTAGCAATAAATTCAATTAATATCTCTAATTAGGGCCTGATTTGCCCATGATGGTATTTGGGGACCTCCTGGTCCTTATCTCAACTCATGAACCATTTGTTATATTTTCTCTCCCATGTCCCAGTGTGGAGGGGAGAGGGAGAGTGGCTTTGGTGGGTGCCTGGCATCCAGCCAGGGTCAACCCACTACAAGGATTTACCCAAAAGGGGGTTGATTGATGTTCGGGGATGGGCTGTGTATGAGTCAGTGGATAGAGAGCAATTGTGCGTTAGTCATTTTTCTTGGGGTTTATCTTTCTCTTTCCTCCTTCTTTTTAATAATATTATTATAATTTTAAACTTTACTTAGTTTCAGTTATTAAATTGTTCTTATCTCAACCCACGAGTTTTAGGTTTTTTTTGTAATTTCCCTCCCTTTCCCACTAGGGTGGGGTAGAAGTGAGCAAGTGACTGTGTGGTACTCTTGTTGCCAGTTGGGGTTAAACTATTACACTCTTTTCTTGGTGTTGATGTAGCTTCTACATTAGTGAAGCTGATCTTGAGGCCAGAACAAGATGTAAATTCTTTTTTATCTTTTCTGCTTATCTATTTAGATGATCTTTAAATAACTTGGGTAGCAGTCAATAGTAGGAACTACACTAAACCCATGTCTGTTCTTAGAGTTGACAGAACCTGTGTTATCTCCTTATATGTTGTGTTTGGAAGCCAGGCCAGCCTTAGATATTAGTTGCAGATGCTTTTCTCTTGTGACAGGGCTCTCTTTTAGGAAAGGGTCCATTTTACAAAGGTCACCCATTTGCTGTAACAGTTAAATGGGAATTTAGCATAGGTGCATCTTCTAGACTCTTGTTCAGCACATCAGTCTCTGGCTGAAGAAAAAAGCTTGCACTGATCTGCCTTGACCACCGGGCTGTCTATAAGTAATTTTTGATTTTCTTATGTTCTTGCCTGTGAAACTTCTAGTTCTAGAGATTTGTGTGGCATAAAAGCTTCAGCTTCATTGGAAACTTATATGGCTCATAAGTCATTCATTATTGAAAAACTGTTGCATTAGTGTACTGTTTTCTCACCCTTGTAGAGTTTGCCCTTATTTTTGGGTGAAATGTATGGCAAATGAACTTATGTCCCAAATATACCGTTAGGATCCTGAAGGAGGAATAGAGCTGTCTATTATCAGTTAAGAGCCTTAAATCCTTAACCAGCCCAAATAGTATGTGCTTTTAGCAAGTGCAGCGTCTTTAATCACAGGATCACAGAATATGCTGAGTTTGAAGGGACCCAAAAGGGTCATTGAATCCAACTCCCAGCCCTGCACAGGACCATCCCTGAGAGTCACACCCTGTACCTGAGAGTATCGTCCAACCACTTCTTGAAGTCTGTCTGACTTGGTGCTGTGACCACTTCCCTGGGGAGCCTGTTCTAGTGACAAACCACCCTCTGGGTCAATAACATTTTTTTAATATCCAACCTAAATCTTCCCCGACACAACTTCAGGCCATTCCCTTGGGTCCTGTCACTGGGCACCAAAGAGATGACTGTCTGCCCCTCCTCTTCCCCTCACAAGGAAGTTGTAGACTGCAATGAGGTCTCCCTTCAGCCACTCCTCATACGTCTTCCTCTTGATTTACCAAAATAAGAGTATTGGTCTAATACTGATACTCAACTGTGGCGGACAAAAGACTCTCTAAAAATTTAAAGTTAGAAAGTGTATGTTTATTCAGCGCTGGGCAGCAGCGTGAGGTAATCCTCTGATATGCACTGCAAAATTACAGGTGATCACAGAGTCTATTTATCAGCAAAGGATTCAAATAAATACATATTCATAATAACAGCCCCTCCCATCCCCCACTTCCTATGGTAATTAGATTGAATAGCTATTAGGCATGTGTGATTGACTTCTTAAATTAAGTCTGGGGTCATTTTCATGGGGAGGGGTCTTAAAAGGAGGAAGTAAGGCAAGTCTTCCTCACCCTAAACTCTTGACCTTTTCTATCAATGACAATACAAATGATTTGTGGGGATAGTCCAGTTTTTTCAAAGAATGGGTTTCTGGTTGCATTGTCTATGTTTCTTTGGATCTGATCACTAGTTTTGTCTTTTCCCATTGTAAGCACAGTTGAGCAAACATGAAATGACAGACAATCATTTATTTAAGTTTCAGATAACTACTCCCTTCTAACTTCTAACTTTTAATTATTTGCAGCAAGGTAACTGAAATCCTAATTTTCTAAGATCAGTGTTTCACTCTCAAGACCCTTCACCATCTTCACAGCCCACCTTTGAATGCTCTCTAGTAGTTTAATACCTTTCTTATACTGTGGTGGCCAAAACTGCTCGTAAGATATTCAAGGTGAGGCCACACCAGTGCAGAGCAGAGTGGGACAATCACCTCCCTCGACCAGCTGGTGATGCTGTGCCTGATGCACTCCAAGCACATGGTTGGCTCTCCTAGCTGCCAGGGCACTGCTGACTCATATTCAACTTGTCATCAACCAGGACCCCCAGATCCCTTTCCATGGCATTGCTTTCCAGTGTCTCATTCCCCAGTCTCTCCATATTATGCCTTAAGACATCCGGGGTTGTCTCATCCCAGGTGCAGAATCCAGCACTTTCCTTTGTTGATCTTCATATAGTTTGTGATTGCCCAGACCTCTAATTTGTCATGGTCTCTCTGCAGGGCCTCCTTGCCTTTGAGGGAGTCAACAGCTCCCAGTTTCGTATTGTCTGCGAATTTGCTTAGTATCCTTTCCAGTCCTGTGTCCAAGTCATTTATAAAGGTGTTGAACAGCACAGGGCCTAAAATAGAGGCCTGTGGAACCCCACTAGTGACAGATCATCAGTCTGATATCACCCCATTCACTAAAACCTTTTGTTCCTGACCTGTGAGACAGTTGCTCACCCATCACACAGTGTGTTTATCCAGCTGTGTGCTGGACAGTTTGTCCAGAAGGATCCTGTGAGAGATGGCATGACCAAAGTGGGACTTGACATGAAGATAGCTGTGTAACTACAGGTGTATAATGTTAATGTAATGAATCCATATGGAATAAGAGTGAGAGATGCCATGTTTCTCTGAGAGTGTATGGAAGGGCTGCCTTCTGCTTTAACTTCCCATTGACTGATATGTACTAAAGCAGAAGGTCTAGTTCCCCATTATGTCATGCTAAGCAATGGCACAATTTGAAGAATCAATTTCTCCTAATGTTTGTCACTGCTAGGAAGATGCTATCCAACATCTGCATGTAAAGTTTTATATATGGACGTTATTGCCATTGCTAGAGTGTTGTCTTGTAATCCAATAATGTGATCTACATGCAGACCTACTCTTCAGCAGTTCTTTTCTCCATGTCTTTCCTACTTATGTATTCTGGAAATGGTTTAAAAGTGCTGTTTTATTGATTCCTGTCCTTCTGCTCCTCAGTCATTGCACTGGAAATAACTGAATTAGTTTGGTGTTATGGACTGTCCTTCAAATTTAGATCTCTTGTTACAGTTGCTTGGGTTTTTGATCCATGGAGTGTGCATGCCGCAGAGATCTCATCCCTTCCTCCCTCCATTGTTGTCAGTGTAACCCCTACTCTGCATTTGGTTGAATGTAAGGTGACCATTTATATCCCATAAGATGAAGGCATGTCATTAAATTTGTTTTAACCAACAAATACTGAAAATTGAATTGAAACTTCCTACCAGCGTTTGCTTCAAGGAGGGTCTGGTTTGTTCTTGTCGATCTTAAAATAGACCAAGAACCTTAATGTACTTTATTTCCTGGATTGCAGTAGATGTATTTGGTTGGTTTGTTTTTTCTTCTGTTAAGACTGGTCATAGTGATGTTTGACTTTTTTTCTGCAGGAAGTGTAGTTGCAATGTGTCAAATATAGTTGTACAATGACTTTATCCAAAGAGCTATTATCAGTGGCTCAATATCACTGTGCTTTATGAAAGGGTAGTATCTCCATGCAGATGACTGCTTGTTTGCAGAAATGTTAGAGGTACAAAGCAGCAGCAGTTGCTGCAGATTTTGGGGTGATGTCATCCATTTGGAGACTGCAATAAATGACAACAGAATCCATTTTGTACAGTAGTAGACTCTGATCAACTTTTTACTGTCAGTCTCGGAGACTTCAATTGTGCAGCAATAACGAAATGCTTACATAGGTGGAAAGCTTTGATGGAACCTTGGCTTTTGTTTTATCTTAGCAACAGGCAATGTCTACCTCTGGTTTTGTTGTATATACAGCAAACAGAATTTTTAAGGATTGCACACAGTAACACTAGAACAGGCTGCCAGCCACATTTCATCACCTCCTTTCCAAAAAACTTAATTAAAATAGTGTCTTTCAACTAATCAGATTTGATAGGCTATTCAGGGACCACCGTTACAAGCATCTTGTTGCTCTGTCTTGCACTATATGCAGAATGCTGATGTTGGTTTTAGCCTTTCACTTGCACTAAAACAAGTAGTTATAGTAAAAACTTAAATGACTGTCTAAATCTGAAATACCTGTGGTGTATTAGAAATCAATCACTTGAGTCAAACTGCTTTTCACTGTTTTTCAGTGTACAATCAGTAAAAGTTAATGAATGTAATATAGGCAGCAAAATTAATCTCTTTAAAGTTGGGGATTTTTGGGTATTTTTGTAGTTTTCAGAGTGAATGGTGCATCCTCAGTTGTGCATTCTTAGGCTACGTGATGTGTATTAGTAGGCAAAATGGAAATTGCAATATTTTTTCTTTGAAAATCACAAATGTGCTACATTGATTATAGTTGATAACTTGGGGCATTTTGATTTCCTCTGACCCATAATAAATACTTTCCTCAGAAGGTAGGAGTTACTTCAGACTACTACTTCATGTAGTCTGGAATCTAGATATACTTGCACCCCAAAATGAAGGATATAGCAACAAAAAACCAATTCTTCTCGACAAATAGTTAAGATGGCTTGAGTTATCACTGAGAAAGCTGTTTGAGGTACCATTAGCAATAGGATGCTTCCAATTTGACCACTCAGAGCTCTTTCAGAAGGAAAGGAATGTAGATATAAACTTCAGGAAAAAGACCAGTAGAAGGAACATCAAAATAAAATTATAATTGAAAAATACCCCAACTTCCTAGCAGCTTCTCATGGTAGTAAATTTTTTTCCTCATCTGTTGATGAGACTCTCCCTTTGGTATTGCTTGCCTGCACCAAGTCACACTTCCCTATGTTCTCGTTGTCTGGCAGCACAAGTAAATAGTCATTCAGGTTTAAGTGGTGACACGTCAGGTGGCGTGTCTTGGTTACCTGTGTTGTCCCTTCAAGCCTTTCCAACTTATCATCTCTCTCTTTGTGCCAGTTGTTTCTGTCACCAGTTTTGTGTTGCATTTGTGAAAAGGATATAGCAACAAAGTTAGTTTGTGCAATGGAGAAGCAAAAAGCCCTTTATTTAAAGAAACACTACACTTATATAGACCAGTCCGTGGAACTAAGCACAGACATAATTTAATTGGTGCAAGAGAGGTGACACCCGTGGTAAACATGCTTTCATGAAAACAATCACGTCTCCCACTCACCCTGCAGGTGCATAATCGTTGTTATGATTCTTTTCTCTTATGTTTTCCTTGAGCAGCCTGAGAAATCCAAGCTGCCTCCCTGGTTCCCAGCAGTATCCAACGACAGTTTTGTCACTTCTCTCTTTCTGCATCTGTATTTTTTTTGGGGTTTTTTTTGTTTTATATGGTTGTTTCTCTCTATGTGTCCCCCTCCTCCCCTTCTATCATCATAACTCTGATATCCTCTGGTCTCATCTTGGGCTCTGCTATGCTGTGTTCCTCTGACTGTCTGGTTTTAAAAATGTTGCCCTGTTGACTCAGTGTTAAGTGGAAAATGAGCATACAGGAAGGGAAGAGGTTGCCTTGGTGGCTGCTGCCATTAAGTTGCTTATAACTTAAGGCACTTACAGTCCTAATCTCTTCAGAGAATTAGCTAGAACCAAAAATGATAGAATGAGGCTAACGATGTCTACATTTATAGAAGTGAGCTTATAGGTGGCTATAAGAAAACTTTGTAGTACTGTGCAACTAACTTGTTTCCCTAGACCAAGAAAGGCATTTTATGTTCTTTGTCAACTTAAAGCATGCAGTAAAGCATCAGATCAAAATTTGTTTCCCTATGTGCCATTCCCACAGATGCCTTTCAGCATCCTGTTCTGGACTTTGTTCTCCAAAGGCAGCAATGATAGGGCTGCAGTCTTCTTTTAACTCATTTGGAGTAAGGCTCTGGGAGCAAGTCCTTTAAATTTCTAAAAGAGCAGTAACAAATGTAAACAAACCTTTACTGGACAGTGTAGCAGCTTTGACTAAAGCAAATATAGTTCAGACCCAGAAGCATAGTAGCAACATCAGTAACTTTCTAACTGGCTGCAAATATTTTCTTTTTTTTCCCCCTCCAAGCCAGCAAGACAGAGCAAGAGCAAGATGCTTGTAATAGTTGTCCCTGAATAGCCTATCAAATCTGATTAGTTGCAAGACGCTATTTTAACTGAAAGTTTTTTGGAAAGGTGATGAAATGTGGCTGGCAGCCTGTTCTAGTGTTAATGTGTGCAGTGTTTAACAATTCTGACAGTGCCTTCTGCAGTAATGATATCTTAATACGTGCACACTCACACAGTCCATCAGGAAGAGCTAGTGGATATAAACTCAAATGCTACCTGAATCTACAGTGTTACTGTCTCTCTGGAAATGGTGCATTTCATGATTAGTTTGCTATTGATGTACTTTAGCTAGTTCTATAGTTAAAATAAGGTGTTGCATATGGCAGACGAATAATTTTTACCACTGTACCTTAATACAGGTGCCTGGTCTGCACTAGGATTTTACTACAAGATTGCCAACAAAAGCAAGATACTTATTGTTTATGTGGGATATTTTGACACTGAGGATTCATCCAAGGCTTTATGCAGCTCCAGATTGATATAGTACTGAAAACCACCCTGGATGCTAGATATGCACATCTTTAACTTTGCAGGATATTTATGCATTGTTACTAGTGTCCCTGAAGTAAATTGATTTTGTCATGGTAAATTAATGTTCTGTTGCCCAAGATCAGTGTGTGAGAGATGGTAAACTTAAAATGTCCTTGCAATGGCCTACTGGAGAGGAGTTATAAATTACCATTCTAAAAATTATCTGTTTGAATTTTCTTTTCAATGTCCTTTATGTAGGTACAGTCTGGAGTAAGTTGCTTCTGGTAAATGAGGTAGACAGCATAAACCCTATTGCCTGTAGATAACTGGTTCTGCATTGAAAAGAACTTCCTTGTCAATTGAGTTGCCAAAGTGAGTAGGTTACTTTCATAAAAAATTTTAAATCCTTTAGAAAAGTAGCACTTGCTGTTCAGTCTGAGGTGATAACTAGAAGAAAGACAAACTTGGAGAAATTAAAGAACGTGTGTAGAGGCCTTCTCCCAAGTTCAACTCTGCTATAATAGTAGTGAATGATGGGCAGCCACAGTACATGCTTGCAGACAGTGCCTCACAGTCTCCAATGACATACAGAAGACCGGTGAGGTACATGGAGTCTGTATGATTTCGCATATGGCCTGGCTTTTTTGATAATAACAAATCAAGTTGACATCTTGTCCTGCTTTGAAGGACAGGTGTCTGCCAATAAAGGCAGAAGCTCCTCTTTGAAACAGAGAATTTAATTCCGCTCCCTCCCAAGTATTATAATTGTTTGAATCAAGGACTCTGAGGCAGAGATAAGGGGGTAGGAGTAACAGCTCTTTACTAATATATCTAACCGTACAAACAGAAACAACAGCAGCTATGAAAAATTGCCAACAAAACAGAACAGATAACTCAGTTCCAGTCCTTTCTTTCAGCCGCAGGTACACTCTCTCTTGTGCTCGGTCCCGGTGGTGAAGACGGGGCAGAGCCCGCACAGCTGTGGAGGTGGCAGGAGGGAGGGGCGAGGTTGGCAGCGGCCGCGCTGTGTCTCAGGTGGGAGTAGGCTGGAGGGGGCAGCTCCTTGCTCACCGTTTGGCTCCTGGTGGTTAGCTGTGTCCTCAAAGGTAGGAGGCTGGAGCGGAGCAGATGCAGGGCGGTCCGATCGCAGAGCCCCTGGCTCCCCCGCGTTTTTCACCACGTGGGCTGGAGACTGCAGTCCCCCTCCTCCGAGCTCACCGGAAGAATGAGCAGCACCTCCCCCCCCCCGGAATCCAGCCCACCGCCTACCCCCCTTTGTCTAGAGTCGTCAAAAGAGCATGGATGTAACCCGGCAGCAAGATAATGGGAAAAATTCTTTAAACTGACACAGTAAGACAGCAAAAACCCAACCCCCAACACATCTTAATTGCTACTCTCATACAGAGGAACTAGCAATGTAGCAGCTTGTCTGGCAGTGTGATCTGTGTCTGAAAGGTGCAGCCTATTTCGCGTGTAGGTAGTATTCAAGGTATTCAGTGCTGTAGTCTGCAATCTGGTCTCTCCCTCTGTGGCACTGGGGCTAATAAAGCCCATTCATCTCTAGTGGTTGACATGCAACTATCGGTGATGGAGAGGTGGGGACCATTCTGAGTTGTGATCAGAATTTGAATTTACTGTGAGCTACATATGCTTCTATACCATTCTAGGAAGGCTAGTAATTCTTTACTACATTATTGGGTTAAACATCACACAAACTTATACATTTTGCAACATTTCTACATGATTCAGTCTTCTTCCCTGTCACCAGTCTTGATCCAATCTTCTTGCAATCTTCAAGGCTCTGTTTGTTCTTGCCAAGGCATCTTGGTTATCAAACTGCTTATGCTAATTAAATCCACAGTACTTTCTGTCTTAGCTCCCATATGCAACTGTACTGGGTGGTCTTGGGGCTTTGCCCTTAACATCCTTCCTGAGGTGGGAGGCTCAGCACTGTTTCACCACCTTTTTCTTCTGCCTTTGAAACTGCAGTGTTTTGTTTGCTTCTGAGAAGCAGTTGCCGGCTAGTGCTAAAACCAGTTCACTGGCTTTAATAGACTGGTTTTGGACCTAATGCTAATTTTGACAGAGATGGTGAATGACACTTTTATGTACAAGGTACACCTGGAGTTGCCCAGCATCTGCTCACTGTGTTTCGCAGTCTGGTTGCACCCAGGTAATCTTCATACAGCTTTGGCTTTACCTGTGCGTTGAAATTCCATTAGCCAGTATGGTTGATTCACCTATTGATTTCAACAAAATGTTGAAAGGCAGTTGAGCACAGCAAAAGAGGCTTTCCTAAAGGACTTGAAACTGGCTCTTCCTGCCCCCAGATGTGTCAGCAGCTATCAGGAGGAATAGCTAAGATGTCTGTATAATCCTCACCTTATGACACCCTTTAAGGTAGCATTTGCAGTTAGAATCAGCAATGGAAACAGTGAGGCTAAGAGTAAGATCTTGATAGGGGAATGATGGGTGTGAATGTTAGATCTGCTCCATGTTGTGCTTTGAGTGCTGTCTGCTGCTGATGGGGTGTACCTGTGTAGTGGGTCTAGCACTGGCCAAATGCCAGTGCACCCACTAGAATTATTTACTCATTTTCTGCTGTGAGATAAGGATTAGGAGGAGAGCAAAGCAGACTCAAAACTTCAAAGGGTATAAGGAAAACTTTATTAACAGAACTAAAACAAAAATAATAAGAAATCAGAATAAACCTTCAGAACACTTTTCCTCCCCCAGCTCCTCTTTCTTTTCCTACTGACAATGTAAAGAGACAAAATTTGGTATTTTCAATCAGTTTACCACTTCTAAAATAATCTTTCTTCAGATTACTTAGGGAGAGGAGTCTCTTCTGCCATGCCATGGAGACTTTTCTACATGAAACAGTTCTCTCGTGGTTTTAATTTTCATGAATAGCAGCCACCAGGAAATCTGCAACCGTGAGGTCCCTCCCACAGTTTGGTAGTCTTCCCACAACTACCACCATGGGTCATTTCAGCTTATTGGGGTGCAATTTTAAGGATGAGCTGTTCTAGTATAGAAACAAAAGTTCTCTTATTTCTGGGAACAGAGGTTTTCTTCTCCCATCCCTGGGGCCAGGTTTCGCATCTCTCTTATACCTCTCTGTTCCAGCTTCTCATTAGATCACAGCTACTTCAACATCTGCTTGCTTCAACACAGATGCCTCAGCTCCTAGCTGTGGTTACAACACTACATCCCCCCAATGCATTCCGTGAGTTACAGGGAAAAAGAGTCTAGTGTATCAATTATATCTTCCCCATAGCCTTACAAGAGAATTTCAGCCCAAGACTAAGGCATCTCCTCATTCTCCTCCCATTTGGGATTTGACTCCATCTTCACTGACCTTGGTGTCTCCAGGATTGATGTCTGCAAGTTTCATCTGTGCACTGAGAGTTAATATCTCACCGAGGCCTGTGGATAGACATGTGATCTCTGCTGGGCAGCAGCCGCTCTGGCTGCATGGCTGTTTTCTGGCCCCTGCCGTGTTCAATTCCAGCCACGGGGCTGCTTTTTGTGCGGGGCTATAGAGCTGTCTCTGTTCTTAGCTGCATGATTTTTCTGTGGCCCCAGCAGGATGGCTAGGCAGCTCATGACTAGAGCGGGCCCCAGCTCGGCTCCGCCCAAAGCCGAGCAGAGCTGGCCTGGCTCGCCAGCCATGGTTGGAACTTGACAGCGGCAGAATCTCAGCCGAGCCATGCCATGGGCTGACCTGGCCGTGCGGTGGAGCGAGCCTGGCCCAGCCAGCACTGCAGTAGAGCAGGGCCCGACCGGGCCCCACCAGGCCATGCAGCAGAGCGGGGCCCGGCCAGCGTCCAGTTACTTGTTCAAAGGCTGGAAGCAAGAGAGTTTTCCCTGGGGTTTGTTCGTTTTTAAATGTGATTTCACAGAGGCATGTTCAGCTTTCTTAAGTGGAGTGTCAATATTCAAAACTAGCCAGCTGATTGGTTCTGTCAGGTCTGAAGGAAGCTGCCAACATCCTTACAGGGAATTACTTCTGTAGTTCGTGGATTTTTTCCTTATGAAGAATGACTGTTGGGCATTTCATATAGCTGGAGGGCTTCAGAAACAAAGGACAGCTCTGAATCTCTGTTATGTATAATGCCATGAGGAGGACTTTAAAAATAATTTATTTGAAGATGTTACATGTTACAGTAGTTTCTGTTGTTTCATAACAAGACTTAAGCAATTTTATTGTGTGTGAGCATGATTAAATAGGGTGTTTGATCTTTCCTGGGCTCACACAGGTGGTTGGTTACAATTTCTGTCATTCACTTTCTTGACCACTGATACATCAGCACTTAAGGTCCAATAGATGAGCTGGGATTTTCACCCAGGTGCCTGCCTGCTTAGCAGACTGGCTATATTTCAAACTGCATCTTTTAGAAAAGCTGCAATATTCACTGCCACAGAAGAATTATCCTGTGGTGTCTTAAGAATGATATTGTGATGTATTTCTAATCTAGCAAAAGAACCAATTATGTTATTGAACACACCATGAGCATCCTGGATCAGCTCTTTCTCAGGACAGGCTGGCTCTGTTAAAAGCTAGTCTCTTTTGTATTTAACATCTTGGCCACGTAGGATTTGCATCCAAATTTTAAGTTGCTAATAAAATTCTGTGGGCAGTGAATGAGGCCTCTTGTTAGCATTGTTTTCTTGTGTGTATCCAAAAATATCTTCCTAATGGTACCATTTGTTGTATACCTGTATTGTGCATTATCCAGAGTGTCTAGACAAGTGCCATGCTGGCTGACTGCATACCCAGTATGATAGTATCCCTTTTTAGAGCAGCAAGGATTAAACTGAAGAGGATAAGTGTGGTATTTCCAGTAGAAAGGGCTACTCAATGCTAGGAGAGGCAGGGTGTGCTCTGTGATGCTGGGACAGAGAGGCCTCTGAGCACTGTGATCTGGAAAACTGCCTTTCTGATCAACCTGGTTGCTTCTTGGCTTTGTTTTGTCCTTTCTTCATTTTGCCAGTTAGATTGTCAGACTCTGGGCTAAGTTGTCTGCTTAATCAATTCTCAGAGATATAAAATAATTTTTCTTATCTGTCTTGGGACCAGGACAAACAGCAAGTGTCTGCAACATGTCCCTTAATCTATAGATAAGACAGTGTAGAACTGCATAGGTTTATTCTGTACTACATGTTGTTAAAGCTGTTTAAAAATGTTTTTCAGGTTCTAAATGGCTTCTACGAAGTTGGGATCTGAGTCTCATGGTAAGTGAAATTTGATATCCTTGTCTCTTCAATAGGATGAATCCTACTATTGCTGCTGACTCATGTGCCAGCCTAGACAGTCCATAGAGACTAATCTGTTTAGCCTCCAAGTAGTTTTTTGGTTTTTTTTTTTTTAGAAATTAAATACTTTGCCTTCCTTCTTGCATAGATACTTGCTGATGCCATGCCTGTTCTCTGGTTCAAGTGAAATTCAGCCTGTGACTGTTTCCTACTTGTTCATGACAGAATAATACCTTCCCCTTCCCCCTTCAAAATCAAAGTTGAACTGTAGTTGTGATACTGATTTGATGTTTGCTGAAATGGACACTAGATTTGTAGCTCCTTTCTATGGAAGTGACATGAACAGCTAGATTGAAAGTGAAGCTTTTAATATATCATAGAACTATGCTTGCTTTTTACTCAGCAGTGAATTTTTTTCCTAAATTGGACTACTCTGGTTCAGCAGGCAAGTGAAGATCATATCTTCTTCTACATTTGAGATGCATAGTGTCATGTAGATGACTGATATAATAAAAATTATTTGCCTGTATATGTGCTTATCGCTTAATGATTAATATTTCTGTGGAACATTAAAGTCCAGTTTATTGTATGTCATGTATCTTCTTCAAATCAGCAATCATTCAATGCAGTACTGGGAAGTTCCAGTGAAATTTCTAAGATAATTTTTCATGCTAGAAAAACTTCTGCTTTTAGAAACTCAGCATTGATCTTTCTGGATAACCTTTCTGATAAGAGGCTCCTGGGGAATTGTCCCGGTTTGAAAAACAGGTGTCTGCTAGGAAAAGCAGGGCCCCCCCTCCCCCTTGAAATTGAGAAAGTAAATCCTCTCTGTAACTGTTCCCGTGGAGAATTATTCCACCCCAGTCCGCTGCAGGAGTTCCGATAGATATAGGAACGCCCATAGCAGACTTCAGTTACACGCTAGCGGAGACGACGGCTTGAGACCCCGGTTCCAGTCATTTTCAGAAGCATTTATTGTCTGAAGGGAAACTGGTCACAGGAATCTAACTTCGGGAAGGTTACAGCATTCTTATATAGGTTTCTAGGGGATTCAAAATCTAACCAATAAAAGCTTATACATTACAAACTAACCAATTACCTCAAAATCCTAGACGAGAAAGTAAGCCAATTACAATCTTACTTTAATAACCAATAAAAAGAGTTTCGATTCCTGAAAATGACGCTTGCAATGAGGAATTCGAGTTATCTCCTTAAGAGATAAGATGCCAGGGGCCTCGTTTGGGGGAAGCAACATCCCCTACACCTCTCCCTCTGAATTAGTATAATTTTGAAATTAAGCGGCCTCAGGAAAAGACATGGGGATAGGAATAACAGTTCTTTACTAGTATATATAACAAGGCAAACAAAACTATGGAATTAACAACTAACAGAACAGGAACGCAGTTCCAGTCCTCTCGGCTGCAGGCACTTTTCCCTTTGGTGCAGTTATCGTCACAGCCGGCAGGGAGCGCTGGCAGGCTCCCAGTGGACAGAGCAGGTGCGATAATCCCCGTGCAGCGGCTGCAGGGGCGCTGGGGTGATGGTGACTGTGTCCGAGACAGGAAGGGATGGAAGGGATGCTCACAAACCCTGGGGCAGTGTCGGTCCCTGTGCTCCAACAGGATGCTTGGAAACAGCAAACTGAAAGTGGGAGGGTGTCCTAGCAGGCCTGAGGTGTGGGGTCCAACAGCAAAAGAAGAGGCAGCTCCTGGCATTGGAATGGCGGGGGGGTAGCAGCGATCTTCCTCCTCCAAGCCAAAAGCAAGCAAAGAGACAGCAACTGCCCCCCACCCTCCTTTTACCCTTTTACCTGCTTCTAATCTCACGAGTGTCCCCTGACCCCCACCCCCAACCCCCGGTGAGAAATTCCCAAAAAAACAGGGAGGTTCCCCCTTCCCCCCCCTCTCAAGGACCTAGCCATCAGTGCTTCTTAGCATGCCAATGGGAAAAAAATTCCACAGACAAAGAGGAAAGAAAAAGTCAACCCCCAACATTATTCATCCTGAAGTTTTCCCCATACCAATATGTTGCATCAAATTTAAACCTTTAAATTATATATGTACATGCAGTACCTTAATTATATACATATATATACATGCAGATTCAGATACAGACCCAGTGTCATGGGTAGTTTACCCTAAAATAAGGTCTCCTTGAGGTATGCATCAGGTCGCTCTATCCTTTTGCATCAACCACCGGGTGCAACCTGGTCCCTGAGCAAAAACCACCCCACGGATGGGATTGTCTTTGCTGGAAGCAGAATTAACCCAAACAGTTTTTCCTAGCATACCTCTCATGTGTACCACTGGAACCTTATCTCCATCTGGTGTTCCCAAGGGTTCAGATGGGGCAGGGCCTGATCGCTTAGTGGAATCTCGGGTGTTCACTAACCATGTGGCCAGTTCTTAAAATCCCCCCGCCCCAGAGTCTTTAAGGTGATTTTAAGCAGACCATTACACCATTCAACTTTCCCAGCCGCTGGTGCATGGTAAGGAATGTGGTGTACCCACTCAATGCCATGTTGTCTAGCCCAGGTGTTTATAAGGCTGTTCTTAAAATGAGTCCCACTGTCTGACTCAATTCTCTCAGGGGTACCATGGTTCCAAAGGACTTGCTTTTCCAGGCCCAAGATGGAGTTCCGAGCAGTAGCACAAGGCACCGAGTAGATCTCCAACCATCCGGTGGTGGCTTCCAACATGGTCAGCATATAGCGTTTACCTTTGCAGATTTGAGGCAGTGAGATGTAGTCAATCTGCCAGGCCTCCCCGTACTTATATTTGGACCATCGCCCCCCCATACCAGAGGGGCTTCACCCACTTGGCTTGCTTGATGGCAGGGCACGTCTCACAGTCATGGATAACCTGAGAGATGCTGTCCATGGTTAGATCCACTCCTCGGTCTCGTGCCCACTTATAGGTGGCATCTCTGCCCTGATGACCTGAGGTATCGTGGGCCCATCGAGCTAGGAACAATTCTCCCTTGTGTTGCCAATCTAAGTCTATCTTTGACACCTCAATCTGTGCAGCCTGATCTACCTGCTCGTTGTGTCGGTGTCCTTCATTAGCCTGACTCATGCAGACATGGGCATCCACATGATGGACTTTTACAGGTAGCTCCTCTACCGGAGTGGCAATGTCTTTCCACTCATCAGCAGCCCAGATTTGTTTTGCTCTACATTGCCAGTTGTCTTTTTTTCACCTTTCCAGCCAGCGCCATAAAGCCTTGCTACCATCCATGAATCAGTATAAACGTAGAGCTTTGGCCACTTCTGTCTCTCAGTAAAGTCCAGGGCCAGCTGAACAGCTTTGAGTTCAGCAAGTTGACTTGATCTACCTTCTCCTTCAGTAGCTTGTGCAACCTGTTGTGTGGGGCTCCATATGGCTGCTTTCAACTTCCACTTCATCCCAACAGTGAGATAGGAACCATCAGTGAAAAGAACGTAGCATGTTTCATTTGGTGGCAGTAGGTTATACGGTGGGGCTTCTTCAGCCCGCGTCACTTATTCCTGCTCCTCTTCATTAGTGAGACCAAAGTTTTCACCTTCCGGCTGCAACAATGGTGGGAGTTTGCACCACTTAATTAGTGGTTTGTCTCAGTCTCTTCTGCCTTCAGTCAGAGCCAGGATTAACAAATACACTAAGAAAACGGATTTTCTCGTGTTCAGGCTTGGTTGTTTATTAAATCTTATCAAAAAGTACAGACTGTTCAGCAGCACTTCTAGCTACCTGCTAGAAGCTAGGAAAATGGAGCAAGATCCATCTGCTACGAGGTCTCTTAAAGCTAAACAGTCAAATAAAGAATTAACACCTTGTCCTGGTTTTGGACAAATTTACGGGAGATATCTCGCAAAGGAGTCCCCCTAGGAAAATAAACCCCCAGAACTCCTTCCCCCTCCCACTACCGGGTTCGGGAAGAACTTCCTCCGAGGGAAAAAAGTGGAAAAAACTTGTTTATTTTAACAAACACACAGAAAAAAAAACACTTCCCAGCACCAGGAAAGAACAATCCCCAGATGACACAAAACGTTTTCACCAAGGTGAGTGAGGATGGACGAGCTCGGTCAGTCCCTGCTGGGAAGGGTGCAAAGCTTCTTTTGGCAGGCTTCCAGAGGCAGTCTCTGATGTTCAGATCCCTCCGTCCGGAGCCGGTGCAGATCTTCAGGATGAGGGGAAGAAGGGAGAGAGAAAGAGGGAGCAGCTGGGGGCAGGAGAAGCTGGGGCAAAAGCTAGGGGCAAAAGCAGCAGCCAAAGCGGCAAAAGCAGCAGCAAAAGCAGCAGCAGCAGGCCAGCAGCAGCAGCCCAAAGCAGCAGGCAGCAGCAGCCCCCAGCAGCCGGGGGCCTGCCGGGGCAGGGGAGGAACGGCCACGGCGGCAGCAGCTCTGTGCAGAAAGAGGCGGGGGGGGGGGGCGCAGGGAGAGGAGTAGTCATAACACTAACCCAGGACACACCTTGTCCTGGTTTGAAGCACAGGTATTTTGTCAAGAAAGGCAGGAACTCCTCCTGAGATGGAGAATGTAAGCCCTCTCCCTCCTGATTATTATAATATTTGAATCAGGGACTCTCAGGCAGAGATATGGGGGTAGGAAATACAGCTCTTTAGTAATATATCTAACCAAACAAACAGAAACAATAGCAGCTATGAAAATTAACAACAAAGAGAACAAATAACTCAGTTCCAGTCCCTTTTTTGGCCGCAGACACTCTCTTCCTGTGCTCGGTCCTGGTGGTGGAGGGTGAAGCAGGGCCCGCGCAGCTGTGGAGGTAGCAGGTGGGAACGGGGAGGAGGCAGCAGCGAAGTGTCCCAGGTGGGAGAAGGGTGAGGAAGGGCTCCCCACTCACCATGTGTGTCCTGGTACTCGGCTGTGTGCTCGGAGGTATGAGGCTGGAGCAGAGAAGATGACAGTGCAGTGTTCCACAGCAGAGAGCCTTGCTCCTGGCGTGGGGCTGGCGTGTGGGCTAGCAGCAAGCAGCGCCCGGACGACTCCTCTGACCCCGTCAGCGAGCAAAAGAAAGGAGACAGCCCCCCCTATTTCTTTGTCTTGAGCTGTGAAGAGCTTGGGTGCAGCCTGGCAGGCTTTCTTACCATAGTAATGGGAAAAATTCTCCAGAGAGGAGGAAAAAAAAGTAAGGGAACAAATCCCAACCCTCAACACACCTATATTATTTATCCTTTTAACCCAATAACTAACTTTCCATGACCCTTAGTGTGACACTGACTGACCAACCAGAAACTACTGCCTGAAACCCATGAAGAAGAAGGAAGAAGGAAGATGAACACTGAAAGACACACCACCCAACATCTTCCATCTTGTCCTATACCTATTACTATACTATAAAACCTCAAATTTAAAACCCTTTACCATGTGAAAGCACACACTTCTATTTCACTACATACCTGTGATTTTAACTTCATCACTCAAATTTAGAAGCCTTTTCCAAGGACTCAGGTCAAAAGCAGTGTTCTCCAGGGGGTCAGTGCCAGAAAGCACAGAAAGCTCGAAAACCCCAGGATTCTGGGATCCAACATCCAGCCAGTTTGTAATTATCTCCAAAATCCCAGGGTGATTCGGGTTGCCAATACGACCACGCTGTATGATGAAAGCAATCCACTTGCTCCATGTGGCATTGGTGAGGTGGTGGGTAGAGTGAACTTTTCCCTTAAACATCCACCTCAGTACTGGTAGTTGTGGTGCCAAGAGGAGTTGTATTTCGGTGCCGATTACCTCTGAGGTGACTGGAACTCCTTCATAGGCAGCCAAGATTTCCTTCTCTGTTGGAGTGTAGTTGGCTTCAGACCCTTTGTAACTTTGGCTCCAGAATCCCAGTGGTCAGCCCCGAGTCTCCCCAGGCAATTTCTGCCAAAGGCTCCAGGACAGACCATGGCTCCTGGCAATAGAGTAGAGCACATTCTTCACGTCTGGTCCTGTCCTGACTGGGCCATGGGCTACTGCACGAGCGATCTCCTGCTTGATCTGGCTGAAGGCTTATTGCTGTTCAGGGCTGCAGTGGAAATTGTTCTTCTTGTGGGTGACCAGGTAGAGAGGGCTCACAATCTGGCTGTACTCAGGGATGTGCATTCTCCAAAAGCCTATGGCACCTAGGAAAGCTTGTGTTTCCTTCTTGCTTGTTGGTGGAGACATTGCAGTGATCTTGTTGATGTCATCAGTGGGAATCTGACGCCGTCCGTCTTGCTACTTTTCTCCTAGGAACTGGATCTCTCAGGCAGGTCCTTTGACTTTGCTCTTAATAGCGAAGAATGGAGATGGAGAAAAATGCATTGGCAATGTCAATGGTGGCATACCACTTTGCTGCTTTGGATTCCAGCTCGTACTGGAGTTCCAGCATGTCCGGCACGGCAGCACTCAGCGGTTGAATCACTTCATTCAATGCACGGTAGTCCACAGTCACTCTCCATTCTCCATCAGACGTGCACACAGGCTAGATGGGGCTTTTGAAAAGTGAATGGGTTTTGCTGAGCACCCCTTGGCTCTCCAGCTCACGGATCATCTTGTAGATGGGGATCATGGCATCTCGATTCGTCCGATACTGCCGGCGGTGCACTGTCGAGGTGGCAGTTGGTACTCATTGCTCTTCCACCTTATGAAGTCCTACTGCAGATGGGTTTTCTGATAGTCCAGGCAAGGTGCTCAACTGCTTAATGCTCTCTGCCAGTACAGCAACTATTCCAAAAGCCCACCTGAGTCCTTTTGGATCTTTGAAACACCCATTTTGGAGGGAGTCTATGCCCAAAATGTGTGGGGCCTCTGAGCCAGTCACAATAGGGTGTTTCTTCCACTCATTTCCAGTCTGGCTCACCTCAGCTTCCACCAAAGTAAAATCCTGCGATCCACCTGTCACACCAGCAATAGAAACAGATTCTGTCCCCACATGTCTTGATGGGATTAGTGTGCACTGTGAACCAGTGTCAACCAAGGCCTCATATTCTTATGGTTCAGATGTGCCAGGCCAACGAATCTGCACAGTCCAAAAAACACGGTTTTCCTCAGCCTCTACCTGGCTAGAGGCAGGGTCCCTCTAAGCCTGGTTATTCTTCTTTTCCTGGGCATATGTCTTGGAGGTTCCTTCAAGGGGATAGGACATGTCACCATCATCATCATACCTGGCAGTTTGGCTACAGGCTAGTGAAGCTGCTTCCTTTTTGGTGAAATTTCCTCTCTGCATCTCGCTGTCCTGCAATTCAAGCACTTGTTTTGCCAGAGCAACAGTAGATTTTCCATCCTACTTCATGTTTTCTCCAGAATCATGCAGGACAAACCATAGCTCAGATCGTGGGATGTGTCTTCTCTCCCCATCTGGGGAATGTCTACATTTGGAGCCAGAACTTTTGATCTGTACAGCCAAGATTTGGAGAAAGCTTTCTTTCATCTCCTCCCTGAGTTTCTTGTGATTCTCCTCTATCTTATCTTCTAATTTCTGCACACGTGTTTCCACAGCTGTGATTCTGGCGTGTGTTGGGCCATGCACAGCATCTGCATATGCTTGGAGCTTCTTCGCCATATCAAGCACGGTCTCTTCCCTGTCATCCTGCTTCGTTATTGCTAAAGCTGAAGCATATTCTTGTGGCCCAAGTCGTACAAGTTTTCACCACATCACGGATGTACATGGTACCAAGTCTGGATTCTTAGTTGTTAGGTCATCTGAAAAAACAATCTCTGCCACTGCCATTTCTCTCAAGCATTGAATCCCTTGTTCTATGGTCTTCCACTGGGTTTGCTGCATATAGAGATTGTCTGAACACAAATATCTTTGTGCCACACTTTCCAGGACCCATGCCCAGAGACTGTGAGCATTAGCCCTCCTCATCATTCCTTGATCAATAACCGGATCATGTGACAAGGATCCCAAATGCCTCACTTCAGTACCATCCAGAATCATAGCCTTGACTGCAGCATCCCAAAGACGGACTAACCAACTAATTATAGATTCATCAGGTCGTCAGGTGTAATCCTTTCTTAGGCCATGAAGGTCTTTCAAGTAAAAGGACTCAGTATTGGCTTCTGATCTTGTGTCAGTTTCTCTGACTTCTGATTTTGTATCGGGAGTCTGTTTTGAGGATCCTTCCCCTGGATCATCATTGTTCACTGGCCGATCAGTTTTGTTTGTATGCTTCTTTCCTGCAGCAACTGCCAGTGGCTTAGGCTCACTGTCTGGTTTAGCTGCTGGCTTAAGCTCACTGTCTGGTTTAGCTACAACCTGAGTAACTGGGGTCTTGGCTGATTTGTCTCCCTGCCCCTGGCCTCTGTTTGTTGCCCTACAGTATTTAGCAGTGTGCAATAAACATATGCTGGGGCTCAGCTTATTGCAATGAGCTTTTTCCTCATTAGAATCATCATGGCACTTCTCTTCCAGATATTTCCCCACCTCGTCTGGGTTCTGAATTTGTTAATGTGAAAATTCCCAGGCTGGGGGATCAGAAAATTCCTTCAGGCTTTGGCCCATTCTCTCCCATTCCCCACACCATTCAGAATTTTCCATGCCTGGGCCTACTCCTGGGTCAGGGGTCTCATCAGCTCCTCTGGACATCTCAGCTCTCATTCTAGAGAGGCTGCAAACTATATAGAGGAAGCCTAACAGATGAAATACCAGGGCGGTGGTGTCCTTGACATTCAGGCGAAACTGAACATTCTCAAAAAATGACTTAACAGATTCAAAGGAGAAGAAGGAAAGGAAAGGCTGAAAAGCCTCACCCCCCGCTCTTCCTCTAACAAACTGGGTGCAATTACTAATAAATCCCCAAAACATGCAATTGGAACTGGGACGCAGGGTAGGATGAAGGAACCATAAACCATACATACCTGGAATAAACTCCAGTAGCTTTATAAACTTTCTATAAATCATTATCACTGAGCTCAGCACAATAACTATTCTAATTCGTGCCCCTCTACTGTAGAAACTGAATGTTAGGGACACTACTGGAGCTATCTCCAGATAAGAAATAAAGCCTAGGGACCAGAAAGGTATTAAAACCTCAAAAAAGCCTAGGGACCCAAGACATATGAAGACCTCCACCCCGAGAGACATTATGAATTCAAACAACGTGGTTAATGACTGCTTTACCCCAATACAGAGTAATTACAACCAAAATGCAGTCAGAATGGGTTTTTTTTTCCACTTTCTCGAGCCCCACCTTGGGCGCCAATAAGTATTTGTCCTGGTTTAGGGCAAATTTGGGAGGAAACCCCTGAATGGGGTCCCTCTAGGAAACAGATTCAAGCAGTCCTTCAACCAACTGGTTCGGGGAAAACATTTCCTCGGAGAGAAGTAGAAAAAAACCTGTTTATTTAACAGGCAAAGCATTTCCCAGCACAAAAATGAACAATACTAAACAGCAAAACCTCTCACAGCTGTGACAAATTCAGAAGAGTCCCTTCCGTGGGTTGCAACCTGGCTCACTCAGTCTGTTCTCAGTCAGTCCCTCTAGCGCTGGGAAATGCTGCGACCCAGGCCAGGCCTGGTGGGCCACGGGTGTGAGCTCTCACTGCTCTTCTGGGTTTTCAGTCCAGAGCATGGTTGAACAATTCCAGGAAAAAGGAAAAAAACCACAGTCCAGTGAACTTCTTTTCCTCAGCTAGCCTGAAAAACTAACTAAAAGCAAAGGAGAGCTCTCTCCTGCTGTCCATTGCAGACAACAGTCTGTGTGAAGAATGTGGGGGAGCGAGTGCAGTCTCTGATAACAAACTCTGCACCTCTTCTCTCCCCCTTCACTCCTGGAACCAGTCTTAAAGCTGCAGAACTCAATATTCAACACCAACAGAACAGACAATTGGGGATATACAAGTATCATAAAGTCACCCCAAGACAGTTGGCCAGCATTTGATACTGAAGTCTTACTCCTGTAGTAGAAGCCTGGGCCAGGAATATCATATGGTACATGGTGTCAGAGATGAAACTGACAGGTACAATTTTGCCAGGGCTATTCTCAGAACTTCCTCAAAATGCTTTTAACTGCTAGAAGGATGTCATGTTTTGACACTGGCTAAGCGCCACACACTCAGGAAAAAGTATTCACTCATTCTCCTCTGCTATAGTTGAGCAGAGGTGGGAGAAAGAAAAACTGAAGGGCTCATGAGTTTAGATAAGGATTAGGAGAAAACGCTTTAGGGGCAAAAGAGGTTCAAAACTTAAAAGATAGAAAGAAAATTATTTATTAACTTAATTAAAATTAACAATTAAAAGAGGATAATGAGAACTAAAATAAACCTTTAGAACATCTTTTTCTCCCCTCCAGCCCTTCCTTCCTTCCTTCCCACTGACAGTGCAGGGAGGCAGTTTTTGACACAAAATTTTTTTTCAATTTACTTAGGGAGAGGTGTCTCTTCTGCTATGCCTTGGGGTCCTTCCCACAGGAGACAGTTCTCTGTGAACTTCTCCAGCATGGTTCTAATTTTCACGAGTAGTAGTCCCACCTGAACCCGCTGTAACGTGAGTCCCTCCCACAGGCAAAAATAGTCTTCCCAAACTACATGGCATGGGTCATTTTAGTTCATGGAGTGTAGTCGTTTAAGGATAAGCTGCTCTAGTATGGAAGCAAGGGCTCTCTTTTTCTATCTCTAGAAGCAAGGGTCTTTTCTTTTTTTTCAATTTCGTACTAGATTACAGCTTTTCAGCATCTAGTCGCTCCATGCACTTCATGAATTACAGGGAAACAGTTTTTTGTATTATAGTCCTCACCACGACTTGTAGAAGAATTTCAGCTCCGACATTTGGAGCACCTCCTCCCCTTCCTTCCTTTCACTGACCTTAGTGTCGCCATGTTTTACTACTCCTGTGTCTTCACCTTTTCCTTTTCTCTGACTTGGGAGAAAATTGTTGTCCGTAAGTTCATTTATTCTCAAGTTCTATGAATTGAAAAGTTCTTATAGGGTTTTGCAATGCTGAAAGGTTGATCTCGTCTGGGCTTCGTATCAGGGAATTGTTCCTCATGCCCCTTGCTGTTGTCCACATAGTACCCATTGGCACCTTGCGGGCGGCATCGGCACTAATCAGCGCCTCTCTTCATGTGGGATGCTGAAAAAGAGAAGCCACTGCCACCACCTCTGCCCTTCTGCTCGAAGCACAGATGGCTAAAAGTCACTGAGCAGGCAAAGTTCACTGCGAGCCGTGCCGAGATGGCACCAGCTGCATGGCCACTCCTGGCACCAGGAGGGCTCCAGCTGTGGCGCCTCCCCAACCCTCGGGGAAAAAAGAAGACTGCATGCGTTTTTTTCCTTCTTGAATATATCATCACAGAGGTGTTACCAACTTCTCTAATTGGGCCAGCAACATGTCCATTGTCAGAGCCTTCAGGGGTTGGCTCTGCTGGACATAGTAGAAGCTCCGAGCAGCTTCTCTCTCAGAAGCTGCATCTGTGGCTTCCTCTGCGGCTTCCTCTGCCCACCAAAACAAACCCAGACTGTTTTAAACTAACACAAACGATGAGGTGGCTAACAGCCATATTAAATAACAGTTTAAAAAAATTCTTTCATTGCTCCACTTTAAGATGTGACTATTCAACAGTGGCTTGTATAATACTTCCTCTACATAGATTTTTCTTATTGCTTTAAAATTTGTCATTAAAAACAATTTGCACTCTTACCCATCAGTGTGTTCAAGCAGAAGGGTCATCTGTTTGCAAAAATAAAAGGATTCTTGGCTTTCTAGATCAGATTTTAACTTCATGTAGTGGGTTGATGCTGGCCAGATGCCAGGCACCCAACAAAGCTGCTCACTCACTCCCCTACACAGCTGCATAGGGGAAAGTTTAACAAAGGGTTTATGGGTTGAGATAAAGACTGGGAGAGATCACTCCCCAGATGCTGCCACAGGCAAAACAGACTAAAATTAAAGATATTAATTGAATTTATTGCTAACAAAATCAGAGCAGGATAATGAGAAGCAAACTAAACCTCTAAAAACATCTTCCCCCCACCTTTCCTCCTTCCCAGCCAGGCAACAAAACAGGGAATGGGGGTTATGGTCCATTTATCACCTGTGATTTCTCCCACTGCTCAGAGAGAGGAGTTGTTCACCTGCTGCACCATGGGGTCCCTCCCATGGGAGACAGTTCTCCGCGAACTTCTCCAATGCGAGTCCATCTCATGAGCAACAGCTCTCTGTGAACTGCTGCAGTGTGAGTTCATATTACAGGCAACAGTCTTCCTCAAACTGCTGCAAGATGGGTCACTCTTCCACGAGGTGCAGCCCTACAAGGAAAGGCTGCTCCATCACAGGCCTCTCTCTCCACAGGCCGCCCACAGGGTTCCAGTCTCCTCTCAGGCATCCACCTTCTCCGGTGTGGGTCTCCTCCATGGGCTGCAGGTAGATCTCTGCCTCCCCATGGATCTCCATGGGCTGCAGGGGGACAGCTGCTTCACCATGGGCTGCAGAGGAATCTCAGCTCCAGTGCCTGGAGCAGCTCCTGCTCCCCCTTCTCCACTGACCTTGGTGTCTGCAGAGTTGTTCTTCTCACATGTTCTCACCCTACTCTTCTCTGGCTGGAATTCCAACTGAGCAATCACTTTTTATTTCTTTCTTCTTAAACATACTATCCCAGAGGCCTTACCATCTTTTCGAATTGGCCCAGTCTTGACCAGGGGCACATCCATCTTTGGAGCCACCAGGGATTGGCTCTGCTGGACATGGAGGAAGCTTCTGGCAGCTTCTCACAGAAGCCACCCCTGCAGCCCCCCAGCTACCAAAGCTTGGCCATGCAAACCCAATACTCTTCACTAGACTAGTACTGTTCTGATTGGGCTAGAACAAAGTGAATACTTTGTCCAACAATGTTTTGCTTCAGGAAGACTTAGTTTTCAAATGTCCTAAAATACTTGGTGCATCTCTTAATGTGTGCTTGTGGGTTTTGTAGCAAAGTTACATTCAAGATGAGGTTATATCAGTGGTCATTATTTAGAGCAGCATACTGGGAAGAAACTAAGTGGGTTTTGTTGGGTTTTTTTTTCGTGCACCAAAACAGTGTTGCTGTGTAAATTCCACAATGTGTGTTTGTATTCTCAGTGACTAGTATCAATTTCAGACAAACAAGAAGTCTCTGCAAGGGGACTTGTCTTTTGAGGGGAGGTGTCTTACAAGGGGAGGTGTCTTACAAGGGGAGGTGTTGTTTTGAACAACACCACTTAGTGTGTCAATAGGTCAAATAAGCTGAGCATTTGCAACATTCGAGTAATTTGAGCTGTGAGATTGGTACATAGAGGTAATCCTGCTTCACCTGAATCATCCTGCTTAGAGCATGACTTGTGCCAGTGGGACTAATCAGGGCATAGTAGCAGCAATTGCACCAGTGTCCTGGTTTAGGACAAATTCTACGAGGAGATATCTGCAAGCAAAGGAGTCCCCTAGGGAGAATAAACCCCAGAACTCCTTCCCCCTCCCACTACGGGGTCTGGGAAGAACTCCCTCCGAGGGAGTGGGGAAAAAAACTTGTTTTATTTTACCAAAACACTTCCCAACACCAAGAAAGAACAATCCCAGATGACACAAACGCTGCACCAAGGAGGTGTGCGAGGGATGGGCAGAGCTCGGCCAGTCCCTGCTGGGAAGGGTGCAAAGCTTCTGTGGCAGGCTTCCAGAGAGCAGTCTCTTGATGTTCAGATCCCTCCGTCGGGCGGTCTGAATCTTGGGATGAGGGAAGAAGGGAGCAGCTGAGGGCAGGAGCTGGGGCAAAGCTAGGGGCAAGCGGCAGCCAAGCTGACAAAAGCAGCAAAAGCAGCAGCAGCAGGCCAGCAGCAGCAGCAGCCAAAGCAGCAGGCAGCAGCGGCGCAGCGAGGCGGGGCGGCAGCAGCTCCATGCAGACAGAGCAGGGAGAGGAAGTAGTCATAGCACTAACCCGGGGCCGAGCAGAACTGAGCAGTTGAGAAGTCTGGTGGTGTCTGGCGTGGCCATGATTTATCACTCTCAGTGCAAAGCTTGTTACAGTTGCTATTTCTACATAAGCAAATGCTTTGGCATATCCAGGTTCTCAAATTTCCAGTTCAAATACAATTTGGATTTGCAAATTGCAAATAATGATGTTGATGGCTGGTAAGGTGCCATCTGGATGCTGTGTTGTGCAATGCTTGAATATGTGCTTCTCACTAAGGATCAGCGAAAATACTATTATAATCTCCCTGGAACACTTTTTCATCCTGATGGTGCAGATAGGACATAGGTTATTTGGCCTCATGGTTTCAAAGCTGGAAGAAATACCACTTTTGTCCAATAGGACTCTGGGACCAGACACTGGTGTATAGTATGGGAGTTTAAGTGATAATAGCACATAATGACAGGACCTCGGGGTCCCTGATCGACGGAAAGTTGAATATGAGTCAGCACTGCCCTGGCAGCCAGGAGAGCCAACTGTTGCCTGGGGGAAACCAGGCAAAGCATCACCAGCCGATCAAGGAAGAGGATTGTCCCGCTCTGCTCTGCACTGATGCGGCCTCACCTTGAATATTGTTAGCAGTTTTGGTCACCGCAATAGAAGGAAGATATTAAACTATTAAAGAGTGTTACGCATGGAGACGAGAGCTTTTAGACAAGTCCTGCCTTAGGCTTAGGTTTCTGGCAGTAGATCTGTTTGAGGCAGCCTGCACCTCAAATTGATCTCACTCACAAGTTCTTAAGAATGGCAAGTTAGGTCTATTATAAAATGAATTATTTATTGAATAGACACAAGATTAGCAGACAGAAGACTTTAAACAGACTTACTACACAGAATAAAACAAAGAAAAAAAACAAAAAGAAAAAAAACAAAGAACTTCTAGTAGATACAAATACAGTACATGATAAAAGGTACCTATATTACAGCTAGGAAAGAAATAGTATAGATTAGGAGTCAATGTAACTTACCACCAAATTGATGATGGAGTACACATAAAGTCCTTTCTCTCAATTCCTGGAAAAGTAACCACAAAGTTTGCATCCAAACTTTGGGGAGCAGCCCTACATGTTAGTGTGCAGAAGACTTCTGCTTTGTGAAAGTTTGGTGTAGCTTTTGTAGTTTATAAAGTGAAGTGTCTGTCAATCAGAAATTCCAGCAGCTTATCTTCCTACATCTTTGTACTAGTTTGAAAACAAACCAGTAGGGGATTCCAAGTCAGAACTACAATTTAATAGGAAAATTAAAATAAAGGCAAAGAACACTGGCTTAAACTGACAGAGTCAGGATAAAACCTGACACCCCGTTGGTCAGGGTGGTGGCAGCAGTCTGATTAAATGGTGACTGCAGTCCTGTTGAAGTGATAGATGTGGTTCTGTTGAAGCAGTGATCCTGTAGAAGGGTCTGATCTTCCTCTGAAGGTCCAGTGGTGGTTATGGAGCTCTTCTCCTCTGGGAATCCAGTGGATAAGGCTGCTCGTGGTGTTCCAAAATCAGATTATATCCAGGTAGGAGTACTTGATTCCTCCCCCTGGGTGTAGCATTTCACAATGGGATGTTGTAATTTTATGAGTCATGCAGTGGGGTTTGATGGCCCATTAATAGAAGATATCCCCTGGAGGGAGTTATCAGGGATGGGTCATGGAAGAGATAAAGAACACTGCCCCATCTGTTTTTAACAGCTTATGAAGATGGTGACAGAATACATACTTTTGGTTACATCTTACATTGTAACCTAAGGCAATCTTGTGCTAAATACACTGTGTCCCTTTCCTAATTACTTAAGATTAGACACGGTATTAGCAAGAATAGGAAGAGTAACAAAAGAGGCTCTTTCAGGTCCCAGTTTATTCCATGCGGTGCTGTGGCGGAAGAGAAAGAGGAAGCCCCTCTCCCGAGGCTCAGGTATTCAGGAGAAGGGAGTGGGAGGGGATTTGGCTGGCAGCCAATGGGATGAGGACATTTGGCTTAGGGTTCGAACACCAGAACTTCAGGTGGTCATGAAGGTGAAGGGTACAGGGAGGTCACAGGGACAGGTCACGGGACAGGAAGGAGAACATGCAGGAAGACAGGGGACCGGGGGTAAGTTCATTCATTATTTTATCTCATCAAATTACAACATCTCCCCGTTTTTTTGTTTTTTTAAGTAGGGGGATGATATTAGACTAATTCTAATCCGAATTATTATTTTGTCCACCATTTGTAATTAGTGGGAGAGTTAGATTGTTTTATATTTGTCATCTCGATATGATTGTCTACGGAGGTAGAAGGAATGATACCATTAATGGCCTTGAAAATTAAATGACGTAGGATCCCAAATGCCATTACTACAAGGAAAAGAATAACAATGAGCAACAGAAGTGTTTTAACTATAGAAGTCCACCACCCAGAAAACCCCCAGCCCTTGAACAGTTCATTAAACCAATCTTCTGATTCTTGTTGCACTTGTCCAATCAGGTGGTTCATATTTCGAAGAGCAGCGTGGACATTGGGAGCTTTAGAAGTCAGGTTCATACAGCAAAGTCCTTCAAATTCCTGGCATTCATGTCCATGCAGTAGCAGGAGGAAATCTATCTGTTGCTGCTGCAGTGGACAGGCAGATGTAGCTTCTGTGCCAGGGTCACCCAGATGTTTTGACGTGGCTGTGGGATGATCCATGCAGCTGCCAAACTGTTCATTGTTAACAAGAAGACAACTTGAATGGGGTTCTTCACAGGGTTGAGTGGAGGATAGCTTTTTTCTAAAAGGAAAAACAAGCATTTTAAAACATGTTATGAGTCTCTGTTTGCTGGAGCATATCCCTTTGCGAAGTTTTTGTTTCTCTTTTTCTGCGGCGTCTTCTTTTCGAAGCAATGGTTACTTGCTTCTCATCTCCTTCTGCTGGAGCTGGAGTTTTGGGAACAAAAGGTTTAACCCATTTCTGGGGAATCCATCAAGGGCCTGAGGGGTGGATCATGCCTATAACCCCTTCCAAGGTTACCAGCTCATAGGGATCTTTGGTTTCCCATGTTTCTGGATCCCCTAATCCAAAACTGTGGTGGATGCTGAGGCAATTTAAACTGTTTACTGTTGTTAAAATGGCAGTACCACAGCAGGACTCATATTTTCAAATGAACAATTCAAAAAATTGATTGTAAACAGAGCTTTACAGAGCTTTTGTTGTGGAGACATCCACACAGTTGAACTGCTCTGCCTAGTGAGAACCTGTTTGAGAGTCTGGTGTGTACGCTCAATCACAGCTTGCCCTGTAGGGGAGTGTGGGATGCCTGTCTTATGCTCAACTCCCACTGCTGAATAAATTCAGGAACTCCTTGGATGTGTATGCTGGGCCCATTATCTGTTTTTATTTCCCTGGGGTTCCCCAACACTGAAAAGGCTTGTACTAGGTGTTGTTTTGCATGTACAGCCTTTTCCCCTCGTGTGAGGAGGCATAAACTGCACCTGAATATGTGTCAATACTCACATGAACATATTTTTAGGCGTCCAAAACTAGGAATGTGTGTGATGTCTGTCTGCCCACACTTCACAGCTGCACCAAAGACCTCGGGGATTAACCCTCATACCCAGTGATGGCATGGCCTGGAGCTGGCAGCTGGGACAGGTAGCCCTAATACCGAGCCACAACTCCGTGTGAGCTGGAACTGGCGAACCAGACCTGGGTGCATTTTGGTGGTATTGCTGGTGGCTCAGCTGCCTGTTGGAAAATGTCAGGGGCGTGCTTTTCAGCTGGAGCTGCAAGAGTGTCTGCTATCATGATTCCCCTTCTGTGATCTCACCTGGCAATTCGATTGTGTGATCTCACATGCATTATTTATAGAAGGGATGCTCTCTGTGTGAAACCAAATAGATTAGTTTTGACAGCAGCCTAAAGAGATGCTGCGTTATCCAATGTCTTTGAGCACTGCCTGCTCCTCTCTGGATACCACCCAGCAACATAGGATGAATCTATTGCCAAGATAAAAGGCTCTGAGAACTTCTCAAAGACTCTCACAACTGCAGCCAGTTCTGCTATCTGGGGGTAGAAGCCCCTCCACAAACTCAACATCAGCTTCCCAATGCTGAGTCTGGGAGTTCTCTCCAAAGCCATCTACCGACTTATGAGAGGCCCCTATGCATCTGGGAACACTGTGAGTACTGCCTCGAGTGGTCTGCTTTGCTCCTCTTTTCCACGAGGAATGAGGTGGAATTTCTCATTAAACAACTTATAGGCTGGGCTGTGGACTGATATCTGTCCACTGTGGCTGTCCAAGAGAGATATCTGGAGGCTGGCAGCTGACTCTGTAGCAAATGCTCCAAACATCTCTTTGGTCAGCCCAACTTTCGGGAGAATTCCTTCCCTCCCCAGAGAGTTTAATTGGCAGATGAATGCATGTAAAATCAGAACCAGCCAGCTCCATGGCGTCATCCTTGCTTTTGAATCAGCTGAGCCATCCAGCTCTCGTGGTGATAGTTTGGATCTTTGATGGGAGAGAGGACCCATTCTATGATTAGGAAGGTGAGTCTCTCTCTGCCCCTCAATCCACTGAAATATTGAAACCGTGTAAAGTGTAGCTGGCACCTTTTCCCAAAACAATGAATTTGAAAGGCGGTTCAGGTTGGTTGATGGCCGGTGAGCCTGCCTCTCAGACAAAGCTTTCCATTACCTTTCCAGTGCAGCTTTTGCCTCTGCAGACCAGTTCCTGGAGGAGGCCAGCTCTCTCTCCCTTTCCAATACATTAAAAGAGGGTTTGTGAGGTCCTCATTAGGGAGGAGGAGGTCTAACCAAGGTCTTGCAATTCAAAAGACCCACACAGGGGAGTGGAGATCTGCTAGGGTTTAGGATTACAATTAATCTCTAGTTTTTGTGGGACAATGGTCCCACGTGCAGTGATCTCTAGGCCCAGACACTTCCAAGGTGGCATCCTTTGAACTTTGTCTTCCTGTGGTGAAATCCAGCATGAGGTTAAAACTTTAACTACTAGGTCCAAAGCGTGTGTAGGTAGTGATAGCTATCAGAGCACATACAAGCACATCCATCCATCTAATGTAAGATTATGCAGCTTCCTTGTCAGAGCACACACAGGAGACAACAGTGGAAGCTACATACCACTGGCAGATGTAGTGGGACTGCACTTCGTGCCCTGTGGAAGCACCTTCCAGTGGGTGCCTACTTTATTGGAGCTTCTCTGTTTATTGAGGGTACTGAGAATGCAAACCTGGGGCGTCTTCCAGTGTGTAATGGGTATTTGGAAAAAAACAATCTGATGTCTAATGCTTTGTAATTGCCAATCTCTAGGTAACATAGTTGGAGAAAGGCATCGAGTTGAGAGACCCATGTCCTGAATTGCTATGTTATTCCCCTAAGGTCATGTAATAATCTACACTTGTCTTTCCCTGGTTTTTTATTACAAAAATTGGAGAGGAATTCCAGAGGGCTTGTTGTTGTTTTCTTCTATGTGATTTTTTGCCAATTGTTTCCTCTACAAGTTCTTCAAGTGCCTTTAACTTTTCCTTTTTTTAGCTAGGCCACTGTGCTGTCCAGATAGGTGTGTCCTTAGCCATGTTAGCTTCTGGACCAGGCACTCGACAGTAGCCACTTTTAAAAAGTCCTGAGGAGTTTTGGAATAATCATTTTAATTCCCCACTGGGACATGGAGTCCTACGCCCCCACAAAGGGACACTTGTAATCTAATATTACAAATGGGCCGAATACTGGCCAATCTGCCGTCCGGCCCCTCAAGTTGTACAATGCTCTTTGATATTTTTAACTAATTTAACTCCTCCTATGCCTGAATTTTTCCCAGCCACAGGTTGCAATTCCCAGTGAGAAGGCCACATCCTTTCAGGTATAATTGTTACATCTCGCCCGTGTCCAGAACACCCTGCACACATGTAGATGGTACCTGACCCATTTGTCAGGTTGCATGCTAGAGAGGTTTTGTTCTCACCCACCGTCTCTCCACCAGTAAATTTCTGGTGACTTATAATCTGCTGTGACATCTTTTGGAATGGGAAAGGCCTGGAGTTAGGACTTGCCCTGCACATAAGTAGAATGGTGATTGAGAACAACGATACTAATATCCCTTAACACAAGAATATTTTTTCCCTTCATGATCATAGGAGCTATTTCAATTTCTAAAGGTGTGTGTGCTGTGTCTCCCACAACCGAAATACTCACTCTCCATGTGAGTAAAACCGTCATATCAATAAAAGGGCTGGCGGGTGCAGTAATAACTTGTTCCACTCAGTGAGATCTGAAAGAATAAAAAAACCTTTGGTAGTCTCGAGCCTAACAAAGCCACCAAAGACTGCCCTGACCTGGATAATAGAACATTTTGGCATTTGCATTATCTGGTATGCCCACACAGTTTATCCCATCACTCCCCTTTGTTTTTTAAGAGGCTTTTTGCCAGAGTATAGCCTGCAGAATTTATATCCCTGGCCTTTATGGTGTTTATGGCGAATTTTGCGCTTACTCGAATTCTGGATACGTTTGTTGAATTTCTTCTTTTTCCTGTTTTGAGGACAGTCTCTAGCAAAATGTCCTTGCTACTTGCACTGGCTCACAGTGATGTTGTGCAGCTGCTCCGATGACATCTGCAGCTTCATCATCTCTGTGGTGGTTTTAGGTGCTGAAGGCTTAAGAGTGGTGCCAGGCTCGGGGGTCCTCTCTGGTGCACTGAACAGCTCTGCTTTGCTGGTGCACGCTTCTATCATCTACAGTGCTAAGGTGGTTCAGGATACAGTGGAAGACTCAGGACAACTCCTCCGACGAGGCTTGATTGGCGTTCTTCTGTGCTAATTCCTTAATCAGTTCTGCCTGCATGGCTGGATTGTGCCTTGTTCTCACCTGTGTCGCTTTAACGATCTACGAAAGCTTAAAAAATTCTCAGAGAGATACTGTTTAACAACAGCAACTACCAGTTACTTCCACTGTTGGCAATTTAATAAAAAGGCTTTTTCAGCTATAATTGCAAAGCTTTGTACTAAAATAAATGTAGACAATAACTGAGTTTTTGCTTTTCAGGGCAGTGTATTTCCCCTTCCCACATAGAGTGATCTAATGTAATTTCATTATCATCTGAATCCTTGGAATATTCAGGATTTTGGTGAAGTTCTGTTAAAGAGTGCTTAAGGGCGTTTCCAAAAATTAAACCATAATTCATACTCAGCTGGGTTAGCAAACACCTGAAAAAGGTCCTTTAAATCATGAGGAACTAATTCATTTGATGTAAAAGGTTGCTCTCATCATTCCCTTAAATATTTCCGCTCTGTCTCGAATTCCCTTTGTACCCTTACAAAATTTCTTTCTTATCCTGGTATGATAATGGTTGGTAGAAAGCTTCTCTTGCCATTTTTCCCTACCTAAATAAACAACATGGAGCTGCATCTATAATGCTGTCAGGTTCAGGGTTAATCATTAGCTTAAGTTAATGTGTTCTTTGTCTCTGCAGGCTTGTCCGGTGTACCTCAAGCAGCATCCTTTCCCTCCCCTCCTCCTCCTCCTCCCCTCCTCCCCAGGGCCTCGTGTCCTCCCTTCCAGTGTGGCTGAGAAAGAGGGTTACTTGGTGTCAGGTTACAAGATGCGTGGAAAAGAGATGGGTTAAAAGGAGCCAGGGAAAAACAGAGCAGAAAAAAGGTGGGTGAAGTCAAAAATGGATCATATGGAGAAAAAAAGGCATATTGTAAGAAGGTGCTGCATGTTTTTCCCTGGTCTAGAGAAAAGGTTATTTCTAAATTAGTATGCTCAGGAAGTAAAGGTTGGGAGAGAAGGATAAAGAGTAGAAAGGTGGTATGGAGGCTGCTCAGAGAGGTTTCCTAGAATACTTTATATATTGGTGGATCTTTGGATTTAGTAGTTTCTTGTGAGGTATTTGTAGTTTTTCCTTTAATTCAGGGACAGAGGATCAGAATTAGGTAAAAGAAGGGTTGTAATTTTTTGTGGCTGATATTTGTTTTCTAGTAATTGTGATAATTGTTTGCGAATATTTAAAAATATAGGTAAGAATAAGGCAGCAGTGGTATTACCTTTCTCTATTTTAGAAGTTAATAGAATTTCCAACACTGTCCCAAAATAAAAATCGAATTAATATTTTTGTTTTCAAAATCTGTAACTTCGAGACAGCCAGCTAACAAACTTTGCAATCTGTTTTTTAGAAATTTCCACATCCTCTGCATTTAAAGATTTCTTTAAGCTGAGAAACAATACTCTTTTGTTGTGCAAAACAAATGCCCCCATTCTGATGTTATAAAAAGCAATTTGCACAATATCCCTTTGCTTTCACACAAAACTTACACAATAGCAGTTGGTTGCCGACCCAGGGGTGTGTGTGTGTTGTGGGGTTTTGGGTCCTTGTTAACACACGTGGCTAGCGTTATGGCGGCACAGTCGTTGCTGGGGAAATCCTCCTTTCAGGAATCCCGCAGCCGTGCCTCTGCCGGTAACGAGAGCGCACGCCAGAGCCGAGCTAGCCGGGCCAGGTGGGGCCTCCCGCGCCGCAGAGATCTGGCCGGGTTTCGGCGGGATTGCAGCCCGCACGCTCCACGTGGGGCTGCCCTGCACCGTAACTGCCGCTCCGCTTCCACGCCGCGGGGTACACCCTCCCCCCACGCGTGGCTAGCCCGTCTAAAAACCCCCCTCCCCTGAACTTTGGGGGCTAATTTGGGTTCGTGCCTTCCCGAGGTGTTTGATACCTTCCTTAGACGAGTTGCGGTCAGGATGTGTCTGTGTGAAGTCCTATTCGAGAGACAGCTCCTCCGAGTCAGGAGGAGTTATCCGGCTCTGTCCTCCTGATGCTTGGGGCTGTTAAAGCAGCTCCAAAGCATATAGAATGGATGAACAGCTCAGCAGCCTTATAGTCCTAAAACTGGAACTTTAGCTAAAGTGGGCTCTTTAAAAATCAAGCCCCGAGTTGGAGCGGCAGCTACTAAATACTGTGTCCTTTCTAATTACATAAGATTAGACACGGTATTAGCAAGAATAGGAGGAAGAAACAAAAGCGGCTCTTTCAGGTCCCAGTTTATTCCATGCGGTGTTGTGGTGAAAGAGAAAGGAAGCCCCTCTCCCGGGGCTCAGGTGTCAGGAAGAGAGTGGGAGGGATTTGGCTTAGAGGTTCGAACACGGAACTTCAAGAGTGGACATAAGAAGGTGAAAGAAGAGGTACAGAGAGGTCACGGGACGGAGTCACGCGGGACAGGAAGGGAGGACAGGCAGGAGAACGGGGGACGGGGGTGGGATTCATTCATTCCTTTTATCTCATCAAATTAGAACAATCTTGCTCTCAAGGTGAGATGTTTATTGTTAGCTCAGGATCTCACCTCCCTGGGTAACTCCAGAGATAACTCACTACCGGACAAATGTCCAGCCTAGGTTATCTCACTAATTCATCTGAGGGGGAAAATGCCCTGAGTTATGTGCCAGTTGATAGGCAGAACAGATAAGCTCTTCTGTGGCAGACTGGAAGTCCTTCTACAGAGAGCATCCAAAGGAGAGCTGTGAAGATGGTGAAGGGCCTTTAGGGGAAACTGTATGAGGAGTGGCCAAGATCACTTGGGCTGTTCAGCCTGGAGGAAACTGAGGGGAGACCTCATTGCAGTCTACAACTTCCTTGTGAGGGGAAGGGGAGGAGCAGACAGTCATCTCTTCTCTCTGGTGCCCGGTGTCAGGACCCAAGGGAATGGCCTGAAGTTGTGTTGGGGAAGGTTTAGGTTGGATGTTAGAAAAGGGTTCTTCCCTCAGATGGTGGTTGGGCATTGAACAGGCTTCCCAGGGAAGTGGTCACAGCACCAGCCTGACAGACTTCAAGAAGTGGTTGGACAATACTCTCAGGCACATGGTGAGATTCTTGGACCTGTCCTGTGCCATACCAGGTGTTGGACTTCGATGGTCTTTGTAGGTTCCTTCCAACTCAGGGAGTTATTCTATTATTCTATGAATTCCAAATTAACATGATGTTCCTTGTTTTAACAGCTTCTTATCCTTTTGGAGCCTGTGGCTGCCTTGTCAATAGTGAAGGAACACAAATAGTACCTTAACTGTCATCTGAGTATGAAAATGGGTCAGTGTCGTGAGTGGAGTGGGAGATTCAAAGTTTATTAAAGAAACCCTGTCACTGAGTCACGAGGTGCCAAGAAGACCCCCTTGCTTTCAAAACTCCTCAGAGAGGAGCCTGAGCATGGCCTTTTAGCCTCAGACTATCAACCGTTTGCATTTTGCAACTTTTTCCTGAAAGTTCTAATGATGGCAAATCAGCTATTATTTGTATAAAAATGAATTATTAATTTAGACAAATGAACAGACATAAGATAACTGATGAAAGATCTTAATCAAAATTACTTACTACACAGTATAAAACTAAAAGAACTACTAGTAGATTATAGTATAACATAAAACAGTGCACTATATCAAAGTACCTATATTAAAGCTAGCAAAATAAATAGTATTGATTAGGAGTTGAACATAACTTACCACTGAAATGACAATAATGTACATAGATTCCTTCACTTAATCCCTTGGAAAGTAACCATGAAATAGGTGTCCCCACTCATGGGAGAAACTCCATGCATTTCCAGGAAAATGTATAGAACCTTTCTGCTTTGTTCAAGTTTGTTGTGGCTTTTGCAGTTGTAAAGTGAGTGTCTGTCAGTCAGAAATTCAGCTTATCTTGTCAAATCTCCCTTCAAAAGTAAAATGCTTATTGGCAGTTGGGAGATGCCAGACCAGTGTTAACCTCATGGCATCAAAATAACTCACTACGAGACAGCTTGTCCGAGTTATCTGACTGGTTAACAAACAATAGATAAGTTCATGTGGGGAGTGAGATGCCTCGCTGCAGTCAGATAAAAATGGTAAGTCACAGCTCACTGAACAAGAGGTTAGTCACTGAACACCATCTTAGTGATGACAGTCATGTCTCTGGATCTGCATCACTCAAAGCAAAGTTACAAATGAGTGTTAGAGGAATGCTTCAGACTGTTATACACAGCTGGAAACATTGCTTGTAATTCTAAAAGCTTAGACCAGAGATCCAAGAAAGTGAGTGAAATTTATATTGCGTATTTTCTAATACTTCTTTACGGCAGCTCAAGGAAAGTAAACCTATAATCTGGCTGCTTGGAGGTGGTTGAGCTTTAAGTAATTCTGCCTTATGAGTTTACAGGATGCCTGAAGAAAGAGTTTAATCCTAAAATACTTTTTAGATACCACCTGAGTGACAAATATAAAGAACAGATGGAGGACCATGAAATAAGTCTGAGGCTTCTCATTGGAGTGATCACAAATCAGACAGCTAATTAAGTTATATTGCCTTGTTTAAAAAATCAAAATTGCTATGCTAAATAGTCTTGAGCTATTTCTCTGTTTTGGTTCAAGTGGAATGTCTAGACTTTAGACCACTTTGCCCTTGTGACCACTTCTGTATGTTATAGATAATAAAGAGATTCAGCCAAATTAAATATAATCAAAATAAGCGATAATTTATTTCGCGACCGGAATGCGGTCCACGACAGCCACAATCGCAAAGGACAACGCCGAGCCCGGGATCGACGCCGGGTGAACATGCTCTGATCTGAACTCTATCGCTTTGGATCCCCCAATGTTCACAAAGCCACCTCAGTCAGTCCAGTTTTTATACAGTTTTTCCTAGACTGGAGCAGAGGTCTTTCTTTCTTTTCATTGTTCCGCATATTCATGTAGTTTTCTTTCTCTGCCATTGGGCTGGACAAAACCATATTCTGGGGAACGATAAATTCTGATGAGTGCAGATCTTGGTTTATGGGAAGCCGGCATTGAGATGTATCTTTCCTGATGGCTCTGGTTATCTTAATTATCGGTACTTGTCGGACGCTCATCGCTTGGGTGTTTCCTGGACAGTTTCTGAGAGAGCCATCTCCGTTGGGGCTATGTCTATTTACTTGTTAATCCGAGCTCTTCAACTTTTGTTGGCGGTCACAATGTTGAGATGAAACAATCTCTGGATGAAGCAATCTCTGTCCCTCCGTCCTGGTCTTTGGTTTCCAAGTTTTTATTATTTTATTCATGCAAACATTATTTATTCTACATTAATTTACAAACACACGAACTACATCATAACATATATTGCATGTATAAATGTGATTTCCCACTTATATGCCAATACTTGGATTTTACTTTAGCTTAGCTGCTCTAAAGTTGGGTTATTTTAAAACCTATTTTGAATATGATAAAAGAGATGGATCTTTTTAGAGACATAACAGAATACAGTGTTCAGGAGAGAGCTTCAACTTCCAATTGTGTAGGGATAGTCTTGTCACAAGGAAAGTTAAAACACTGGGTGTATTGACTTCAAAATCTATTCAGTTGTATCGTTGTGTTGTGTATTTGGGATTTTTTTTACTAGTTATGAGCTAAAACATTAAAAACAAACAAAACAAAGCACCACCAAAAAAACAAATCTGAGGCAATGAAGTCCAAACAGATTCAATGTGTTTCTGATCAAGCAACTTCCTTTGTATTGAGTGACCTGGTATAGTTTGGGCATCAGAGATAAATAGCTCCCAAATACAGAAATGTGAGTCTTAAATGAATGCTTTAAGCTTGTAAGGTTTTTTAATACAATTTCTACTTTTGATCTTAGGTCCTTTCAGTTATCTTGATGATGTCCCATTTAAGCTAGGAGACAAATTCAAAATCCCAGCAAAGGTTGGATTACCCATTGGTTTCAGCCTGCCTGATTCTTCTCAGCTTGTCAGGGAAGCCCAGGTAAGTGATGTGTTCTGCCTTTCTGCTCTCTTCCCCCTGGTGCTGTAAACTGCAAATAGTCACAGTTTGCACGTGTTCAAATGTTAGTCTTGACAGTCCTGTAGTGTCATTTTTTATGCCAGGCAGTAGTTGCAGAAGATCTGTTAGAATGTGTAGAAAAATAAAAATATGATAGGCTGTGCAAAAAGCTTCTACTTTTAAAAAAGCTTAATAGCGTTTATTTTAGCATATCTACTCCAAAAAAGTACAGCGTTTTTGTTGTGGAGTCCTGGTTTAAAAGACAGGTGTTTCCAAGGAAGGCGGGAACCTTCCTGGAATGGAAAATATGACTCCCTTCCCTCCAAATTATTATAACTTTAAAATTGCGTCATTCTCAGGCAAAGATATGGGAAAAGGAATAACAGTTCTTTACTAGAATATATTTAACAAGATAAATAAACAACAACAGCAACAACAAACAAAAACAGAAACCAAATAACAGTCTTCTCTCGCCTGTCAAGCAATTTCCTCTTTGGTGTAGTTACGACCACAACCAGCAGGAGCGCTGGTGGGCCCTGGCGAGGTGATGGTTTCAGTGACTCTTTTTCAGACAGCAGAGGTGTTGGGGGTTAGGTTTCTTTTTTTTTGTTCCTTCTTACTTATAGAATTTTTCCCATAAGTTGGAAGAAAAACTAACTACTGGGTACTTATGGGTACTTTAAGAAAACAAGTGGCCAAGCTCAGGCATCTGGTTGCACGTTTCTCATCTGGGGGATTTCTCTCCAAAGGGCGGAGATACCGTGAGAATTGGGCAGGTAAAGGGGTGGGAGCAGGAGCTACTCTCAGTTTGGGAGGAGGACCGTTGGAGCTGCTTTTTTGGGGAAAGGAATTCCCTGCCGCCTCCGGAGCCCAGCTCAGTCCTGCTTTCTTCTTCCGTGGGGATCTTGAGCTTGCCTCTCTCTGCCCTGCTGGCAGCCGGTCTGCCGCTGTCCCGCTCCCACCACTTCTTTGGCATTGCTCCAAGCTTTCACAGCACTGTAGCCCTGCACCCCCTGCCTGCCGAGACATCCTGTGATTCCAGCCACAGTTCCAGAGCTTCTGATACATCTTGTCTACCACCCCAGAATGTTTGCTCATTCCTGCCAGCTCAGCTTGCTGTTTCCATAAGTCCTGCTGGGACACCAGAATTGACCGCCCCAGGGGATTTGTGAAGCAAAGCCTCTCTTTCATCCCTTCCCGTCTCGGCTGAGTCTCCATTACCATGTGCTCCCCAAGTTTGCACCACAGCACCCCCTTCAGCCACAGGGGAATCATCGCACCTGCCCTGGCCACTGGGAGCCACTAGTATCCCTGCCGGCTGTGACCGTAACTACACCAAAGGGGAAATTGCCTGCAGCCAAGAAGGCTGTTACTGAATTTCTGGTTTTGTTTGTAGTTAATGCCATAGTTGTTATTGTTTGTTTGCTTTATTATACATACTAGTAAAGAACTGTTATTCCTATTCTCATATCTTTGCCTGAGGCCTCCTTAATTTAAAAATTATAATAATCCGGAGGAAGGGGGTTTTCCATTCCAAGGGAGGCTCCTGCCTTTTTTAGCAGACACCTTTCCTTCAAACCAAGACAAGAGGGTGCTAGTGGGCCCTGGTGAGGCAGGGCAGCTGTAATGATTACCCCACAGCTGTAGAGGGCTCCTCATGGCAATGGCAGCTTGGGCAAGGAGGGAGAGGGGAGATGGCTCCCCTTGCAAAACTCACGGGGAGCAGCCAATCCCAGTACCCCTCTGGGTGGTGAGCTGGACTGTAGCAGTAGCCTCGGAGCAGTGGGCTGGAACAGCAGACCTGGGGCAGCAAATCAAAGTGTAGCAATAACCCTGTCATGGCAGCAGGAACAGTGGGGACTGGACGGATCTGTGGGGGGGCAGCTGAGCTGAAGTGTAGCAAAAATCCTGGAGTGGTGGGGGGCAGGCAGGTCTTATCGAGCAGCAGTTGATGTTGGCAGCCATTACAAACAGCAAAAAAAACTCCCAGACTCCAGCAGCAAAGCTCAATGCAGCTCCATCTAGGGAAAGAGAGGTACCTGTTCACCGCACCACATGAGCCCAGCCCCTGATCCCTAGCCAGGTTTTGGTTAGTCCCCCCCGACCTCTCGACCTCTCCCAGTATCTACATCTCCCAAGATAAACCTCCCAGCCAGAGAGGTCCCTCCCCAGCTAAGAGACTGCAACAACTGCATCCTTTCCTCCCTCCTTCCCCAGGACCATTTCAATGTAATTCCAAGATGTCCAGCTAAGTCTTTTGTCTCTTAAATACCATTCATTCATCATCTCTGGGGCAACAAATGGGAAGAAAATTTCCTGAGAGAAAGAAAAAAAAAAAAAAGCCTAACCCCTAACAGGTCTAAATGCTACCCTAACTAAATTTGAATAGCATTTTTAAGAGGCAAATGCTAAGAACTGATACACCTGTGCTATGGTATACTTGCAAAATCTTGTTTAAGGGTAAAAAGTGTTGATATAACCATATTTTATGTGTTCTCACAATTGTGGGATGAATAAATAAATTTTCAGTTCTGGTTTTCTGTACAGTTCTGAGTGGGAATTCTTTTCCAGCTGCAGGGTACACAGGTTACAGCATGGTACACAGATTGCTTCCAGGTCTTTGAGAAGCAGGTCTCTCTTACCATAAACTCATAGTAACATAAAATTAATGGCTTTACCATAAATGTTGAAAATCTAATCTCCAAATGCAGGTTATGATACAAGAAGTCCTAATTGAACTATATTTTCTCATTTGGATCCATGATTTTCCTTGGCAGTCCAAACTGATGGTTATTTTCATTTCAGTTGGGACAGATAGTTCTGCTTCTTTTCTTCCCTTTTTTTTTTTTTTTAATTTGCTTTTTCTGCCCTGCAACTCGTCCACTGGAGAGCTGACTATCTCAATTACCCTATATCATAGCTTTTTCATTATGACCATTAAATGATTACCTGATTGTCCTAATACATATATTTCCACCCAGTTAAGGTGGTGTGGAAGAGCTAAAGGCGACTAATATCCTATTGCTGACTTCATTGTCCTGTCTCCATTTTCCTGCCATGCTGAGGCTCAAGTATAATATGTCCAATTGGACTGAAATACCCTGCATAATAGGATGCAACTATGTAGTGCAATTTAACTTTTTTTACAGCTGTAGTGAGAGCTGTTAAAAAATAAAAGTGCAAGGAAGCAAAATTGCCCAAAGCTGTATATTTTTATATAAATATCCCCTTTTTTAGTATAAAAAAAAATGTTTTGGTCAGTTTTGGTCTTTGTATGTAGCCATATACACACATACACAAAAACCCCTCATAACTGTGCTCAGATAGCAAAGAATGTATAATGAGTAGTGCTCAGCACTTCTGCCAGTGATTTGTTTCTCAAAGTTACCTTGCTGATAAATTGTGCATCATGCCTCTTGGAATCTTAGAGCTAAGGGAATGGAAAGCTGTTATGCAGTTGAGACAAGAGGTCTCCAGGATCTCACTGGAGCCTGCTATAAGGATAGGATGTGGTGCAACACATAGCAAGTCCCAGAGAAGCTTAGTAGAGGCCTAGCAAGCCTTGCTGGTTTGTTGCTCTTTAGAGACAGGAATTTGTATGACCTAGCAGTCCCATGGCAGGAGCATTCCAGTTATGTGCCATTATCCTGGCAAGGTGTAGTGGTTTTGGTTCACCAATTTGAAATTTCCTGGCCCATGCACTAATTTATGTGGTGGATCTAGCGCTGGCCAAATTGCCAGTGCACCCCCTAGAATTATTTACTCATTTCCTGCTGTGAGATAGGGTTCAGAGGAAGGCAAAGCAGACTCAAACTTTAAAGGGTATAAAGAAAAACTTTATTAACAGAAACTAGAAGAAAATAATAAGAAGAATCAAAATAGAACCTTCAGAACACTTCTTCTCCCCCCTACACCCTCTTTTCTTTCACACTGACAACGTACAGAAACAATTCAGTCCGTTTACCATCTCTAAAATAGTCTTTGTCCAGTTTGCTTAGGGAGAGGAGTCTCTCTCGTCAGGCTATAGGGACTTCTACACAATAAAACAGTTCTTTCGTGGCTTTTAATTTCCACGAATAGCAGCCACTCAGGAAATCTGCAATCGTGAAGTCCCTCCCATCTGTCACAGCCTTCCCACAGCTGAGTTCATGAGCTATGTCAACTTATAGGGTACTATTTTAAGGATGAACTGTTCAGAAGCAAATGTTCTCTTCATCTATCTCTGAGATCATCTCTGGGAACAGAGGTCTTCTTTCTCTGTGCTGCGATCCCCCCCACTCTCCGACCTTTCTTCTGGCTAGCTCTATGTCAGAGATGGAGGGAGTTCGGCATGCACAAAGCAAAAGACTAAGGAGGCTCGAACAAACCATTTTTCTCAGTGCAAAACAAAAACCAATAGCAATACAGAGTCATAACAACGCAATACAACACTCGGGGGCAAAGGGTCATCATCACTCTCTCTTCAAATTTCTCATGGAATCACATCTACTTCAACATCTGCTTGCTTCAGCACTGGTACCTCTGCTCATGACTGTGGTTAGAACACTTCATTCCCTCAAAATGCATTCTATGAGTTACAGGGAAAAAGAGTCGGATGTATCAACTATATCTTCATCATAGCTTTACAAGAGATTTTCAGCCCAAGGCATCTCCTCATCCCCTCCCATCTGGGACCTGACTCTTTCTTCTTGTCTGACCTCGATGTCTCCATGTTGTTTCTCTGCGTGTCTTCACTCTGTCCTTTTCTTTCACTCGAGAGAAGATGGAAGGTCTTCAAGTCTCATCTGTGCAGTGAAAGAGTTAATATCTCACCTGATGCCTGAAGATGGTCATGTGATCCCTGCCAGGTGGCTTCTGAAGTTGTTAATGGGGGAGAATCCTGCAGTGCCCGCGCTGGGAGCCTGGGCCAGGATAGCAGGGGCCTGGGCCAGGATGACAGCGGCTACTCTGGGAGGGGGAGAGGTGGCTAGGATCTCGACAGCCAGGCTAGAACTCAGCAGCAGCACCCGTGGGCCGATGGCTTCCCCTCCCCCTTGCCCGGTGTCTTTTGGTGAAACTCAGCAGTGGCAACATTTCAGCTGCACTGCGGGCCTGCCTGGCCGCGCTGGGGCGGAAACCTGGCCCAGTCAGTGCTGCAGCAGAGGCAGGGCCCGGCTTGGCCCAGGCCTGCCATGCCCACGGCCCATGCAGGGCCTGGCCCAGCCCAGCCAGATTAGTTACCTACTGAGAAGCCATAAGCAAAAGAGAGATTCCTGGGGTTTTTATCTTTACATGTGTGTTTCACAAAGGCGCCTTAACTTTTTCATTGTGCAACAATGTGTTAGTATTAAAAATCAGCCACTGATTGGTTTTTGTTAGGTCTAAAGGAAGGTACCAAGGTCCTTACAGGGAATTATTTCCATAACTGGCTCCTTTCCTTCCTGTCCTGCTTGAGGGCAAATTTGGGGAGAAAACCTCCAAAGGGGTTCCTCCAGAAAGCAGACTCAAGCGGCCCCTCCCCCAACTGGTTCAGGAAAATATTTCCTCGGAGACAAGTGGGAAAAAATTGTTAACAGGCAAAGCACTCCTCAGCACAAAAAATTAACAATATGAAACAACAAAACCTCTTGAGACTCTGAAGAGATTACAAATTCAGACAAAGTCCTTTTCATGGCTTGCAGCCTGGCTCACTCAGTCTGTTCTCAGTCCCTCCAGGACTGGAAAATGCCATGGCCCAGGCCAGGCCCCAGTGGGCCACAGGTGTGAGCTCTTGGTGCTCTTCTGAGTTTTCAGTCCAGAGCAGTTTCAAACAATTCCAAGAAAAAAAGAAAAAAACATCCACAGTCCAGGGAACTTCTTTGCCTCAGCTAGTCAAAAACTAACTAAAAAGCAAAGAACTCTCCCCTGCTGTCCAATACAGACAACAATACTGTCTGTGAGAAGGATTCGAGGGAGCAAGTAGCAAGTCCAGTCACTGATAACAAACTCCACTCCTCTTCCCCTTCACTCTCAGAACCAAGCTTAAAGCTGCAGGACTTAATATCCAGCATAAACAGAACAGGTGATTTGGGATACAAGCATCATATAGTCACCCTAGGACATTCCACCCCTTATCTGCATATCATCAGCTTACTACCAAAACTGATATATATTTGTGCTGGTTTGAAGGACAGGTGTCTGCCAATAAAGGCAGAAGTTTTCCTTTGAAGTAGAGACCTTAATTTCACTCCCCCCAACTATTATAAATGTTCGAATCCAAGACTCTGAGGCAGAGATAAGGGGGTAGGAATAACAGCTCTTTTACTAATATATCTAACCGTAAAAGCAGAAACAACAGCAGTTGTTAAAATTACCAACAAAGCAGAACAGATAACTCGGTCCCAGTCCTTTCTTTAGCTGCTGGCACACTCTCTCTCTGCCCTCGGTCCCGGTGCTCCAGATAAAACGAAGACTGACAGCCGCAGAGAGGCAGGCGGGAGCGGAGGCGGGAGGGGGCGGCAGTGGCCACGCCGGTCTCAGGGAGAGAGTAGGCTGGAGCAGGCAGCTCCTCGCTCACCGTTGTATCCGAGTGATTAGCTGGCACAGGCACAGAGGCAGGAGGCTGGAAAGGGGAAATGCAGGGGAGGTGATCGCAGAGGGTCTGGCTCTCCTGCGTTCGGATTGTGATGACGAGGTCCTCCTCGAGCTCCCGAGGCTCTGAGTCCCCTCTGGAAGCACGAGAGACCCTCCTGAAGCCGCTCCCACCTACCCCATTTGTATAGAGTCCTCAAAGGTCCTGGGTGTAACCCGGCCAGCTCCATTGGCATGATAATGGGAAAAATTCTTTAAATAGACACAGTAATAGAAAAGCACTCAACCCCCAACATTATCCACCCCGAATTTTTCCCATGCCAACATGCTACAGAAAATTAAAACTTTTAAATCATATACATACATGCAGTTACAGGCACAGTATCATAGATAGTTCACCCTAGAACAAGGTCTCCTTGGGGGTATGCATCGGGTCTCTCCATCCTTTGCATCACCCACCAAGTGCAACCTGGTCCTGGCCGAAAAACCACCCTAACGAACAGGATTGTCTTTGCTGGAGGGGAAAGAGTTCACCCAAACAGTTTCTCCTAACATGCCTCTCAGGTGTACCACTGGGACCTTTTTCTCCATCTGGTGTTCCCAAGGGGCTCAGATTGGGCGAGAGGCCTGCTCGGTTAGTGGAATCTCGGGTATTCACTAACCATGGCCTTTTGGTAGACTGATCTCCCAGTTCTTGAAAGTCCCCCACCAAGTACCTTTAAGGTGGTTTTTACAGACCATTGCACCGTTCGACTTTCCCAGCTGCTGGTGCATGGTAGGGAATATGGTACACCCACTCAATGCCATGTTCTCTAGCCCAGGTGCTTATAAGGCTATTTTTGAAATGAGTCCCGTTGTCTGACTCAATCCTCTCAGGGTTACCATGCCTCCAAAGGACTTGCTTTTCCAGGCCGGGGATGGTGTTGCAAGCAGTGGCGTGAGGCACAGGGTAGGTCTCCAACCATCCAGTGGTGGCTTCCACCATGGTCAGCACGTAGCGCTTGCCCTGACAGGTCTGAGGCAGTGTGATATAGTCAATGTGCCAAACCTCTCCATATTTGTACTCAGACCATCGACCCCCATACCAGAGGGGCTTCACCCGCTTGGCCTGCTTGATGGCAGCGCACGTCTCACAGTCATGGATAACCTGAGAGATGTTGTCCATGGTTAAATCCACCCCTCGGTCTCGTGCCCACTTATAGGTGGCATCTCTGCCCTGATGACCTGAGGCATCGTGGGCCCATCGAGCTAGGAACAATTCTCTCTAGTGTTCCCAATCTAAGTCTATCTTTGAGACCTCTATCTTTGCAGCCTGATCTACCTGCTGGTTATGTCGGTGTCCTTCCTTAGCCCGACTCTTGGGAACATGGGCATCCACATGATGGACTTTCACAGGCAGCTTCTCTACCCAAGTGGCAATGTCTTTCCACTCATCAGCAGCCCAGATTGGTTTTCCTCTACGTTCCCAGTCAGCCTTTTTCCACCTCTCCAGCCAACCCCACAGAGCATTGGCTACCATCCATGAATCAGTGTAAAGGTAGAGCTTTGGCCATTTCTCTCTTTCAGCAATGTCCAAGGCCAGCTGAACAGCTTTGAGTTCAGCAAGTTGACTTGATCCACCTTCTCCTTCGGTAGCTTGTGCAACCTGTCGTATGGGGCTCCATACGGCTGCTTTCCACTTCCGGTTCATCCCCACGATTCAGCAGGAACCGTCAGTGAAAAGGGCGTAGCATTTTTCATCTGCTGGCAGTTGGTTGTACGGTGGGGCTTCTTCAGCCCGGGCCACTTGCTTCTGCTCTTCTTCATCAGCAAGACCAAAATCTTCACCTTCTGGTCAATTTGTAATTGTCTCCAAAATCCCAGGGCGATTCGGGTTGCCAATACGGGCGTGCTGCATGATGAGGACAATCCACTTGCTCCATGTGGCGTCGGTGGCGTGGTGGGTAGAGGGAACCTTTCCTTTGAACATCCACCCCAGCACTGGCAGTCAGGGTGCCAGGAGAAGCTGAGCTTCCGTGCCAACCACCTCTGAGGCAGCTTGAACTCCTTCATAGGCAACCAGGATTTCCTTCCCTGTGGGAGTGTAATTGGCTTCAGACCCTTTGTAACTTCTGTTCCAGAATCCCAGAGGACGGCCTCAGGTCTCACCAGGCAACTTCTGCCAAAGGCTTCAGGACAGACCATGGTTCCGGGCTGCAGAGTAGAGCACATTCTTTACCTCTGGTCCCGTCCTGACTGGGCCAAGGGCTACTGCATGAGCAATTTTCTGTTTGATCCGAGCGAAGGCTTGCTGTTGTTCAGGGCCCCAGTGGAAATCGTTCTTCTTGCGGGTGACCAGGTAGAGAGGGCTCACAATCTGGCTGTACTCAGGGATGTGCATTCTCCAAAAGCCTTTGGCACCTAGGAAAGCTTGTGTTTCCTTCTTGCTTGTTGGTGGAGACATTGCAGTGATCTTATTGATGACGTCAGTGGGGACCTGGTGCTGTCCATCTTGCTACTTCACTCCAAGGAACTGGGTCTCTCGGGCAGATCCTTTGACTTAGCTCTTTTTAATGGCAAAACCGGCTCCCAGCAAAATCTGGATGATCTTCTCTCCCTTCTCAAATACCTCCATTGCCGTGTTCCCCCACACAATGATGTCATCGATGTACTGCAAATGTTCTGGAGCCTCACCCTTTTCCAGTGCAGCATGGATCAGTCTGTGGCAGATGGTGGGGCTGTGTTTCCACCCCTGGGGCAGTCGGTTCCAGGTGTACTGCACGCCCCTCCAGGTGAAAGCAAACTGAGGCCTGCACTCTGCAGCCAAAGGAATGGAGAAAAATGCATTGGCAATGTCAATGGTGGCATACCACTTTGCTGCTTTGGACTCCAGCTCGTACTGGAGTTCCAGCATGTCTGGCACGGCAGCACTCAGCTGTGGAGTCACTTCATTCAATGCACGATAGTCCACAGTCAATCTCCATTCTCCATCAGATTTGCGCACAGGCCAGATGGGGCTGTTGAAGGGTGAGTGGGCTTTGCTGACCACCCCTTGGCTCTCCAGCTCATGGATCATCTTGTGGATGGGGGATCACAGCATCTCAATTTCTCTGGTACTGCCGGCAGTGCACTGTCATGATGGCAATTGGTACCTGTTGCTCTGTCACTTTCAGAAGTCCCACTGGAGATGGGTTTTCTGATAGTCCAGGCAAGGTGTTCAACTGCTTAATGCTCTCTGTCGCTCCAGCAGCTATTCCAAAAGCCCACCTGACTCCCTTTGTGTCTTTGTTGTAGCCGTTCCTGAGGAAGTCTATGCCTAGAAAGCGCTGTGGCCCTGGGCCAGTTACAATAGGATGATTCTGCCACCCCTTCCCTGTCAGGGTAATCTCAGCTTCTAGGAAAGTGAATTCCTGTGATAGCCTCGACACCCCAACAATGGAAACAGGTTCCTTCCCCACATGTTCTGATGGTATCAGTGTGCATTGTGAACCAGTATCAACTAACACTCTATGTTTCTGTCCGTTTGATGTGCCAGGCCATCGCACCCACACTATCCAATACTCTCTGCCATCCCATTCCTCTCCCTGGCTAGAGGCAGGGCCCCTCTAGCCCTGGTTATTATTTCTTTCCTGGGCATACATAGTGGATGTTTCTTCCAGGGGATCTGACAGATCATCCTCCCTTCTGTAATACCCTGCACCTTTACCATGGGAGGTTGAGGCTACCTTCATTTTAGCGCCGTTCCCTCGGTTAGCATTTCCCTCCCTGAGTTGACGCACCCATGCTGCCAGGACAGAAGTGGGTTTCCCATCCCATTTGCCCATGTCTTCCCCATGGTCTCGCAGGAAGAACCACAGGTCAGCTCGGGGGGTGTACCCTCTCTCCCTAGCTGGGGGGCATTGGATTCTAGATTTGGGGCCTGTGACTTGCACTGGTGCTGCACTGATCTTCCTTATCTCCTCCCTTATCCCCTCCCTCATCTCGTCCTTCATCTCCACCATCCTATCTTGGACCTCTTGGAGGTCCCTGGCCACGGCAGAGACATTGGCCTGCATTGGGCCATTCATCATGCTCTCAAAATTTCTGAGTTTGTTGGCAACAGAACCCACTGTCTCTTGGTGGCTATCAGCATTGATCATTGCAATGAAGGTGGTATATTGAGATGGCCCCAGGGTTGCCAAATTCCACAGCATCTGCCCTGTGCACCTGACCTTGTCAGGGTCATTGTCATGCTGTCCATCCCTCCCATGGTGTACCTCTAATACTGCCCCTTCTCTCAGCTGCTGGATCCCTTCCTCAAGGGTATTCCAGCGCATTCTAGAGTGCTGCTCCTGCATTCTCTCTCTGTGGACAAACCTCTCTCTCACACTCATTAAAAGACAGTCCCAGAGGGAAAGGAGGCCTTGCTCCCTTACGAATATCTGGTCCAGACCTGAGTCCTGGGCCAAGGATCCCAAATTCCTGGCCTCAGTTCCATCCAGTTGCACACCTGTTCCTGTAAAGTCCCAGACCTGGAGTAACCAAGTTGTAAAAGGCTCACGGCCCCGCCATACAATGTCTTTACGCAGGTTATGGAGACTATCATATGAGAGGGACTCGGTGATGATCTCAACCTCTGGCTCCCTTGCTGGTTGTGAGGACCCTCCTTGCTGATCCCCATTATCTAGGTGCCTTGTTTTAATCTTAGATTTCCTAGTTTCCACAGGGGCAACTGCTGCTGGCTGTGGCTGCCCCTGTGGTTCAGTTGGAATTTGGACAGATACAACATCTACGGGATCCACTGCAGCACCATCTGACTCTCCCTCTTTAGGGCAGGGGGAGGGTTTCTCACCAGCTGGAGAAAAGTGCTCCTTCAACATCTGGCTGTGCTCCTTCAACATCTGGCTTTGCTCCTTCAACATCTGGGCTATATCCTTCACTAGAGCCCCCATCCACTCTGAGTGGTTCTTTTCTGCGGTGGGCTGTGGGGCAGCATCCCTAGCTCCTGGGGCAGGGTCATGTTCTGGGGCAACATCCCTAGTCCCTGGGGCAGGGTTAGGCTCTGGGTTAGCATCCCTAGTCCCTTGGGCAGGGTTAGGCTCTGGGGCAGCACCCCTAGTCCCTGGGGCAGGGGCAGGCTCTGGGGTAGCATCCCTAGTCCCTTGGGCAGGGTCATGTTCTGGGGCAACATCCCTAGTCCCTGGGACAGGGGCAGGTTCTGGGGCAGCACCACTATTTCCTGGGATAGGTATCAGGGTTGTTATCCAAGCCAATATTCCTGTGCCTCTGAATGCTAAACAAAACAGACATATCAGCAACACCAGCCACAGTGTAATATCATTAGCATTTAAAGAAGATCTGAAATCCTTGAAAACTGGTTGTCCTGGTTTCGGACAAAATTACGGGAGATATCTCCCAAAGGAGTCCCCCTAGGAAAACAAACCCCCAGAACTCCTCCCCCCTCCCACTACCGGGTTCGGGAAGAACTTCCTCCGAGGGAAAAAAAAAAAGTGGAAAAAACTTGTTTATTTTAGCAAACACACAGAAAAACACCCCCCAACACAAGGAAAAAAAAACAAACACGGATGCCAAAAAATAATTTGTCACCCGTGTGAGTAGGTTTACAATCTCAGATCATCTCCGATGCTGGGGGGGCGAAACGCCTATTTCTTGTCACGATGGTGCAGCGTCCGGGGTTCCTTGATGTTCAGGCTGCCCAGGATCAGGTGTTCCTAGCTAATAAGGGAAGGAAAAGTAAAGCAAAAGTGGCAGGAAAAAGCAGAAGCAAAATGATATATATATGTATATATGTATAATAAGGCAAACAAACAACCACAATGGCAGCAACAACAAACAAAAACAGAACCCCAGTAACGAACATCCTTCTCTCGGCTGCAGGCACTTCCCGGTTGGTGCAGCTACGGTCACAGCCGGCAGGGGCGCTCGTGGCTCCCAGCTGGGCAGGGCAAGGCAGCTGCGATGATTCTTCCGCAGCTGCAGAGGTCGCTGTGGCACAAGCTCAGCTGCCTCTCTCCACATGGGTAATGGTGGATGCACAGACGGGAGAGATAGAAAAGGAGCTTCCTTTACAAACTCATGACGGGTCCGGTGTCCCTCCAGATAGCAAAAGGAGCTGTAGCAGGAACCTTGGAGCAGTGTCTAGAACAGCAGAGGCAGGCACACACGGAGTGGCAAACAAAATGTCACAAAACTCCTCAGTCTTAGCAATAGGTATGGGGGTCGGGTGGACACGAAGTGCTGGGTTAGTGTAGTGAAAAAGCCCGAGGCAGTGGCAGAAAGTAGTGGGGCTGGGCAGCGGCAGCTGGGCTTCTTCATAGCAGCTGCCACACGCAGCTGGGAAACGTGCCCTCTGGAAAGGGGGAGGGAATCAGGGTCCCAGGTTTTCCACTGAGGCACCCGAATATATGGTGAGGGTCCTTTCCAGTCAGATCGGGTGTTACTAAGGTCCCAGTTCACCTTCTGGTCTTACGAGCAGAGACTTGCCCATGGTAAAGAAGTAGTGCTGGGCTGGACTCCGTGGTGGCAGCGAATTCTTCCTGCGGTAGCAGCAACTTGACCATTCCCCTCCAATCCCAAGAGCAAGAGAGAGAGGAGCTGAGCCCAGCCCCTCACCCTCAGCCAAAATCTCCCGGTATCTCTGCCCTTCCAAAAAAAAGCCCCTCAGCTAAGAGGCTGCAGCCAGCTGCACCCCTTTCCCCCCAACTTGGCCACTTCTTTTGTCTCTGTTATGTGCCAGTCATTGTTATCTCTTAGGCAACAGATGGGAGAAAATTCCCTGAGAGAAGGGAAAAAAACAAAAAAAATTTCTAACCTCCAACAGATGATCAGTAGCTCTATAGCAAAACTAAGTGTAGGGAGGAGACAAAATATGATATTTCAATCTAGACTATAGACAGGTTTTAGTGCTAGAGACAAAATGAACTATTTCTGAGGTCCTTTAGTTTTGTCAGTGTGTAAACCTACAGACAAGATATGCTGGGAAACAAGAGGTGCTGGGAAAAATTGATGCCTGTCCATGGTAATTCATGTAGTTCTTATTCTGTTACTTATGTTGCTGTTAGTAGTAGTGGCTATGATCCTGATATAATTTATCTTTTTTTCTCCTTTCCTTTTCCCTCCACCCCTGGCCAGTATAACTTCACACTGGAAAAGAAAACAATTGAATGGGCTGAAGGTATCAAAAAAATTGAAGCTGCCCAGAGAGAAACTGAACATAAGGCAGAAGCACTAGCAAACTCAAAAGCAGCTTCAGAGGACATCACCAAAATGGGGTTCTTGGAGGGACCTTGCCCTGAAGTCATGCCTCCTCCTATTAACCCCATCCTTGCTAGCCTGCAGCACAATAATATTCTTACTCCCACACCAGTCAACAGCAGTGCTGTGAAGCCAAAGGTTCTCAGTCCACCTCATCCAAAAGTGGACTTCAACCCAGCTGATTTTGAATGTGAAGAAGACCCTTTTGACAAACTGGAATTAAAAACTATCAATGATAAGGAAGAATTAAAAAATATTCTTGAAATTCATGTTGGTACTACTGGGCCAATTGTTGCCCAGCTATTAGATAATACTTTGTCCAAAGCAGACTCTGAGTCTGTGTTGCAAGATGAGAAAGTTCTGACATCCATAGAAAGGGCTACGTTGGACTTCAAACCCCTTCACAAACCAAATGGCTTTATTACTTTACCACAGGTGGGAAACTGTGAAAAGATGTCTTTGTCTTCCAAGGTGTCCCTGTCCCCTATCACTTCAGTGAGCAACATCAAATCACTGTCCTTTCCTAAATTTGACTCTGATGAGTGTGATCAAAAATCATCAAAGCTTATGAGCACTTTTCACAGCACTACCTGTCTCCGCAATGGCACTTTGCTCAGCTCTTTGCAGACCTGTGCTCAGAGTAAAACCAGTGAACTGAATGGACACCATATGGTGGGTCTTTCTGCTCTAAATGAGGACAGTGGCATGGAGACATCAACATTATCCTCTTCATCCAGACTGCCTTCTCTGGCGGCATCAACAGTTTGTACAGAAGAAGAATCATCTCAAAGCACAGCGATTATGGTAAACACGCAGTGGATTAGAGTTGGGGTTGCTGGGGAGATGTGGAGTTGTGGAGGTGCAGACACAGATGTTGCTTCTAAAATGTCCTGTGATTTTGGGTTCATTTAATGGGAGAGATGTGTAGATCATGTGTGGTAGTTCCTCTTCATTTATGTTGCAAATTGATCAATTAAACAGGTCTTCATGCTGACAGTTCTGAACCTCAGATTATTACTTCACACGTTCCCCTAAATCTGATATTTTTAGACCAGTTCTGGTGACTTTTCTTTCAGCTTTTTGGTACTTGTTCATAGTTGCACACCATTGAGCTAAGCATATGAGATCTTTGTATGGTCCTGTGTTTTGTCTTATCCAACTGAGATATATAAGATTCTGAACTGCTCTTAGGTTTTGAATTAAATCTCTTCTAGATTTGTTCATCGGTTTGCTTATATATTTGCTGGAAATAATGGAAATGCCAGCTTTTCAAGGAATAGAAGCAATCACAGATTAAAAAACACGTGTTTTGTCACGCAGGAGAAAAAGTGCTTGCAATTAACCTGGAGTAAAAGAATTGTCTTTTTTAACATTTAATTTATTTATTTTCTTTGTGAGATACTTTTTAAAATCTAACCTTTTAAAAGGGTGAAAATTATGGTGGTCTGAAACCTGATATTTACCCTCTTCCTTGTAAAGGAGGGGGGAAGGATTGCTTTTTGAATACTAAAAGCAGTCCTTGGAATCATCTTGGATCACTAATGTTACAGTTGGTTGCTGTACAGCTCTGAGACAGGAATTTGATGTTTCATTTCTTCAAACTTGTAGCAAGTTCCAAAATTATTTTGGGGACATTTCATGCCAGTTGTTGTCTTTGTGAATAAGAGCAGAAATTTGAGTAAGTATTGAGGTTAGACCCCAGCCAGCAACCAATCTTTAGGCAGCCACTCAATCACTCCCCTGCCAGCAGGATTGGAGAGACAATCAGAAGCAGACAAGCAAAAAAGGCCTTGATGCTGTGTAAATGCTACTCAGCAATAACAAAAACATTTCTATGTTTTCAACATTGTTTTCTGCACAAATCCAAAACATACTAGTCCATACTAGCTCCTGTGAAGAAAATTAACTCTACCATAGTAAAAACTAGCACATTCCACCCCTTATTTCACAGTATTTACATCATGTGCAGGTCCTACACTATCCAATACAACCTCATTAATCACCCCACTCCTTCAATTCTTTGATATAATACACATATCATTCCCTTAGTCTACAGGTCAGGACTGCTGCTTTTAAGGCTTCTCTCCTCCATTGGTTCATGTAGTTCCTGTTTGTCCTGGTTTCAGCTGGAGTAGAGTTAATTTCTTCTCAGTCGCTGTTATAGTGCTGTGTTTTGGATTCAGAATGAGAATGATGTTGATAACACACCAATGTTTTAGTTTTTTGCTAAGTCGTGTTTATCCTTAGTCAAGGACTTCTTTTTTCCTTGTCTCATGTTCTGCCAGTAAGGAGATTTGCAAAAGAAACTGGGAGGGAGCATAACTGGGACAGGTGACTCAAAGTGACCAAAGGGATATTCCAAACCTTAGAACGTCATGCCCAGTATATAAACTGCAGGGAGTTACCCAGAAGGATGGCCAATCTGGGTTCAGGGAGGGGGGGGGACGTCTGGCATCGGTTAGCAGGTGGTGATGCATTTTGCATCTCTTGTTTTTTCCCTTTTTATTATCACTATCATAATTTACCATTATTGCTGTATTTTACCTTATTTTGAATAATTAAACTGCTTTTTTTCTCAATTTTCAAGTTTTACTTTTATTCTCCCCATTCCACTGGGGTGGAATGGGAGAGGGAGAGTTGAGTGAGTGGCTGCATGGTGTTTAATTTCCAGCTGAGCTTAAACCATGACACTGTTATAGTAATTCCTGTAAGATACAACTCAATGTCTGGCAGCAATTTAAAGGTATGTCCATTATAATCTCCACCCCTGGTCCTTTTGGGCCAGGTTATAGCATTTAACATTGCAATGAACTCCCCTTGTTCCCAGCCTGGCTGCAACAAGGGGTTTCCTGCTAGAGTCCACCATTAGTAGAGTCCCCATCATAGTTCTCCATCGCTGCAGGGGGACAGCTTCTTCACCATGGTCTGCAACATGGACTGCAAGGAATCCTTGTTTCCCCTGCTCCAGCATGGAGTCCTTCCCATGGGAGACAGTCCTCCACAAACTTCTCCAATGTGAGTCCTTCCCAAGGGCTGCAGTTCTTCACAAACTGCTCCAGTGTGGGTCCCTCATGGGCTCACAAATCCTGCCAGCAAACCTGCTCCAGTATGGGCTCTTCTCTCCACAGGTCCTGCCAGGAGCCTGCTCCAGTGCTGGCTTCTCATGGGATCAGTCTCCTTTGAGTATCCACATGCTCCTGTGTGAGACTCCTCCACAGGGTGCAGGCAGATCTCTGCTCGTGTGGACTCATCCATAGGTCACAGTCCCTTCGAGTTCCCACTGCAGTTCCAGCCTGTCCATTACAGCAGCAGTGCTCTGGCCATCTGCCAGTCCAGGCACATCACCATTTCTGTTACCTAAACATTCCCAGGCACAATATAGTGAGGTGATGAGCAGCACAGCACTACAGCAAGCAATGGAAGCAAAAATCAACCACTAGTGAGCACTAGACTAATATAGGCAGGCAAGCAAGCCCATGGCAAGTGCAGGAGCCTGCCAAATTAATAAACAGCACTAACAGCTATTAATTTGTCCTAGGACATTCCCATCAAATCTGTTGTCTTGAACCCCTTGATCCCCATGTTGAATGCCAAAAAGGACTGTTGTGGTTTAACCCCAACCAGCAACCAAGCCTCACACAGCCATTTGCTCATTCCCCTGCCAGCAGGATTGTGGAGAGAATTGGAAGGGTAAAAGGTAGAAAACTCGTGAGTTGAGATAAAGGCAGGTTACTAAGGAAAGCAAAAGCTGTGTGCACAAGCCAAGCAATACAAGGAATTAATTCACTACTTCCCAGAGGCAGGCAGGTGTTCAGCTATTTTACAGCTGTGAAATGACACATAACAGTTACTTGGGAATATAAATGCCATCACTCCAAATGTCTCCCCCTTTTCTCCTTCTTCCCGTCTTTATTATACTGAGCATGATGTCATAAGGTATGGAATATCCCTTTTGTCAGTTGGGGTCAGATGTCTTAGCTGTGTCTCCTCACAAGTTCTTGTGCATCCCTATCCTCCTTGCTGGCAGGGCAGTACAAGAAGCAGAAAAGGCCTTGACACTGTGCAAACCCTGCTCAACAATAAAAATAAAAAAACCCTCTATGTTATCAACAGTCTTTCTAGCACATGACCTCATACTAGCTACTGAGAAGAAAGCTAACAACCCCAGCCAAAACCAGCACATCAGTAAACGTTATTTTTTTCCCCAAAGAACCTAAGATCTGGACACCAGTACTCATGAAGCCTAGTGAAAGCTATATGGTCAAATCCTCTAGATGACTCTAAAATAATCTGACTGCTTCTGTCCAATATAAATGATTCTTCAATGTTTCTGTGGCCTGTCCTGGTTTAAAGGACAGGTGTCTGCCAATAAAGGCAGAAGCTTCTCTTTGAAATAGAGAATATAAACCCTCCTACTCTATATTATTATTATAATTTTGAAATTAATGGACTCTTAGGCAAAGATAGGGGAATTAGGAATAACAATTCTTTACTAGGAAAATTAAAATAGAAATATAGTATTATAAAGAACAATCTCAACCCTGACAGAGTCAGAATACAACCTGACACCCTGTCAGTCAGGGTGTTGGTAGCACTCCCATTAAATGGTGGCTACAGTCCTTCTGCAGTGGCAGATGTGGTTTAGCTGAAGCAGTGGTCTTGTAGAAAAGTGCAGTTTTCTTCTGAAGGTTTAGAGATGATGTGGAAAGGTTTGATGTTCTTCTGGAATCTAGTGGAAAGGCGGATAACTTGCTCTTCAAAATCTCAGTTTTTTATCTAAGTAGGAAAGGCTTGGCTCTTCCCCTTGGCTGGAGCATCTTCCAATGGGATGATGTAATTTTATGTCATACAGTGGGACTTAATGGGCCAGCAGCCGAGGATATCTTCCTGGAGGGAGGATGGGTTGTGGAAAAGATAAAGATGATTGCTTCACCTTGTCTTAAAGATGGCCCATTAGCAGATATTATGTGCCATGGAGATAAGGAAATCACTACCCCACCCGGCCCCAACAGTTGGTGACATAATACACATTTCTGGCCACATCAACTCAACACATTATCCACTCCTTATTCTATTACCATCTGCATAATGAAAACTTTACTCACAGTTCTCACTTTAGATTTTCTTGCAGTACACAATGGGTTTCTCATCTCTTTTCAGACTTAGGTAAATGCATTATTAATTGTGAATTGCAGTATTCTGACAACTAGTGAATTTGTCAGCACAGGAGAACAGCTGTTTATTGATCACTAGAACAAATTACATACAATAAGCTTTGGCAGAAGCAGCAGCATGCTGAGCAAGTGCTCATTGTTACAGATCACAGGTTTGAGAGATGACTATCGTCATATGTAGCTCAGAGGGGAGAACTTGAAATATGACACCTCTAGGGATTGACATGAATGATCACTTACAACTAGAGGACCACATTTTCACTCTTGGCTATTAAAATTGCTATGCCAGATTAAAACTTATTAAAGACTAAGAGGGAAGGTATATTCTCATGAATGCTGTAAGGAAAGATACAAACTGATAAACAAAAAATAGTCTTATTAAGAGAAGTAATAAAGATCTTAATTTGAAACTGTTTCTACTTTGGAAGTAGCAAACCAAGAAATCGGTATGCCAACAGAACTAAACTTCAGAATGTACTTGTTTCCTATTTTCACAATATGGTCCCAGTGGCTGATAAAGGACAGCTGAGTTGCAAGAAAATGAAACACAGAATCATTTAGATTGGAAAAGACCTTTAAGATCATTGAGTCCAACCTTTGACCCATCACCACCTTATCAACTAGACCAGAGCACTGAGTGCCATGTCCACTTCTTCCTTGGACATGATTTGTAAGTGCAACAAAATTTTGAAATTATAATTGAAGTAAATGTAACAAAAGTCCTCAGAATGCGAAAATGATAGAAGGAAGTCAGTCATCTCTGTGACTGGGAGCTGAGGGGGCATGTCTCCCTTCAACATTACACAAGAATAAGCCTGTCCTTTTTAGAAAGCCTCAGAACAATTCTATGCCCCAGTGTATTTCACAGTGGTTTTTATATAGAATTTTTTTCTCGCAAGACTGGAAATTGTAACTTTGGATTTGTAGTTTCCACTGGAGTTTATGCTTTACCAGTGATTTCTATCTAGGGTTCTTTGGATGGAAATAATCTTGTGATATCTCTGAGACTGCATTGATTCTGTTCTGGGTGGATCTCTCTCCTTAGTGTGTTTATGGTGGGGTTTTTTTTGTCTTGGTTGGTTTGCTTTGTTTGGGGTTTTTTTTGTTGTTGTTGTTTTGTTTTTTTTAAGCTGGCTAGTTTTCTTTTTGCAGCATTGGCAGAGGGGAGAAATGATTAGTGAAGTCAACAGGTTGGAATTAAACAAAGCTGATCATAGACCTGATTAGTATGATGCATTTAAAGAAATCTGGTTGCTGGAGGATTGGGTGCTCCTGGTAGATCATTCAGAATATATATTCCTGCAGTAGCATGGTGTATGCAGGCACACCAGCTGCAGACAGGGCTCCTGGCCTATAAAGTAGGGACAGTGTAAAGGTACATACTGAAAGCAATGTATGTTTGCTTCTTGAAGGGCACTGAAATGTAAGTTTGAGATGTAAGAGGGCATGACTGCTGAATGACTAGTCCTAGCTTTGTCCCCCAAAATTCCTTTAGCTGTTTCCCTCCTCCACTGGAAATCACTGACCTCAAGCACAGGTCAAGCTCAAGTACATTAAGGAAGTGGAGCTGGTCCTGGACTCTTCAATCTCTAGTCTAAGAAGCAGTTTTAGTTTCCTTGGCTGCAGCATTGATAACCAGCTGATTTCAGAGCTACTTCGGAACCCCAGTTCAGTGTATCCCATATTCTAGTGCTTTTTGCTTTGGCAAAAGTGCCTGGAGGAAGGAGGTGTGTGAAGAGCTTTGAATCCCTCTACCACCATGAGGAGAGATTCTTGCATAAACCAGTCCATCATACCAAACATGATTTCTTGGGCTTTGTGTCCTTGAAGATAAATGCTTACCCTGGAGATGAAAATGGGTAGAAATGAATAACAAGGCAGGTTTTTTTCCCCTCCCTCTTTTCTTCCCTCCCCCAATAGATGGAATTTGCCAAAATCCTAACATATATTCTCAAAATTGTTTTTCTATGAATAGTTTTTTTTGTTGTGGTGGTTTTTTTTGTTTGTTTTGATTTTTTGTTTGTTTGCTTGTTTTTTTCAGTTTGGGCCCAAAGAAGGCTTTTCTGAAAGATGTAGGCAAGCTTTCAAGCAATCTATGTTGGCTTAAAAAGATATTAAGGAAAGGAAATAAGCATTGGCCCTTGGTCCAAAGTAATTTCTTGCAGTCGTTTTAAATTTGATTTAAAATGCAGGGAAACTTTGAAATTGAATAATTGAAAAGGGCAGAGTTCTGACTTTGCAGTGCTGTTATCTTGGGTAAAGTAATATAAAGTGGAGGGTTGATTCTTCCCTCTGGCAGCCTGGATCTTCAGAAATGGAGCAGGTGTACAGCAAGGAACATTATCCAGTCTTGTTGGTGTACTGAGAATGGGATCAAGTGTTGGGCACTGGTAGAAAAATCACATGCACTTTTTAGCCAGTGTGCCATTTTGCTTGTATAGGGTGGTGGTATGGATAAGTGATTTAGGTCACTTTAAAAATCACCATCAAAAGTATTAGCAAATGTGGCTTTAATAGGAATTTATAAAAGTGTGATTTAACAAAGTTTCATGGCAAGGTTCACTCTATTACTTACTACCTGGATGAAACATACAAAAGAAAATCAAGTTAGAATTGATTTAGAATCATTTACACAGAGACAGAAGATGCAAAAGGGTAAGAGAGACCCTCCTGCTGAGTCACAAGGTTCATAGTGGACCCCCTTGTTTCTAAACTCCTGACAGAGCTTAGGTGCAACTAGGTCCAATTTTAGTATCAGACTTGGACAATGGTTTATGTCTAATGGAATTAACTACATGGATTTAATTAGTATTAATTCAACATGCTAGCAGGCACTTACCAAGGCTCTGTTGTGAAATAAAGAGTATCTCCACATCAGGTAAGGAATCTCAAAAACTGAGAGACATCCCAGCTCAAGGGGAGAGTCACTGGTGTGCAGTCCAGTTGCAATTTAGAGAGAACTCAAATTGGACTCATCCAAAGATCTGTTGTTGATAAAAAGTGTCTTTGCCTCCAGAAGCAACCTTGAGATGCGTCCCAGCTCAAGAGGAGATGACTGCCCTTCAGCCAAACTGCCGAGCAGGGAGAGCTCAAAAGTGTTTTAGTTAGACTGTCATATTTATGGGATAAAGTGGTTGGCTCGTTGTCAAATTGCATATGATGGGAAAGGTATGCATGAGACTCCTTAAACCCATAACTATCTTTGGTCCTTGATGTCATAAATTACTCACTACAATCAGGTAGGTCAATCAATAAGGCAATTTATTAATTCGTTTATAAGGAATGGGTAAGCAGAGCTGGGGACGCAGGGAGTCTGCCCTCCACTTACACATCCATCCTACCCGTGGTCAGTGCCCTTTTTATAGGCAGTTTCTTGGTGGGCTGTGACATACCTACGGTGCTGGGGTACTGATTTACCAAAATAAGAGTATTGGTCTAATATCGATACTCAACTGTGATGGACAGAAGACTCTCTAACATTTTAAAGTTAGAAAGTGTGTGTTTATTCAGCACTGGGCAGCAGAGTGAGGTAATCCTCTGATATGCACTGCAAAATTACAGGTGATCACAGAGTCTATTTATTGACAAAAACTTCAAACAAATACATATTCATAATAACAACCCCTCCCATTCCCCGCTTCCTATGGTAATTAGTTTGAATGGCTATTAAGCATGTGCGGTTGGCTTCTTGAATTAAGTCTGGGGTCGTTTTTGTGGGGAGGGGTTTTAAAAAGAGGAAGTAAGGCAAGTCTTCCTCACCCTGAACTCTCGACCATTTCTATCAATGACAATACAAATGGCTTTTGGGGCAACTCCAATTTTCAAAGAATAAGTTTCTGGTGGAAATTGTTTGTGTTTCTTTGGACTTTCTTACTAGTTTCATCTTTTCCCATTGCAAGCACAGCTGAGCAAACATAAAATGAGAGGCAATTAATGATTTAAGTTTCAAATAACTATTTTAAGCTCAGTTTCTTCTAACTTGTAACTAAAATCCTGTCATGTATCTGCCGTGGTTAAGGAATTCAAAGAGGAGATGAGGGAAATGAGGGAGGAGGTGAAGAAGACCAGTGCGGCACCAGTACAAGTCACAGGCCCCAAAGTTAGAGCCCAACGCCCCTCAGCTAGCAAGAGAGGGTACACCCCACGAGCTGACCTGTGGTTCTTTCTGCATGACCATGGGGAAGACATGAAAAAATGGGATGGGAAACCCACTTCTGTCCTGGCAGCACGGGTGTGCCAACTCAGGGCGGGAAGCACTAACCAAGGGAGTTCTACTAGAGTGAAGGTAGCCTCGACCTTCCATAACCAAGGTGCAGGATATTAAAGAAGGGAAGATAATCTGTCAGACCCATTTGAAGGAACCTCTACTATGTATGCCCTGGAAGGAAATAATAACCAGGGCGTGAGGAGCCCTGCCTCTAGCCAGGGAGAGGCATGGGATGACAGAGTCTATTGGACGGTGTGGATCCTATGGCCTGGCACATCAGAGCCACAGAAACATAGACTGTTAGTTGATACTGGTTCACAATGTACCATAATACCATCAGAACATGTGGGTGAAGAACCTTTCTCCATTGTTGGAGTAAGGGGAGGACCGCAGGAATTGACTCAGCTGGAAGCTGAGGTAAGCCTGACAGGGAAGGGGTGGCACAAACATCCAATTGTAACTGGCCCAGGGCCACAGCGCTTTCTAGGCATAGACTTCCTCAGGAACGGCTACTACAAAGACCCAAAGGGACTCAGGTGGGCTTTTGGAATAGCTGCTGTACTGGCAGAGAGCATTAAGCAGTTGAGCACCTTGCCTGGACTATCAGAAAACCCATCTCCAGTGGGACTCCTGAAAGTGACAGAGCAACAGGTACCAATTGCCACCATGACAGTGCACTGCCGGCAGTACTAGACAAATCGAGATGCTGTGATCCCCATCCACAAGATGATCCGTGAGCTGGAGAGCCAAGGGGTGGCCAGCAAAACCCACTCACCCTTCAACAGCCCCATCTGGCCTGTGTGCACATCTGATGGAGAATGGAGAGTGACTGTGGACTATCGTGCATTGAATGAAGTGACTCCACAGCTGAGCGCTGCCGTGCCGGACATACTGCGTCTCCAGTATGAGTTGACGTCCAAGGCAGCAAGGTAGTATGCCACCATTGACATATCCAATGCATTTTTCTCCATTCCTTTGGCAGCAGAGTGCAGGCCTCAGTTTGCTTTCACCTGGAGGGGCGTGCAGTACACCTGGAGCCGACTGCCCCAGGGGTGGAAACACAGCCCCACCATCTGCCACGGACTGATCCAGGCTGCACTGGAAAAGGGCGAGGCTCCAGAACATCTGCAGTACATTGATGACAACATTGTGTGGGGGAACACGGCAATGGAGGTATTTGAGAAGGGAGAGAAGATCATCCAGATTTTGCTGGGAGCCAGCTTCACCACTAAAAAAAGTCAAAGGACCTGCCCGAGACATCCAGTTCCTGGGAGTGAAGTGGCAAGATGGAAGGTGCCAGGTCCCCACTGAGGTCATCAATAAGATCACTGCAATGTCTCCACCAACACGCAAGAAGGAAACATGTAGCTGTTTTTAAGTTGGGTGCTTTCCAACTCCAGGGTCTGCAGCCCTGAGTCCAGATATCTCTGAACCCCGGCTACAGAACCCACAGCTACTCACTAGCTAAGTGTAAAAGGCTTGAGACCGTGTTGCAACAGTTCCAAAGATAACTTTATTGTCTTCGAAGAGAAATGCTAACAACGATCTAACTACATCAGACAACAAAGAGTTTATATAGGCTTCCAGAGGATTGAGTTTCTAACCAATAAAACTACAAATTACAAACTAACCAATTATCTTAAAATTCTAAGTAAGAAAATGGCCAATTAACTTGTGACTTTAAGAGCCAATAGAAATCCTAAGAGATAACAGGGTTTTCGATAAGGGAGAGGGAGTCTTGTTTCAAGGAATTTCTTTGTATTATGGCATGGAATCCCAGGGGTATACTTCGGGAGGAGTAGAATCTTCTACAATTCCTCTCTCTGTATTTACAAAGAGAGTGTCTTTAACAGTTTTCTTAAAACATTGAACCAAACATGAAAACATAGCTAGCACAACAAGAATAACAATAAAAATCCACATAATTCCTTTGACCAAGGACGAAGCCCATCCTGTCAGTCCCCATTGGCTAAAAAGGTTGTTGACCCAGTCTGGAGTGGTTTTGGTTTTGAGGTCTTTCACGAGGTTTTTCAGCTTTTGGTTGTTTTCTTGAATGGATGTGGAGTGGGAAGACAGGTTGAAGCAGCACATTCCTTCAAAGTCTTCACAGCCGTGTCCGTGAGAGAGCAACAGAAAATCAATTGCTGCCTGATTTTGCAGGGTTGCATGTCTTATGGTTTCTTCATCTTTCAAAAGGTCACTCAGAGCAGCAGATGTAGCGTTGGCCTGCTTACTAAGCCAGCACCCTAAATGATTAATGTCACCAAGGGCCTTTGCTGCTGCTACCCATGGATAAAACAGGGTGGCAGCAATTCTTTTGGGTCTGTTCCAAATGTACATTCTGGGGTCACAATTTTCATCAAATTCAGTGTAAGATCTTTTTTCACGTTTTGAATTACTTTCTTTTTTCCAGTTGTGTAATAAGGTGATGTTGGGGGTGAGGGTAGAAAGCTTGCCAAGGCTACAAGGTCCCCCTTGAAGATGAGAGGGGATTCCGGCCCAAACTCGATCACCACAGATGAGAAACATTCCCTTGGGCAGTTTCTTGGGATGAAGCGAGGACTCTGAAATTGTGGGAGTGGTGTAATTACACCAATCTGGATAGTTGTATGCTTTATTGATGGGTGATATGTCTTTCCTGTATGTGTTTTTGTGCAATTCCAATTCATGTATGTTTTGCTTTGGGAGTTTAAAGTAAAATTTAACACAGTATGTTGCTTTGGAGGACCCCAGCAAATCTAATTTTTGGGGTTCTTCAAGGGCATTTGGCAAAATTTTTGTCCAATCATCCCAAGTGTCCACGGGGTTAGGCCTCTTACCTGTGGTGTGAAGGAGTTCTGAGTTTTGAATGGGCCATTCATCTGCTGTAAATGGAATTCCCACTAAACATGTGGAAAGTGGATTTTCAAGGCTGCCTAGGGATAAACACAAGTTATCTTGTTTTAATGTCTTTGCTAAAGTCACCCATTGTGGCTGGGTTGTGGGCTCATCCCGCCGGAGGCATGAGCTATGTTGAAGAATATCCAGGCAACAGTGAAAACAACATCAACGAAGATAATTTTCATCTTTGAACAAGAATGAGGCTTCTGATAGGAAATACAAGCAAAATTTGTTATTTTGGAAGGAGGAGGTAAAGGATTTTTGTCCTTTCTCTTCCCCCCCCCCACCCGTTTTTTAACACTAAACTAAGAGAAATTAGGTATAGGGTTAAGGGTTTTAACAAAAGTAATAATAAAACTAAAAAAGTTTTTTTAACAAAGGTAATAATTTTTAAACTAAAAACTACTTTAAAAAAGCAAATTAAATTCAGCTTAAGGCTTATCTATGGCAGCTAAAGGCTGCTTGGTTTTCTGTTTCGTCTGCTGTCGAGTGACAGGACGATTTTTGCTCTGGTATGTGAGTGCTCTGTGATGCCTGCGTCTCCATGCAGAGCTGGTTTGGTTTTGAGGAGGTTTTGTGCTGGATTCAGGAGAATTTTTACTGGTGCCTGAAGGGGTTTGTTTTGCTGTGCCCAGATATGGTTTTATGTTTTTTCCTGGGTACCATCTTGGACCAGATGGCAGAGATACGCAAGCGTATCCCCTTCCCCAGGTGATTAATTGAAAGGGCCCAGAAATTTGGTGTGTTTCTGGATCTTTTGCCAGCACTGGTGGTTTCTCAGTGAGTTTAGCTTGGATAGAGTTTGAAAAATGACAAAGGATTGGGAGATCAAGTTCTGAAGCTGTGCAATTTAGGAAATTGGTAACATAGAGAGCTTTGCAAAGTCTTTCAACTGGAGATAGAATTTTTGTGTCTCTTTGTTGCTGGTTGAGGACTCTTTTGAGGGTTTGATGAGTTCTTTCTATGATGGATTGTCCTGTGGGGTTTGCAGCAATTCCAGTGGTGTGTTCAATTCCCCATTCACTGAGAAACTTTTTCAAATCTCGAGATTTGTAAGTGGGACCATTGTGAGTTTTGATTTTTTGTGGGACTCCCAGAGTGGCAAAAGCTAGGAGAAAATGCTTGATAGCGTGAGTGGCTTTTTCTCCTGCATGTGCTGATGCAAAAACTGCTCCAGAGAATGTGTCAACTGACACGTGCACATATTTGGACTTCCCAAAAGATGGGAAGTGGGTCACGTCAGTCTGCCACAGCTGGCAGCTGTTCAGACCTCTGGGATTGACTCCTGTACCCATAGAGGGTATTTGGTAAGTTTGACAGCTTGGGCACGTTGCCACAATGGCTTTTGCCTGGTCTTTTGCAAGTTTAAACATTCGCATGAGAGCGGGCACATTTTGATGAAAAAATGCATGTGATAACTTTGCTTCAGCAAAGATGTCAGGGACATTTGCAGTTTCTATAGGCATGGCTAGAGCATCTGCTCTTTTGTTTCCTTCTGCAATAAAACCTGGGAGATCAGTGTGTGACCTTACATGAACAATGTGGTAGGGCTCTTTTCTGTGAGAAATTAAATATGTTAATGTAGAAATTAATTGGTGCAGTTTTGGATTGGGAACATCTTTTAAAAAGGCGTGTTCTGCTCTCCTAGCTATACCGGCTACATAAGCTGAGTCTGTGACCAAATTAAAGGGTTTATCTTTGAATTTTTTAAAGGCTCTAACAACGGCTGCTAGCTCTGCAATTTTTGAAGATCCCCCCACTGTCTGAATATCTGATTCTCAATTGTGGGTTTTGGGGTTTTTCCAAGTCATAACTGACTTGTGAGAGGACCCTGAGCCGTCTGTGAAGACAGAGCTTTGAGGGGGGTTCTGCTTTGGACTAATTTTGGAATTAAATGAAAAATTGCATCTTTATTAAAAAGCTTGTGCTGTGGTAATTGAATTGAAATTTGGCCAGTATAGCTATCTAGAGCAATTTGGAGGCTTTCATTGGTTTGAAGTAAATGCTCCAGATTTCCTGTGGTCAGTTGCAGGTATATGCATGTGAACTCACACCCTGCGAGGAAGCGAAGGCGAGTCCTGGCTTTTTTTATGAGAATTGCTATGATTTCTTGAAATGTGGTAATTGTTTTTGTGGGTTGATTGCTTGTGAAGACCCATTCAAGGATCAGCAAAGGGTTTGAGAGTTTGGGGTCCCATTGGAAAATCAGTCCATGAAAGTGAGGGGCTTTTCCCAGGACAACAATTTGGAAAGGCAGATCAAGTTCAAACCGATGAGCTTGGCGTGAGCAAAAGGCTTCTTGGACTTTGATGATGACCTGTTGAGCTTCTGGCGTCATGGTGCATAGGGAGTCGAGGTCTTCTTTTCCACAGAGAAGGTTGAACAGCGGAGCGAGTTGTTTTGTTGGGATTCCCAGGAGGGGGCGTACCCAGTTGATGGATCTGCACAGGCTATGCAAGTCTCTTAGGGTTTTTGGATTGTCTTTGATGTGAAGCTGCTGGGGTACGATGGTTGTTTCTCGAATTTGCAGTCCAAGGTAGTTCCACGGGCTGGTGTACTGTACTTTGTCTTCACGAATTTCAAATCCGGCTTTTTCGATGGTTTCAATGGTTACTTTTACTGCTTTGTCCAAGTAAGTCTTTTCTGAGGCACAAACTAAAACACCGTCCATGTAGTGATAAATTATGGCATCTGGGAATGAGCTTCGAACAGGGGAAAGAACGTGAGCTACATACCATTGGCATATGGTGGGCGAGTTTTAAAGTCCTTGAGGAAGGAAAAGCCATTGGTACCTTTTGAGGGGAGCCTCTCGGTTGAGAGAGGGAACGGAGAAAGCAAATCGTGGGGCATCTTCAGGGTGCAGTGGGATGCTGAAAAAGCAGTCTTTGATATCAATGACAGCAAGTGTCCAGTTTCGAGGCAACATTGATGGAGAAGGCAGACCAGGCTGAAGGGGTCCCATATCTTCAATGACGTCGTTGATTTTGCGAAAGTCTTGGAGAAGCCTCCATCTGTTTGTTCCAGGTTTTTGCAGGATGAAGACAGGAGTGTTCCAGGGGCTTGTGGTTTCAATGATGTGGCCTTTGGCGAGTTGCTCTTCCACAAGGACATGCAGTGCGTGCAGTTTGACTTTTGACAGGGACCACTGCTCGACCCATACAGAGTTGTCACTTTTCCATGTGAGCTGAGGGGTCGGTGGGAGACCGCGCTCTTCAGTGGCCCCAATCAGAAATCCCAGCATTGGACTCGAAGGGAGACTCCCCATTGGGATAGAACATTCCTGCCCCACAGGGTGATGGGGGCTCTGACCACGAATGGGCGGACAGTTGCCAACTTGCCTTCAGGTCCTTCAATGACAACGTTGTTTGTGCTTCGCATGGACACCGTGACACCACCAATTCCAGAAATCATGCCAGCTACTTGTTGCAGTTCCCAGTTGGATGGCCATTCTGAGCAAGCGATGATGGTGACATCAGCTCCAGTGTCGATCATTCCTGGTGTGAGGATTCTCTCACCTTTGCAAAGGATGTTGCATTTAATTACGGGTTTTTGGGATCCCATGATTTGCACCCACAACATGGTAGAGTTTAGAGGGATCTGTTCATTGTAGTGTTTCGGAAGCAGGAAGGCTTTTGCGATTGGTGTGCCCTGTGAAAGGAAAAAAGGCGTGTCTGTGCAGGGAAGCTGGACAAGGATTTCTTGTCCAGATTGAACAGTCTGAATTTCTGGCAAAACAAAAATTTGCTTTGGGCTGTGTACAGTATCACCAAATATGAGAATCTCCCAAGGGCCACCTGGTGGCCCACGTTTGCCAGTAGAAACACGGTAAAAATTGCTGTTGGTGAAGTTGTAAGGCAAGGAATTCACCAGTCTGCATTGGGTTCTCAACGAAACCTGGGCTTGTGTTGGACCATTTTGATACATTCCGGAATTTGACTGGTTTTCACAGGCGGGACAGTGGTGGTGATGGCTTTTGATTTGTTGTCCTGGCGCGGTGCCATTCTCGCGTTGCACTGGCAGGTTTTTGGATTCTGTAGGTGCTTTTGCTGTTTTTGGGGCTTAGGATGATGGCTGGGGGGATGTTGAATTTGTTGCTTTTCTGGGTAATTTTTTGCAAAATGTCCTAGTTCCACACAGTAGAAGCATCGGGCATTTTCCTTGGATGTCACTGCTGCAAAGGCTTCTGTGACTCCTTCAGCAATGTTTTTGGCCACTGCCTGGGCTACTGTGTTCTCAGTGGACATGTGGCGTGTGCAGGTTTCCACCATTTGTTCAGTTGTGGGCTCTGTGTCGAGAGGCAAGAACCTTAAAATAGTTTTGCATTGTTCATTTGCATTGTTCATGGCAAGTTTGCATAACAGTTCTTTTCGTGCCTCTGCGCTTTCTATTTGTTTTTCCAGAGCATCTTTCAGTCTGTCTACAAATTTAATAAAAGTTTCATCTATTTTTTGTTTAATATTGGAAAAATGCATGGTAGGGGTGGAATCATCAGGTGTGAGGACTATGGATGTTTTTGCTGCATTTGCTCTGTCTTGCAATGTATCTCTGGGCAAAGTGTTTGCTTGGTCTGAAGGCCTTGATAAATTGCCTTCTCCAGCCAATTGTTCTACTGTGAAATTTGGGCGATTTGCATCTCTTGCATAGTTATCAGATAATGTTTTCAGGTTTTTTCTTCCAATGTCTTTCAAACAACATATATTCAGCAGGCGATAAAAGGCATTGTGCTAAATTTTTTAAATCATGTGGTAACAAAACATATGCAGAAAAAATTGCCTCTGAAAAATTTTTAAAAATTTGGGTACTTCTCCCATTTTCTTTAGCAATTTTAGATAATTCAGTAAATTGTTTTGAATAAAAGGCTTCCCATTGAGCATTATTTGTGGCACCTCTTCTGCGGCCTGCTTTATATGTTACAGGAAAGGCAGAAATTCTTTGAGCTATTTGCCAATCACCACTTTGTGTGGCTAATAGCTTGACATTGTTCCACGGGTCTTGTTCATTTTCTGAATTATAAGAATCAGTGTCATCAGAAGACGTAGAGTACCTACGTCGTCTGCGTTGTTTTTTAGAACGAGAAGGGAGGGTGTTGTGAGGGGCGCAGGGGCAGACAGGGAAGCTGACGGCTGGGGAAGGTGGGGAGGGGATGCGGGGGGCGGTGAGGCTTGGGGATGGCTGGGCTGGGTGCATGACATGGTTTCGCCACACGGTGGCAGTGGTGCATTAGAAATGGAGGCATGGAAAGTGGGAAGGGAAGCGGGCGGCCAAATGTGTGTGGGTGGTGGGGCGTGGGGGCTGTTGAAATGCTGGAGGAATGTGGTTTCCATGGCGACAGTAGGGAGTGAGGGATTACCAGGGACCTCCGAGGGACTGGCGGCGGGGGATGGGGTGAGTTGTTACGTGCGGGTATAGGAGAAGTGAAGGGGAGATAAGACTGAGAGTTAGACAAAGGCGCTGCTTTGAAAAAAAGATTGGGAGAGGGGGGAAAAGGCACTAGGCGTGGTGTCTAACGCCAGGAGGCTGTGCGCGGGGGCTGGCAATGGCCTGTTGATCTACATTTGCGAGTGGGACGCGGCTGGTAGAGTTGGGCGCGGGAGCGGGGGGTCTGCTCCGCCGTCTGCTTTAGCGGTGCCTCGGAAAAAATGGGAGATGGAAACTGGATCGGAGCTGCGCCTGCGCTGGCAGGGATGCAAGAGGCGGCGGCGGCCGAGCCAGCGGCTGAGCCATGCTGGGGAGGGGATCCAGCAGTGCTGGCGAGGTCCCCCGCCCGGGGGGATGGGTGGCAGTTGCACCACGGAATTGAACAGCGTTCCGGGGGAAACAGAGGCTGGGGGTGGGACGGGGACTGAGCTGCAGTGGTGTCGGTGCGCGGGGATGTAGGGAGGACTGCGCAGGGGAGGAGGGGGCGTAAGGGAAAACGGCACGTGGGTTTCGCGCGCAATGCAATGGGGAAAGGGGGAGAGTCGCGTCTCCGCCAGGATAAGAGGACAGGTTAACAGCGGTTTGGGGAAAGTATTAGAGGGGGGAGGGGTGCCCTAGCATAGAGCTCTTATTATTTCTTGAAAGAAAGGAACGAATCGCATGGCTTTAAACTTTTCTTGAGTTTGTAAGGAGTAAATGCGAGTTCCCACGGCATGCCAAAAGTCTTCCGACGTGACAGATTGAGAATTAGTATCAGGAAAATGAAGGAATATTAATTTAACAAAGGATTTTAAAGTAGGCTTAGAAAAGGAGTTTTTAGAGAACTTAAAATTATTAGTAGATAAGAGAAAAATAATTTGGGAATAAAAGCCTTTCTCCGTGGGGGTTAGGGAGGGTTTGGTAAGCAAACCACCCATGGAACTTCGTAGCTCGCCAGCAAAAAACGACAAAAAAAAAAGAAAAAAAACCCATAAAACAGCTTTTTGATTTTATAAATAAATTCGTGCTTTGAAAAGGCTAAGTGCTCACCCAGTCTTAGCCGAAAGGTCAGGTTTGCTGGCTGCTTGCTAGCAACGTCCAATCCCAGTCCGGTCTCTGGGGTTGCTGGAAGGTGCTGGTGTTGGTTCAAGTCTTTATAAATCAAAGGCTTACAGAACCAGACGGTTCAGTGCTTCGAAGGCAGAAGAGAGAAACTGCTCACCGGGTCTTGCTAGAGTGCCAAGAACCATTCAGAGCGCCAAATATAGCTGTTTTTAAGTTGGGTGCTTTCCAACGCCGGGGTCTGCAGCCCTGAGTAGAGATATCTCTGAACCTCGGCTACAGAATCCACAGCTACTCACTAGCTAAGTGTAAAAGGCGTGAGACCGTGTTGCAATAGTTCCAAAGATAACTTTATTGTCTTCGAAGAGAAATGCTAACAACGATCTAACTACATCAGATAACAAAGAGTTTATATAGTTTTCCAGAGGATTGAGTTTCTAACCAATAAAACTACAAATTACAAACTAACCAATTATCTTAAAATTCTAAGTAAGAAAATGGCCAATTAACTTGTGACTTTAAGAGCCAATAGAAATCCTAAGAGATAACAGGGTTTTTGATAAGGGAGGGGGAGTCTTGTTTCAAGGAATTTCTTTGTATTATGGGATGGAATCCCAGGGGTATACTCTGGCAGGAGTAGAATCTTTTACAGGAACACAAGCTTTCCTAGGTGCCAAAGGCTTCTGGAGAATGCATATTCCTGAGTACAGCCAGATTGTGAGCCCTCTCTACCTGGTCACCTGCAAGAAGAATGATTTCCACAGGGGCCCTGAACAACAGCAAGCCGTCACCCATATCAAGCAGGAGATTGCTCATGCAGTAGCCCTTGGCCCAGTCAGGACGGGACCAGAGGTAAAGAAAGTGCTTTACTCTGCCGCTGGGAACCATGGTCTGTCCTGGAGCCTTTGGCAGAAGGTGCCTGGTGAGACTCGAGGTCGACCCCTGGGATTCTGGAGCAGGAGTTACAAAGGGTCTGAATCCAATTACACTCCCACAGAGAAGGGAATCTTGGCTGACTAGGAAGGAGTTCAAGCTGCCTCAGAAGTGATTGGCATGGAAGCACAACTCCTGGCACCCCCACAGCCACTGCTGGTGTTGATGTTCAAAGGAAAGTTTCCCTCTACCCACCACGCCACCGACACCACATGGAGCAAGTGGATTGCCCTACTCACACAGTGCGCCCGTATTGGCAACCCGAATCACCCTGGGATTTTGGAGATAATTACAAATTGACCAGAAGGTGAAGATTTTGCACTCACCGATGAAGAGGAGCAGGAACAAGTGACCCGGGCTGAAGAATCCCCACGGTACAACCAACTGCCAGCAGATGAAACATGCTACGCCCTTTTCACTGACGGTTCCTGCTGAATCGTGGGGATGAACCGGAAGTGGAAAGCAGCCGTATGGAGCCCCATACGACAGGTTGCACAAGCTACCGAAGGAGAAGGGGGATCAAGTCAACTTGCTGAACTCAAAGCTGTTCAGCTGGCCTTGGACATTGCTGAAAGAGAGAAATGGCCAAAGCTCTACCTTTACACTGATTCATGGATGGTAGCCAATGCTCTGTGGGGTTGGCTGGAGAGGTGGAAAAAGGCTGACTGGGAACGTAGAGGAAAACCAATCTGGGCTGCTGATGAATGGAAAGACATTGCCACTTGGGTAGAGAAGCTGCCTGTGAAAGTCCATCATGTGGATGCCCATGTTCCCAAGAGTCGGGCTAAGGAAGGACACCGACATAACCAGCAGGTAGATCAGGCTGCAAAGATAGAGGTCTCAAAGATAGACTTAGATTGGGAACACTAGAGAGAATTGTTCCTAGCTCGATGGGCCCACGATGCCTCAGGTCATCAGGGCAGAGATGCCACCTATAAGTGGGCACGAGACCAAGGGGTGGATTTAACCATGGACAGCATCTCTCAGGTTATCCATGACTGTGAGACGTGCCCTGCCATCAAGCAGGCCAAGCGGGTGAAGCCCCTCTGGTATGGGGGTCGATGGTCCAAATATAAGTACGAGGAGGCCTGGCAGATTGACTACATCTCACTGCCTCACATCTGGAAAGGTAAGCGCTACATGCTGACCATGGTGGAAGCCACCACTGGATAGTTGGCGATCTATTCGGTGCCTTGTGCTACTGCTCGGAATGCCATCTTGGGCCTGGAAAAGCAAGTGCTTTGGATGCATGGCACCCCTGAGAGAATAGAGTCAGACAAGAGGACCCATGTCAAAAACGGACTTATCAACGCCTGGGCCAGAGAACACGGCATTGAATGGATATATCATATCCCTTATCATGCACCTGCTGCCAGGAAAGTTGAACGGTGCAATGGCCTACTCAAGACTACCCTGAAGGCACTTGGTGTGGGAACCTTCAGGAATCGGGAAACAAACTTAGCAAAGGCCACCTGGATGGTCAACACCCGAGGGTCCATTAATCGAGCTCGTCCTGTCCAATCTGAACCCTTGCACACAGTGGATGTAGATAAAGTCCCTGTAGTACACATAAAAGGTATTTTAGGAAAGACTATTTGGATTAGTCCTACCTCAGGCAACGACAAACCCATCCGTGGGATTGTCTATGCTCAAGGACCTGGTTACACTTGGTGGGTAATGCAGAAAGATGGGGAAACCCATTGTGTACCGCAAGAAAACCTAATCTTAAGTGAGAACTGTGTATAAGGTTTTTTCATTACGCAGATGATAATAGAATGAGGGGTGGATAATATGCTGAGTTGTTGTGGCCAGAAATGTGTATTCTATCATCATCTGTTTCAGCCAGGTGGGGCAGTGGTCCTTATCTCAGTGGCACATATTATCTGCTAATGGGCCATCTTTAAGTCTAGGTGGAGCAATCATCTTTATCTTTTCCACAACCCATCCTCCCTCCAGGAAGATATCATCTGCTGCTGGCTCATTAATTCCCACTGTATGACTGATAAAATTACATCATCCCATTGGGAGATGCTCCAGTCAGGCAGAGGAGCCAAGTCTTTCCTACCTAGATAAACAAATGAGATTCTGGACAAAAAGATACCGTCTTTCCACTGTATTCCAGAGGAAAACCGGACCTTTTCCACATCATCCCTGGACCTTCAGAGGAAAACTGCACCTTTCTGCCAGACCACTGCTTCAGCTGAACCACATCTCCTACTGCAGGAGGGCTGTAGCTACCATTTAATTGGACTGCTACCAATACCCTGACTGACGGGGTGTCAGGTAGTATTTTGACTCTCTCAGGGTTGGGATTGTTCTTTGCAGTACTGCATTTCTACTTTAATTTTCCTAGTAAAGAACTGTTATTCCTGTTTTCTATATCTTTGCCTGAGAGCCCTTAATTTCAAAATTATAATAATGATGTAGAGGAAGGAGGTTTACATTTTCCATTTCAAAGAGAAGCTTCTGCCTTTATTGGCAAACACCTGTTCTTCAAACCAGGACAAGGTGTTAAATGAGTTAACAAGGTGTTGTGGTTGCCAACTACTGGGTGTAAATCTTCATCTATCTTATTAATAATTTCTTCTTTATTTTCATCTTCAATTTCTTTGGTTATTAGCATTAACCTTAACAGTTCCACATATTGTTGATCTTTTACCCCCAAACTAATTTTCTCATCTTTAAATATTTTTTTTGCTTCCAGCTGCTTTAGCAGATTCCTGCCCAAAAGTGCAGATGGAGCTTTAGTTATATACAAAAATCGATTAATTCTCCACTGTTTCTCTAATTTATTCTTTAATGGTTTGCAAAAATATGCTTTTTCAGATTGACCAGTTGCCGCCTTTACTATAACATAATCATTTGTTATGCATATTAAGGCCTTGTTTAACACGGAATATGTTGCCCCTGTGTCTACTAAAAATTCCATTTTTTAGGTATCTTTTATTACTTGTATATTTGTTGAACTCATCATTTTCAACAAACTGCACAACAAAACACAACTTACTGCTTAGAGTCACAGCTTCTTCTTGGACAGGGAAGTTCCTTTAGCCTTGGATTTGCTTCTCTGAACCTTTTATTCCTTGGCATGTAATTTTACTAGCAAATGGGAAAGGGAAAGGGATAAAAGCAACCAACAAAATAGGGGGTTAACAGTGAAAAGCAGTGAACTCAATAACTTAAAATAACTCTTCTAAAGTTTAAGTCACTGACCAAGACAAATAGTAATTTTTTTAAAAGAAATTGGCAATAGTTTTTTTTCAACATGTTCATCACATACACTGCACAACTAAGGAGAAGCTCGTCTTTATTCACCTCTAAGGGAACTCATATATCACAACCAAACACTCTCAAGCACTTCACTCACAAAACTTACACAAAATATCAAAACAAAAGTTTATTTTTCCCCCCTTTAAATTGCTAATCACAGGTTGCGAACAAACTAAACTTCTCTTGTTATACCTTGGGTTAAGTATTCACAAAGCTATGCCAAAAATGTGTCAAACTTTGGCCAAGACAGTTTCTCTGCAGTGGGGGGCGGGGGGGAAGGGGAGCAGCAGCTCTGGACTCATGTCACTGCTTCACCCCTCTGCACTTAGAAACTAACCTCTTATACCAGCAATTCTAAAACCTCACAAACAACTATGTTTTTTCACAGTTAAAACAATCAGCCACAATTAAAACTTTACAAGGTTGAGCAGAAACTGAGACATTGTCAACGCAAAAACATGGATCACTTTACCGATGCCCGTTGCCAGGATTATGCTGGACTATGCTGGACATAATTTTTAGAGCATTTTGCACTGCTCACTTCTTTTACACACAAAACAAACAGCTTAATCACACACAACTGCTGCTCTCACTCAGTAATACACTGTCTACAATTCTGCTGCTTACACACACACAGTCAAAATACACACAGACAGCCTAGCTCACGCAATTCACATAATTCAAGCACTCCAAATGCCTCCACCTTCCCAGGCGTAAATATCCTTTCTACTACTCAGGCGTAAATCTTAAAATTCTTTGTTAACTTACACATATAACTTTTGCCAACACACTCTCAAAAGCACACAAACCAAAATACATACAGCATGCCACTAACCCACAATTTAAGCACACAAAGCTTACAAAAACAAGCTGCACACTCAAACACATGCACGCATTCGCTGAGCACAAACTGTGATCACTGTATTCCGCAAGCCAAAAATGCAGTCACCACACACCAACGCTTGCGGACGGCACCCCAAGCTGGAAATCACCACTGCGCTTCCTTTAAACCACAAATAAAACTGGACCCACCACTGCTCCCGTACCACAACAATACTGGCAACGCTGTTATTACCTCTGCCCGGGCTCTGCCGACCTGCTGCCACGCAAGCTGTACTCCAGGCAGCCACAACCGGCCTGCTGCTACTCCCCAACTACGGGGCAAGAGTTCCTGGTGTTGTTACCAGCCTCACCTGGAACACAAACTACTACCAAATTCCATGGAAATGCACAAACAAATCCACTTTAGGCTTTTTCACAGTGCGCTCAACGTCTTGCAGCGTCTTATCAATTTACCTTTCTTAAAGGTACCTATCTTTAATTTTTAAACATACCTTTTTATCCGTATCTCCGGCAATTCTAGTTCTGCTCCCCGGGGTGCCAGTGAGGAAAAGGAGTCCTCTTCCTAGGAAGATACCAGGTGGGCGCCCTACAGGGGTCCTGAACCCTGCTGGCCCCTCGGCCAGAGAGAACAGGGTCCCGGCAGAGTCGCCAACTGATTTACCAAAATAAGAGTATTGGTCTAATACCGATACTCAACTGTGATGGACAAAAGACTCTCTAACATTTTAAAGTTAGAAAGTGTTTGTTTATTCAGCACTGGGCAGCAGAGTGAGGTAATCCTCTGATATGCACTGCAAAATTACAGGTGATCACAGAGTCTATTTATTGACAAAAACTTCAAACAAATACATATTCATAATAACAACCCCTCCCATTCCCCGCTTCCTATGGTAATTAGTTTGAATGGCTATTAAGCATGTGCGGTTGGCTTCTTGAATTAAGTCTGGGGTCGTTTTTGTGGGGAGGGGTTTTAAAAAGAGGAAGTAAGGCAAGTCTTCCTCACCCTGAACTCTCGACCATTTCTATCAATGACAATACAAATGGCTTTTGGGGCAACTCCAATTTTCAAAGAATAAGTTTCTGGTGGAAATTGTTTGTGTTTCTTTGGACTTTCTTACTAGTTTCATCTTTTCCCATTGCAAGCACAGCTGAGCAAACATAAAATGAGAGGCAATTAATGATTTAAGTTTCAAATAACTATTTTAAGCTCAGTTTCTTCTAACTTGTAACTAAAATCCTAATTTCTCCAAGATTAGCATTTCAATAGAAGTCCGAGCAAGCCCGAACATGTTGGCTAGCACTCAAGCAGCAGTGGCTACAAGCCCCCACCAGGTCTGGACAAGGCTCGAACATGTTCTCAGGTTACACTCCTAGCAAGCAGGTAACAGCAGTAACAAGCCTTTTCATGTTCACGCAAGCCCGCATTTTCCTTATACATAAAAAGTGGATACAATTCATAATTATAGTGGGGAAAAAAAAAAAGAAAAAATACGCAACAGCAAAAGCCAGTAATTCATAGCAAAGTGATTTAAATAAATATAATGAAATCATTATATTTTCCTTTGTCTCATGTCCATGCTTTACTTTAAGTTCAGTATTCTTGTTTATATTGATCCCATGGTGTATTTTTCATAATGACACGAATCACTATATAACATCTCACATTGATAAATGCATCTTGGAAAAATCACACAGTATTCATGGATTAAATGCACAATCATATTCCAAGTTCATATGCATCGATGCTCTCTGCTCCTTTGTGTTTCATAGAACTACAGCTCAGACCTTTACCTCCTTTGGAGCCTGTATCAAAGTACTGCAGGTTTAGTTAAGGGAGTTGAGTGCATCCATCACAGGTGTATGAAATTAAGTTCTTTGAGAGTAGAAAAGAGGTATGTGTTTCTGTTACTCCTCATGGTAAAAAAAAAATTAAGGGAAGTCTCTAGGCAATGATTTTAAAATTATCACTATCATTGAGCCAGTGTGTTACACTGAACTTTGTGAACACATAGAAGTCACAGTGAAAGAATAAACACAATTATTATGAGAGGGAACACATCCTTCTTGACATATAATCTGTTTTTATAGAGTGCTAAAAGAAGAAGTTATCCTTATGATGTCTATTCTATAACTTCACATAACTGTATAATGTCTGCATCTCACATGTGGAAAACTGATCAGATCATAAGTCTCCCTAGTACAGTAGACTTATTCCCAGATCTCTCCCATAAAACCCTTCCTCCCCAGCTGTAGTTCACTGGTGCATAATGTTTATAGTAATCTTATTTGTGTGTTGTCCAACAGGTGCACCCAGACTACAAGGAAACAAAAATACTTTCAGTAAGTTCCCAAATACCCATGTGCTTGCATTGGATCATGTTTCTGAAAATCTCCAGAAGTAGTGTTCCTTTGAGAAAATCATGAGTGGCGAGTAAACTGGGGTAAAGGAAGCAATCTGCATGCTTCTGCTGAGGTACAGGGTTTGACTATACCATATGGTTGGGCACTGAAAGGTTTTCATCCCCTGATAGGAGAGGATATATTGGAAAGAATCTGGGTTGTTGGTTGCTGTTTTGAGGGTTAAAAAAGTATAATGGGAATCAGACTGTGTGCTGCTTCGTTTCATCCTAACAGTGAGTAACTTCCCAAGGGCAGCCTAGAAAGCCTCTTGGATTAATTACATGGGGTATCCTGGTACTTCAGTAGCCAGAAACAGGATGAGGGGATGCAGAAGATGACCATCACCTCATCCTTTGGATTTTCCCCTTTAGGTAACACACCAAAATTTCCCAGTGTCTAAAGTGCCCAATAATACCAGCTGTACAAAGCAGTCAGGTGACTCTGCTCCTGAACTACAGCAGGCTCTCTCTGCTAGTGAGAGGCAGTGCATAGAGACAGTTGTCAACATGGGATATGTGCCTGAGGATGTCCTGAAAGCCATGAAGAAGAAGGGGCAGAACATAGACCAGGTAAGAGCTTGTGCAGTGGGGGAGAAACCCTTGATTGGATGCTGATTCTGCTGAGAAACAAACCTGGGTTTGGAAAATGTATAGGGGGAATATATTTATTCTAACAAGGGGTTGCAACCTGTAACTGCTGTGATGTTAACCACTAAAGTTTTCAGATGGTAATAAAATCTCCCAAAACCAAAGAAAAGTGTGACCACACTTATTTCTGATGAGACACTGTCAAGCACACCTGTGGGTGCTGGGTAAGAGCTGCACTGAGCTTGGGATGGGTCCTTAGCTCCATGTCAAGTTGGGAGAGTTACTGGCCCTTCCCAGAAGCCACAAAACCATCCAAAGGAAGCTTAGCATGGCTCTATGCCATGCTTAGTGCCATGTGACAAAAAATGCAACCAACTTCCCTTGTTCTGAGCATGGGTTGCAATGCTGATGTCTACTTGTAGAGAGGGATTTTGCTCCTGCAGGCTTACAACATCCCTGAAAGCCTCTTGCAAGGCACCACCGACCAACTTTCGTGTGCTGTGTTGCTTCCTGCCTCATGTTGCCTCAAACACTTGCTAAAACCAAGTCATTGAACATTAAGCGCTGCAGGGTGAAGCGTGGCTCTGTGTCTTTGATCCGCTTCAAACGTTTTAAAGCTGGAAGATAGTGGCCAAACTTTCTGTGTGGGAAACCCTAGGTGAACTGTGTGCATAGCATTGTCTGGCAGGACTGTTCCTGTTGCTTGGGGAGGAGGAGTGTCCCAGTGACTCCTTGCGGAACTGATCTGCTTGCCCATTACCTACACATCAAGAGTGATTATGCTGGAGTGAACTGCAGTAAAAAATGAAAAAAAAAAGTCCTTTAGGATGGTGTGTTTAAATCCTGATGTATTTGCAAGCTGTGTTATTTTGTGGCCCTAGCATTACCTATCAGACATTTCCCTCTACCTCTCAAAATTGAGGACAGATAAGAAATTTGGCAGTGGTTTCTGTGTGTGTGAGCTGGGATTTGCAGCTCGCTCACTAGTATGCTGAGTTGATCTTTAAAGGCTGAATGCTTTCAGATTGCATTAGCTCCTGTGACTGGCTGAGAGGAAGCTAAAAGCTGAGACATCTTGACTGTTGAGTCTACAGTTTCATCTTAAAAACTTGTAGCATAAAAAGCACAGTTAAATTTCTAAAGATTGGCTTGTGAGACTGTTTTGACTAGAGCAGATGATACTCAGAGCTGGTGGGAGAACACAGGAGGATAGAAGGGTTCATCTGCTTTTCTGAACAAGTTCTTGCATAAACACCATCTCAGATCTACTGGGAAGGACTTTATCTGAGTCCCTGGTGAAGCCTGGGATAAAGTCATGCTGAGCCCCTCTGCATGTATAAAGATGGTATCCAGCCATGTGCTGCAAATGCTGCTCTGCAAGCTTAGTTTCTTTTCTTCATTCCCCACAGGTTTTGGATTACCTGTTTGTACATGGACAGCTTTGTGAGAAGGGCTTTGATCCACTTCTTGTTGAAGCAGCTTTGGAAATGCACCAGTGTTCGGAGGAGAAGGTGAGGGCACAATGTGTGCAGGAATAGAGAGAATGTTCAGTTCCTCTGGCTGATGCAATTCTGGCTTTTGTGATAATGCCACCTTGTTTCCAAAACTGACTGCTGAAGGACATTCCTGTGGTGATAAAGTGAATATGTGTTAAAGCATTAGAATTATACCGTGTTTCTTTATCATTCTCACTTGCATGCTTTTTTATGGAGACAGGATTTTTTCATGACCCTGCTTATTCTGGTTGCAATGTTTTGAACCCCGAGTTCTCTTGTGAGTGAGGTGCTTGGTACAGAAGCAGTTAATTTCAGAAGCAGCAAATTATCTTTCAAAACCTGCCAGCCTCCCCTGGCTGTGAATTTTCTCCCTTGTACAAATGCATATGCCTGGCTGCTCAGCAAATTTGGTTAATGTTCTCCCTGAAAGAAGTTAGAAAATGGTTTTTTTTGGGTCTAGTTCATTGTTTGGCTGTTTTACAAACACCAAAAGTACCCAGGTGCAGGACCTTGCACTTGGACTTGTTGAACTTCATGAGGCTTGCGCAGGCCCATCTGTCAAAGTCCCTCTGGATGGCATCCCCTCCAATGTGTCAACTGCACCTCACAGCTTGGTCTCATCTGTCACAGCACAGCTAGTCTGTAGCTGGGCAAATAATTTGGCCATAAATAAGAAACTCAGTTCAGCTAGCCTGTTTCAATAAACTGGTCCCTGGGTGAACAATGATAGGATATATTCAAACCCAAACAGAGACTTCAACCAATCATATTCCATTCTAAGCTGCAAACATCTCACTGGTCAGAGAGCTGGGTGGTCCGAGATCCCAACCAATCAGCTGTCTAAGCCTGGGAAATTCAAACCCCCTATGAAAAGGGGCAGCCATAATAAACTCAGTGCTGTTTGTTGAGGACCCTCAGTAACTTCGTGTTATTTCTGTCTCCAGCCAATGACCCCATTGTAACATCATCTGCTGAGGGTGCACTCAATCCCCCTGTCCATGCCACCTACAAAGGTGTTAAACAGCACTGGTCCCAATACTAATGCCTGAGGAACACCACTCATCACTGGTCTCCACTTGGACATTGAGCCCTTGACTGCAATTCTTTGAGTATGACTGTCCAGCCAATTCCTTATGCACTATATGGTGCACCCTCTAAATCCATGTCTCTCCAGTTTAGAGGAGGAGGATGTCATGTGTGTCAGTGTCAAATGCTTTGCACAAGTCCAGGTAGATTATGTCAGCCGCTACTGACATCATATATATGCCTTCTTGCCTTTCTTGGACTTTGTGATGAGCTTGCAAACAGAGGAACAACAGTGTGAAGATGGGAGCAATGATGTAGTTCAGTAAATTAATTTGCGACTGGCTTAACCCCAAAACTGGAAATGGATAATCTCCTGATTGTCCATCTCAACCAATTTGATTTTGGTTTGATTTTGTCATCATTTGTCATCTCTCCCCCCAAAGTGGAGCAGAGATCCTGTAAATCACAGAGGATTCGTAAAAGTCTGATCAGTCATTCACTTCTTGTTACTTTATTTTTTTTTAAATTTGGGGAGGATTTGTGGTTTATGTTGGTAGTATTGTACACAGTGTGTACAATAGGATTTGTACTAATCCCACAAGTTTGTCCAAGATCTGAAGAGCCATTTGATATCAAGGGCTACTGTGCTGTTCCCAAAGTCAATGTAACTTTAAAAGTTCAGATGCAACAGCAGTTCGTAGATGTGGGGGAGCAAGGTGATATTAATCAGTCTGTTAGGCCAGGCTGATAAATTTCCTACTGGGAGAGACACCCCCATAGACTGAGCTTTAGTACCCTTGCTGAAGAGGATTTTGAAAATGCAGGCCTGCAAATACAGGGGACTGAAGGTGAGGCTCCATGGGCTACTGCACCCAGAGCTCTGCTGGCTGTAGTATGAGCAGACTTTCTCTGACCACTGGAATGGGTTGTACTTGGGGTATAGAAATCCACCCTATGTGGTGCCCAGTCACTGAAGACTGGCTGTGTGCTAAACCTCCACTGAGCACTGACCCTTTTTTCTCTTGCAAATAATGGACTGTCTGTGTCTTTCAGATGACAGAGCTTCTCCAGCTAATGAGTCAATTTAAAGAAATGGGCTTTGAACTAAAAGACATTAAGGAGGTCTTATTACTACATAACAATGACCAACAGAAGGCTTTGGAAGATCTGATGGCCCGTGCAGGAGCCAGCTGAAAACACATTCCTGGATTCTAATCATGCAACACAGCAAGACCAGGGTGACAATTTCAGCAAGGAGTTTGGCTTTTTTGCATATAAGGGAGAGCGTCTGAGCAAGCCTGCCCATGTACATCACTCCAGCATTTCTCTTTCCACTGAGAGCCAACTTTCTTAAAGCAAAATTTTTAAGTGTCCTTTCCTAAGTTTCCTTTTTTTCAGCTTGGCCACAGAGAGTTTAGACTGTCCAGCCTCTACTGGAATTGTACATAGTTAGAGATGGGGTGGTTTCTCCCACTTACCTTTGCACTGGAGTTGAACAGAAGAGCATTGTTCGTTCTGAAACTAGGATGCTTTGGTTCTTTGAAGCCGCTTCCATGGTGTCTGCTTGTACTGAATTACTTGATTGTGTCATAGTCCAGATTAACTAGCTAAATTTGACCTTTAGTGCAATGGATTTTTATTTTTTGCAGGGAAAGTTAGTCTGCAACTTAGTAAAACACTGTTTCAGAAACTGTTGCTATGCATAAAGAGTGAGCCTATTCCTCTTGGGTTTTTTACCCATGCATCCAACACTTTTACCAGACATGAGCGTTCAATGCTGAGTGATCTGTAAATTTCCTTGAAACGGGTAACTGGGCCTGCAACTTATGCTGGTTTTTGAACCTGAAGGCAAAAAGCTGGAGCTTAGTATTCTTAACCCCCCAGGTCTGTAGTATATTTAAGGCAATGCTCTGCTAGGAAATCAGTTCTCTTTTGTTTTAAATAATACTCAGTGTGATGCAGGAGATTCCTTTCAAGCACTTTCTTTAAAAGTGATACTTACTGCATTAGTCCTATTTCTCACACTGCTATAGAATTGCATAATAACATCTAGTACTAGAAATCAGCTTCTGGGTTAATTTTGATAGTTAAAGTTCTAAGTACTTAAAATATCAACAGTCTTGAGGAATCCTTAAAGTAATTCACTAAATAGTTTTATTCTGCTGAAGAAAAACTAACAAAATCTTCAATATAACTACCAGTGTTATGGTTCCCATCTCTCATGCTCTTTGGCTTCAACAAATGAACAGCTTGCTGGATCCTGCCTGCCCAGGTGCTGCCTGCTCCTGTAGGCACACGTGCACACTGTGTGTTGGGCAGCACAACCAGAGGTCTCCAGGCAGATGGCTGCAGTGGTGCAAAAACCAAGCCTAGGGATCCAAACTCATGTTACATCATGGAGCTGGGAGCATTGAGAACTTAGGCAGGGAAAAATGACTTGGCTCATTTCCTCAGTTTAAGCTTTTCAGTAGGAGGTTTTAGCTCATCAGGACCCTGAAGGAGATGACATTTGTCTCTATTATGTTGTTAACTTCATATGACCAAAACATGTAATTTGGGTCTAGTGTTAACTCCTGGAGTTATCTGTGAGGTTCTCAATTACGTTAATTAACCTTCCTTAAAACAAAATTATGCTGAGAAAATATATACCTGGTAAGTATCTAGGAGGTGTGGAGATGAATAATGAATAGGACCAGGACACATTGCCTTGCATGTATCCCATAGTATTGAGCTTCACCAGCTTCTATTAGTGGGACTGAAATTAAAACTTATCTAAGAAGGACATTCAACAGCTGGTGGATCAGCAGCTGCTGCCTCTGTGGGTGCAGGTAAAGCAGTTGTCCAGCTTTCATTCCAAGGTGAGAAATGTGACAGTTTGAAACAAAGAAATTTGGCTCCTGATTATTCAGAAAAGCTGGAAAACAAAACTTGAACTGCTTTACTGTCACTGCTGAGAACATTCAGTTGTGTTGCTTCAGTTTTCTCACAATTATTATCCAAACAAATCTGTCTGGTACTAGACAATCTTGAAACGGCAAGAAATTTTGCCAGCAAAGAAACAACTACTTAGACCAAACTTCTAAATAAAATAATCTCTTCAGTTGTGTTAATGTGTATTGTTTTTCTGGTCTCCCCACTACAGTAACCACTCTGCTTACGGAGATTGTTGTAGAGGTGAAGATGGAAAGTGATACCTGTAAAGCTGGTGGTCTCCTTCCAAAAAGATGTACCCCTCTGTGTCTTCCCTGGTGACACTGCTCTTGCTTTGTCAGTGAGGTTTCTGTATTTACATCTGTATTAGGTTTGCATGGACAGGTTTTGGTAGAAGAGGGGCTCCAGGTGCGGCTTCTGTGAGAAGATGCCAGAATCTTACCTCATGTCCATAGAGTCAATGCTAGCTGGTTCCAAGATGTGCCCATTGCTGTCCAAAGCTGAGTCAATTTGGAATGGTGATAACTTCTGTGATAACGTATTTGGAAAGGGGAAAACACTGGAACAGCAGCCAAAAAAAGAGTTGAAAATATATGAGAAAACTCTGCAGACACCAAGGTCAGTAAAGAAGGAGGGGGAGGAGGTCGACTGGGGACTGGAGCAGAGATTGTGCTGCAGCCTGTGGTGAAGACCATGGTGAAGCATATTGTCCCCCTGCAGCCACAGTGAAGGAGATATCCATCCTGCAGCCTGTGGAAGACCCCATGCCAGAGCAGGTGGATGCCCCAAGGAGGCTGTCACCCTGTGGGAAGCCCATGCTGGAGCTGGCTCCTGGCAGGACCTGTGGCCCTGTGGAGAGGAGTTCACACTGGAACAGGTTTTGTGGCAGGATTTTGACCCTATGGGGGACCCAGGCTGGAGCAGACTGTTCCTGAAGGACTATGCACCGTGGAGAAGGACCCATGCTGGAGAAGTTTGTGGAGGACTGTCTCCCATGAGTGGGACCCCATGCTGGAGCAGGGGAAGAGTGAGGAGAAAGGAGCAGCAGAGATGACATGTGATGAATCCCCATCCTCCCTGAGCTGATTGGAGGAGAGGAGGTAGAGAATTTGAGAGTGAAATTGAGCCTGAGAAGAAGGGTAGGGTGTTTTAAGGGTTGTTTTTTATTTCTCACTAGTCTACTCTGATTTGATTGGCAATAAATTAAATAATCACTTCAAGTCAAGTCTGTTTTGTCTGTGAGAGTAATTGCTGAGTGATCTCACTGTCCTTATCTCTTCCCTTGAGACTTTTGTTGTATTTTCTCCTGCCCTGTTGTGCTGGTTTTGTATTAATTTATTTTTTGGTAAGGAAGGAAAGGAACCAGTTATTGAAATAGTTCCCTGTAAGGACCTTGGCAGCTTCCTTTAGACCTGACAAAAATCAATCAGCGGCTGATTTTTAATATTGACGCATTGTTACACCAATGAAAAAATTAGATGCGCCTTTGTGAACACACATGTTAAGACGAAAAAACCCGGTAAATTTCTCTTTTGGTTCTGGCTTCTCAGCAGGTAACTAGTCTGGCCAGGCCAGGCCCCTCGCTGCCCACAGGCCTGGCAGAGCCATGCTGAGCTGGGCCCTGCCTCTGCTGCAGTGCTGGCCGGGCCGGGTTCCTCCCCCAGTGCAGCCAGGCACGTCTGTGGTGTGGCTGGAATGCTGCCGCTCCTGAGTCTCACCAGAAACCACCGGGCAGGGGGAGGGGGAGCCATTGACCCGTGGCATACTGCCACTGTGTTCTACCCTGGCTGCTAAGATTCTAGCTACCCCTCAGTGCAGCTGCCAAAAAATTCTCCACCATAAACAGCTCCAGCCCTGACCTGGCAGGGATCACATGACCATCTGCAGGCCTCGGGAGAGATGTTAACTCTTTCACTGCACAGATGAGACTTGAAGACCTTCCATCTTCTCTCGAGTGAAAGAACAGAGTGAAGGCACACAGAGAAACGACATGGAGATATCTAGGTCAGACAAGAAGGAAGAGTCAGGTCCTAGATGGGATAGGAAGATGAGGAGATGGCTTAAGCTGAAATTCTCTTGTAAGCTATGGTGATGGACTATGATATATTAAATATCCCTATAAGTCATAGAAGAAGCATGGGGGGGTGGAGTGTTCACATTGTAGACATGAGCAAAGACATCCATGCTGAATAAGCAGATGTTGAAGTAGCTGTGATCTCATGAGAAATTTGAACAGAGAGAGAGAAGAATGATGAAGACCCTTTGACCCAAGGGAAGAACAAGACCTCTGTTCCCAGAGCTGAAGATGATCTCAGAGATAGATTGCAGAGAACCTTTGCTTCTAAACTGCTCATCCTTAAAAGTGTACCCCATTGGCCAAAGACTGAGCCCTAGAAAACAGTTGGGAAAGCTGTAAGTCAAGGGGAGGGACTTTTACACAGTGATCAGATTTCCGTTCTCCTGGGTGGCTGATTTGCTGTGATATTGAAGCCACGAGAGAACTGTTTTCTTGTAGAGGAGTCTCTATAGCATGGTGAGACTCCTCTCCCTAAGACAACTGGAGAAAGACTATTTTAGAGATGGTAAACAGACTGATTTGTTCCTGTACATTGTCAGTGTGGGAGAAAAGAGGGGAGGAGAAATGTTCTGAAGGTTTTATTTTGATTCTTATTATTCTTTTAGTTTCTGTTAACAAAGTTTTTCTTTATACCCTTTAAAGTTTGAGCCTGCTTTGCCTTCCTCCTAACCCTATCTCACATCAATAAATAAATTGATAATTCTAGGAGATGCACTGGTAATTTGGCCAGCGCTAGATCTATCACATAAATTAGTGCATTGGCCCGGAAATATCAAACTGATGAATCAAAACCCCTACACAAAATTGGTGTTTCCACCCACTTTCGAACTGAAACCGCCACACCTGTTCTGTTGAAAAGGGGGAATGATAGAGCAGCTTGGGGATGATTAACCTGGTGGCTTAGGGAAGAGGCAGTTCTGAAGAAACATGTAACAAATGACACAATATAATGACACTTGAATGTTGTTTTGGGCACTGTGTATCATTAGTTACTCTGATACTGTTGTTCTCTCCTGTCAAGTTATGAAAAAAATTCAGCCTGGATGTAGGGAGGTCCTGCTGATAACTGGTGTGAGGCTGGGCTCTTCGTTGCTGCTAACTTGTGAGATCATGGAATCACAGATGATGACTGCATCCCCAGTGACACTTGAGGCCTTAGGGCTTTTCCTTAGATTCTTGGATCACATTGATTTACGTATCTGGCACCACTTATGTTTTTTCAGTTGCACTTATCTTTTACTACAAAATATGAATGGTTCAATAAGTATAGTAATTTTCTCTATGAATTTAAACTTCTCTAGTAAGTTCAGAAGTTCAATTTGAAGGCTAATAACTTTCCAGATTTCTAGTGATTTATAAGAAATGGGCTGATGCAGAAATTTCACACCATACTTCTCAAATTCTAGAAGTCAATATGAAACCTGCATATGAGGATCAGGAAACATTAAGAGTCTGCAAAAGAGTAGATGTTAATTATATTCACAGAATATCCTGAGTTGGAAGGGACCCATAGGGATCATTGAAGTCCAAGTCCTGGCCCTGCACAGCACCATCCCCAAGACTCACACCACATGCCCAAGAGTATTGTCCAAATGCTTCTTGAACTCTGTCAGGCTTGGTGCTGTGACCATTTACCTGGGGAGCCTGTTCCAGGGCCCAACCACCCTTGGGGTGAAGAACCTTTTTCTAATCATTAAAAGTTAGAAGTTAGTTAGAAGAAACCGGGCTTGAGATAGTTATCTGAAATTTAAATAATTAATTGCCTGTCATTTTATGTTTGCTCAGCTGTGCTTGCAATGGGGAAAGATGAAACTAGTAAATAGATCCAAAGAAACATGAACAGTAGCAACCAGAAACTTATTCAAAGTCACAAAGGGAGGGAAATTGGAGTTCTCCCAGAAGTCATTTGTCATTTGTATTGTCATCGATATAAATGGTCGAGAGTTCAGGGTGAGGAAGACTCGCCTTACTTCCTCTTTTCAAGACCCCTTCCCACAAAAACAACCCCACACTTAATTCAAGAAGCCAACCAGGCATGCTTAATAGCCATTCAAGCTAATTATCATAGGAAGCGGGGAATGGGAGGGGCTGGTATTATGAATATGTAATCGTTCAAAGCTTTTGTCAATAAATAGACTCCGTGATCATCTGTAATTTTGCAGTGCGTATTAGGGGATTACCCCATGCTGCTGCCCAGTGCTGAATAAGCATACACTTTCTAACTTGAAATTGTTAGAGAGTCTTTCGTCCATCAGAGTTGAGTATTGGTATTAGGCCAATACTCGTATTTTGGTAAATCGCCCTCTGCTGGTTAATAATAGGGGGTAGCATTTGGTTTCATGGTGAATGGCATACGCATTCTGGCTAAAATGAAAATAAGACTAAAGGACTTTAATGTTGTTATTAGTATTTAACAATATATTTCTAAGCTTTTGTGTGAATTACAAAGAGTAATTACTGAATTTCAATCATCTCCTAAACTTCAGGAAATTATAGCATCTTGTTCACACTTCCATGGTCCCTACTATTAGTGTCTGCTTTCAACAGGAGGGCTGCCATCTTTGAGGAGATGAGCATAATTTGATGGCATCAAAGTACATTGTGCAGTAGTATTTACTAGAGTGCTATACTCCTGTGGATCTGACACAGCAAGCCATTGGATCCACTGTCCTGGGCATAGGTCTTAGAAGTTCCCTCAAGAGGGTCAGACATGTCATTATCATTATCATGGTTGGCATTTTGGCTACCGGAAACAGGAGCGGATCTCCTTTGGGCGCAACTTCCTCTTTCAATCTTGCCTTCCTTCAGATCATGCACCCATGGTGCCAGAGCAGCCGTAGGCTTCCCATCCCATCTCCTCATGTTCTCTCCAGAATCCTGCAAGAAAAACCACAACTCGGCTCGAGGAGTATACCTCCTCTCCCCATCGGGGAAACGTCTGCGTTGGATACCAGGACGTCTAATTTGCACAGCTGAAATTTGGAGGAGGTCCTCCTTAATCTCCTCCCTGAGCCTCTTATGATTTTCCTCTATCTTGTCCTCTAAGTTCTGCAAGCGTGTTTCCACGGCTGCGATTCTGGCATGTGTTGGGCCATGCACAGCATCCGCATAGGCTCGAAGCTTCTTAGCCATATCAAGAACTGTCTCATGTACCTCTTCCCGCTTCATTATTGCTAAGGCAGAGGCGTATTCAGATGGCCCGAGTCGCACAAGTTTTCTCCACATCACCGGTGTGCATGGGACCAGGTCCGGATTCCTAGTTGTTATATCCTCCGAAAAAATGATCTCTGCCACTGCCATTTCCCTTAGTCGTTGGATCCCTTGCTCCATGGTTTTCCATCGGGTTTGTTGCATATATAGGTCATCGGCACACAGATATCTTTGTTCCACACTGTCTAGGACCCGTGCCCGGAGGCTTCGAGGGTTAGCCTCCCTCATCATTCCCTGATCGATGACAGGATCATGTGACAGGGATCCCAGGTGTCTCGCTTCAGTGCCATCCAGGATGGTAGCCTCGCCTGCCGCATCCCAAAGCCGGACCAGCCAACTAATTATGGACTCATCGGGTCGTCTCGTATAATCCTTCCTCAGACCACGAAGATCCTTTAGGGAAAGGGACTCATTATTAGTCTCTGATCTCACACTAGTTGTTTTGACTCTTGATTTTATATCAGGAGGCGTTGAGGGTCCTTCTCCTGCATCCTCATCATCATCATCCACAGGCCGATCGGTCTTCTTTGTGCACTTTCCACTTCTGGTGCTAGTAGCCACGGCCATTGGTTGAAGCTTATTATCTAATTTCGCCCCTGTCCTCAAGTCTGGAGTGTTTACTACATCCTGAGTCACTGGGATGGTAACTAATTTATCGCCCGTGTTCCCTGTCTGCTGTCTGTGGTCCTACACTATCTAACAGGCTCACGATAAGCATACTGACAGGGCCCAGCTCACTGCAGTGATCTTTTTTCCTTAGGGTTATTGTGGCACTTCTCTTTCAAATATTTTACCACCTCAGCTGGGTTTTGAATTTGCTCCTGTGGAAAGTCCCAAACTATAGGATCAGAAAATTCCTTTAACATTTGGCCCGGGTCCTGCCATTTCCCACGCCATTCAGGACTCTTCACATTTTGCTTTGCTCCTAAATCAGGAGTTGCACCAGCCCCTCTAGAAATCTCAGCTCTCATTTTATATAAACTGTAAACAGTGTATAAGAAGCTTACTAAATTAAACATCAGAAAGATAATCTCTTTAGTATTCAGGGAAACCTGCACATTTTCTAATAAAGATGTAAAAAATTCAGAGGAGACAAAGGAAAGCAAAGACTGAAAAGCCTCCTCCCCCGCTTCTCCTCTAACTAAATGTCAGGGTCCACACTACGTGCAGAGTCCTGATAGGTTCTTTTTAGGGATCTCAAAGCGCAAAAGATACAGCAAGCGGCAAAACCAGTTTATTTTTGCAAGAAATGCACTTTATTTAGTGCCAACCAAAATGCGATAGAGGGACAGGAAATAAAAGAGCGAGAGAGAAAGAGAGAGAGAGAGAGGGGTTGGGATTATAGCTACCAAGATGGGCAGACGATCCTTGTGGTACCAGCCAATAGATGTCCGTTGCCGTCCGGGGAGATCTCAGGGGGTCTTTTTTCGAGGATGTTTTTATAGTCTTTTCCAAAGCGAGTGGCTTCTGGCCAAAAGGTGGGAAGATTTATGGACTATTGTATATGGAGATCGTTGCTCCAAGAAACAGGTGGAAACAGGACGCTACAGCAGGTATCCTGCTCGAGAGCAGCGCACCACGGCAAGCTCCAGGCACACCAACAGTCCTTGCGACCAGTTCATTGTTCTCACACCTGTGGGAGCCTTGTTGGGTAAACCAGTCTCATGAGAGACCAGTCCTGGTCCAATGAGCACCACCTGGAACAATCACTTGGCGTTCCTCCCATCCCTGGCCAGCGCCTTTAAGCTGCAGTTTGAGGGGTCCTCTTAGACCTCAGGCGAGGGTCGTTGGGCAGAACAAACGAGAGGCTTTCAGACAGACTCTTACACAAACTGAGTGCATATCCATAACCAGGATCCAGAAGATATCCCTGGAACCGATTCCAGCATCTTTATAAACCTCTTACAAGCCATCGCAACCAAGCCCAGTCCGATAAATATTTTGGTCATTATCCCTCTAGTATAAAAACTACAAATAAGGGACAGTACTGGTGCTATTTCCGGATAGGAAAATAACCCCAGAGACCAGAGAGGTATTAAAACCTCAAAAAACCCTAGTATCCAAAACCACATACCAGCTTCCATTCCAAAAACATTATAAATCTATACCAATACACAGTTACAAGGTAATAAAGTTTTTTCCACTTCCTCGTGCCCCTAACATTGAGCGCCAAGATTTGTCCTGGTTTCGGACAAAATTACGGGAGATATCTCGCAAAGGAGTCCCCCTAGGAAAATAAACCCTCAGAACTCCTTCCCCCTCCCACTACCGGGTTCGGGAAGAACTTCCTCCGAGGGAAAAAAAGTGGAAAAAACTTGTTTATTTTAACAAACACACAGAAAAAAAAACACTTCCCAGCACCAGGAAAGAACAATCCCCAGATGACACAAAACATTTTCACCAAGGTGAGCGAGGATGGACGAGCTCGGTCAGTCCCTGCTGGGAAGGGTGCAAAGCTTCTTTTGGCAGGCTTCCAGAGGCAGTCTCTGATGTTCAGATCCTTCCGTCCGGAGCCGGTGCTGATCTTCGGGATGAGGGGAAGAAGGGAGAGAGAAAGAGGGAGTAGCCGGGGGCAGGAGAAGCTGGGGCAAAAGCTAGGGGTACAAGCGGCAGCCAAAGCGGCAAAAGCAGCAGCAGCAGCAGCAGTAGCAGCAGCAGGCCAAGCAGCCCAGCAAACCCGCAGCCCCCAGCAGCCGGGGGCCCGCCGGGGCGGGGGAGGAACGGCCACGGTGGCAGGCAGCTCCATGCAGACAGAGGGGGAGGCAGGGAGAGGAGTAGTCATAACACTAACCCAGGACATCCACATAGTCCAGTAAACCCGGTTGTCCCTTTCCTCCACCTGGCTGAAGGAGTCAGGGCCCCTCTAATACTGATCACAGGATTCTCCACGTCTCCACTTACTTCTTGTAGAAATGAGTTAAACAGATAAGAACTTATTTCCAAAGGACTGGGAGTAAAATCAGTCCTTCCACTCTGCCTGGAAAAATGCCTTATGGAAACTGGATCAGCAGCAACTTTCCTGGAAGAATCCCCCTTGGTGATTGATTACCCTGCAATTCCTTTACCTGTTCCCCTAGGGTTTTCCATCCCACTTCATCATGCCCTCTCAATGGTCCCACAGGTAAAAAGCCACAGGGTACCCCATGGTGTGCATCTTGTATATCCTCTCTCTTGAGTGAAAGGATGCCTGCTGTCAATTGCTGAAATGTGGACCCATACAGGTGGGGAGTAGGACATATCCTCTCTGAGTTGGTGAAACTTCCAGGTCAGTTTGTTGGGCATTTTTTTCCATGGCTGAGATGACTGAGGAAGGGGTACTGTCTTTAGATTCCTGGAGTTGACAAACCATGACATCTACTGCTGGTGGCTCATCATCTTTCCAGAAGACTGTTGCTAGGGAGCAAAGTCAAGATGGGGGAGAAGCGCCCTTCTCCTGACCATGTGCAGGAGAGACACAACAAAGGAAAAAAAGACAACACAGCAGCTGAACCTCCACGATTACAAAACTCCTTCTTCTCTCAAACACCAACCAACAGGGAACAAGGATAAAACAAAAGAAACCTGGAGTCCAAAACCAGTCAAATGCCTCTCAAGCCGTTTCTTCCACACCACTTGACAAGGTCTTTCCCAGTGGCAACAGCTCCATTGACAATGGCGGCTGGAACTGAGGCAGCAGCTGGAACTCATGGAGAGAGGGGTCCCCCTTTTCCTGGCATTGTTGGAAATGATGCAACGTTTAATTTTTTTTAATGCAGCTTTAGTCAGGGGTTTATTTGCCTTTGCCTGGGGGGGATTGAAGTTTATCTTCAAAAGACCCTGTTTCACTGAGCAAGGCCTGATGAATTTAAGATCCACAGATTGGGAGTAGCCAGAAGATACACAGGAGATAAGGGACCATTAACGAACATTACAAACATCAACCCCTGGTGCAGTCAGAGAGACCTGGTCTGGGAAAAGACTGATAAGAGAGCCAAAGAATGAGGACTAAATTAGCATCGAAGGCTGTAGAGATTATTATGGATTTAGGTCTTCAAAGAGGCAAGAGCAGCTGTTGGTTGCTGTAAAATTGTTTATTGCAGAAACACATCAGCCTGAGAGACAAAGAGTTCCAAGCGTTCAAGTCCATGTTAAAGGCTTTTTTGGCATAGAGTCCCGATTAGAAGCAAAAGCTGCAGCCTGGTATAAAGTCCCAAGCAGAGGGAGGAGCAGCAGTTTTCTGGTACAGATTCCTGAGTAGAGGTAGAAGCAGCAACTGCCTGGTGTGGAGTCCCGAGCACAGGAAGCATCAGCAGCAGCTCTCTAGTGTTTCTTCTTCTGTTCTTCTCTTCTTGGTTTTTCTTCTTCTTCTCCCATGTGGTGGTAGTGATGATGATGATGGTGGAGGAATGTAGCTGTTTTTAAAGTTGGGGCTTTCCAACTCTGGGCTCTGCAGCTCTGAGTCCAGATATTTCTGAACTCTGGCTGTTAAGCTCACAGCTACTCACTAGCGAAGTACGAAAGGCTGAGACCGTGTGGAACGGATTCCGAAGATAACTTTATTTATTTGAAGGGAAGGTCCTACAACAGTCTGGTTACATCAGATAACAAAGGGTTTTTTATAGGTTTACAGAGGATTGAATTTTCTACCAATAAAAACTACAGCTTACAAACTAACCAATTATCTTAAAATTCTAAGTAAGAAAAGAACCAATAACCTGGTGACTTTAAGAGCCAATAAGAATCCCGAAAGATAACAGGGTTTTCGATAAGGGAGAGGGGGTCTGGTTTCCAGGTATTTCGTTATTATGGGATGGAATTCCAGGGATATATTTTAGGGGGAGTAACATTTTCTACAGAGGAAGAGAGAACAAGACCTCTCACTCCATTACATGGATTTTTACTTGTTAATTACCCAATGAGCTAAAAACACAAACCTAAAACATTCCTTCTAAACCTACTAGAATTCTAGTTGTATAGTACAGAAGTGGTGTTAATTCTTACACATAATTTACGCATATAGCTCTATCTATTCACCCAAATAGTTCTATCTGTTCTATCTCAGAAATGTAAACAATGTTCCTACTATGTTTTCATTATGTCTAGAGCTAAGTTTCTGAACTTTTACCAGGGCTTACTCTTTGTACTAGATTCTAAGGCTTTTGCTCTTTTAAGGCACTTAAAACATATTCTTACTTACTTAAAACTTAAACTTCTATTTTATAGCTATGTAATTTAATAATATTTCTACTCACTTTAAAGCTTACGCTTCTATTTCATGTCTGTGTGGCTTAATACACTTTAATTTCTCTAAAGGTTTTAATTCAATCCCTGCATTCTTATCTCTCTCCGAGGAACTCAGAGAGGACCCTGCTCTACACACTCCAACAGAAGGTGAAGGGATCAATAACCAATAGGAGATTGAATACTAAGAATTGTGTAATTTAAGACCAATTAATTTCTTTGGGTTTTGTCTGTATAAATACATGAAAAGACTGGTAAAGAATTATGTGTGATGGAATGATTTTCACTGCACTGAAGCAAAAAATAAAAGGGTTAAGAGCTTAGCTGAGGGATAGAAGCTATACATATAATGATTAGAGTAGAAGCAATGTAGAAAGTAGGTGATTCAGTAGAGCTAAGACAATAAATCACTTGCTTGGCTTTGTTGTGCCAAGATGAGCGGTTGGGATGTTGGTAAAGTGAAGAAACCGTAACTGCACCTGGGCCCTGAAACCAGCCAGAACCAGGTTGGGAGCTTGAACTATGGCCAAAGGGCACGAGAACCTAGCAACAAGACAAAGGTGAAAAGTTGAACATGAGGAACACTCCCTGACTTCATCATTAGAGGACCACTGACCCATTTGAAGGAAGGAACTGTGCAGGTGTAAAAGGACTTTGAGCTAATTTTAATATGAAGCAGGGCTAGGCGGGGTTAGGTAATGCATATGTATAGGCGTATTTGGTAATTATATGAATATGTAAGGGTTTTGTGGATAAAAAAGGCAAGAGCTCTGTGTACTTCACACATCCCTGTGGTAGATTTCCCCTGAGTGTGCCCAGTGTCATAATCAACATACCTCTTTCTAACTTTAGCTAGTCAGAGTCTTTGTTTCTGCATCAGCACAACCCAAGTATGTGTGGATGAAATTACTTCTATTGCACATCCTGGCCCGAATAAAGTAATGCCTCGATTCTCTAACACTGAAAAGGTGTTGGAAATTTTCTGTTTTTCCTGCAGTTTCAGTGATAGCATGGCTGTTCCGAGTGGCAGCAGCAGGGAAAAAAGGTCCAAAGAAAAGTCCATCCTAGCTTCAAAAATAAACCAGTAGTTACCATGTCAATAGCAGTGGAGAAGATATTGCAGACTGCTCTAGAAGTCTGGGACAAACAAAAGAAAACAAAGGGGAGCTTCTGCCTTTTGCTGCCTCAGCTTCTTGGCAAAAATGAAAGAGAAAGAAGGCTCTCCATGAGTGTTCTCTGACTCTTAAAGGGACCCCAGCACTTCCACACCCCCCTTCCCTCCCGCCCCGACAACCTGATTCTGCTTCCGGCACCCATGTCTTAAAGGGACAGTAACAATCTTGGTCAGATTGGAATAACATAGATATGGAATACTAGACACAGTTTTTGGGTTACCCAGGACTTATTTTTCTCTTAGCTTGTGTGCATGCAAACATTCACTTTGGCTTTACTAAACGGCCCTATCTCAACTTACAAGTCATTTTTCATCTTATTTTCTCTCCCCTGTCCAGCTGGGGAATGATAGAGTGGCTTGGTGATCACCTGCTGTCCAGTCAAGTTCAACCTACCACAACTACTTAACAACAGCCAAAAAACATCAGTGTATCAACAACATTATTCTCACACTAAATCCAAATAAACACAGCACTGTACCAGGTACTAAGAAGAAAAGGAACTCTGTTCCAGCTGAAACCAGGACACCATCCCAGGCGAAGGAAAAGCAAATGCACACTTCTAAGTTTGATGTACAGCATGAAAAGGAATCATACCACAGAGAAATGGAATAAATCATTGTTGAGAAAAAACAAGTCAACATTACAACTAGCAACAGCAAGTAACAACTTGTCACATAACAGCTAAACAAGTATTGAAACTATAAATTCAGTCTAGCACACTTTGATCAAATCTGTCATCTTGAACTTCTTGGGCCTTTCTTTTATAATACCTCTACCTGTCTGCAACAAGGGAGAGAATCAGAAGAACAAAAGCAAGAAAAATGCATGGGTCGAGATAAAAGACAATTTAATAAGTGCAGAAAAAAAGAAAACAAAACAAGTGATGCAAAGGCAATTATTCACCACTTCCCACCAGCAGCAGACTGATGCCTGGCCAGTTCCCAAGCAATAGCTACTTTGGAGACACCAATGATGAAAATTAACTCCAATCCATTCATTAAGAATAAAAACTAGTTATCTTAACACTTCTGTACACAATGTGAATTTTCCCTTATTGCAGAGGACCTGCTGCAGGATTTTTTGCCCCATTAAACTTCAATTAAGCCCTTAAGCCACTTTTAAGCATATATTAAATAAATATTAAATGAACCCCAGGCTATATATATAGCACTGGCAGATTTTGAGTGCTGAAATCTAGGACAATCCTGGTCAGATGAATCATGGATCATCATGATCCATCACGTATGGATTTGCACATGTGCAGTAAATACAGTGTTAGAATCAGTGTACTTTTACAATGAAGATACTCTGGTAGTGTGGAATGAAAACAACACAGCTGGAGCTGTGTTGGAGTCTGTAAGTCAGAAGTCTACGAATTCTTCAGAAAGAAATCAGAGTGCAGGGATTGAATTAAAACCTTTCAATGGATTGAAGTATGTTAAGCCACTCACACATAGAGATGTAAGTTTAAGTTTTAGAATAAGTAAGCAAGTAAGTTTTAAAATAAGTTTTTAATGCTTTTAGTGAGTAAAAGGTCTCAGATAACAGAGTAGAAGCGCGAGTTCTAGTGAAGGCTGAAAAACATAGTCCTAGATACTAGTGTTTTCATGGAGGCTCCAGGAACATAGTTTTAGACATAATAAAACTATCGTAAGAATATTGCTTACATTTTTCAGATAGAGCAAGATAGACCCTATGCGTAGTTTATATGTAACCTGGTGTGCTAGGAAACTAGAATTCTAATAGGTTAAGAAGTAGTGGTCTGAGTTTGCACCTTTAGCTTGTTGGAAAGTTTCTATATAAGAATCCATGCATTGCAGAGAGTGGTTTCCTTTTCCGCTTCGCTTTGCCTTTTGCTTTTGTTCTTACTCCCTCGTCGCCATCATCAACATCCAAGAAGAAGATAGGAGCTGCTGCAGCAATGTTGGCCCTGCTGGGACCCTCAGGAGCAGCTTCTGCTTCTATTTGTGACTCTAAACCAAAACTTTAGCACGGACTTGAGCGCCTGTGACTCTTTGCCTTTCAAGACTGATGTGCCTTTGCAATAAATAACTTTATAGCAACTATTAGTTGCTTGACTTTTTAAAGAAGACAACCACAACCCGACAAATGGTGCCTAGATCATCAGAGAATTAACCCCACAGAGCTGGACCTACTATTTTTGCTAGATTAGCTAGATGTATTCCACCTTTCTACATGTTCAGCAGCCTGGGCTATCAGTCATCTGAAAACTGTTCAAGCACCACAAAAACACAGGGAAAGACACCCCATATGCTTTTCTATAGGATGTAGAATCTGACCTCATAACACTGGACATTGTCTATACAAAATATCTGCTCACCCCATCTGTGCTAGAATAAAATCCATTCAAGGTTCAAGTGATACCAAAAAAATTATACCATCCTTTGTGATGAAGCGATATTCAGTTGAGCTAAATTTCAGTATACCTGTTTGACAAAGATGTGTTGTGAACACCCCACTCTTTTGTCTGAATTCTCTTTTTCCTGAGATCAGATTGCACACACTTATTGCACACCACAGAGACAAAAAGCATGCCTTTTGAAATTATGGAGCTACAGAAATGCTACATTATAAAAGAATCAAATTAGGTTGTTTAAAAGTGAAATATCTTTATATTTACATCACAGATTACTGTATTGTGCGAACTGCAATGCAAGTTTAGCTTAAAATCTAAAATTTCCTTAGGAGTTAATTTGTTTTTAACAAAAACACATTTTCAATTTTAGCATTTAGGCCCCAAACTGAATAAAAGAAATACGTTTATATCAAATTCTAGCTTCAGAATAGGTAACCTCAATTATTGTAATTTCATTTTATCACTGAAGTATTTTCAAATATAGAAAGCTAAAAGAGTGAAGAGTAATTATTTCTTGAATTGCTTAAAAGTGAACCAAGTTACTTTACTTGCAGTATACTTTAAAAAATATTTTTAAACATTAGCACAATTTAAAGTTTAGAAATTCTATTTTCGAACTATATGAGGTCATAATTCCAAAGTTAGGCAAGCACTACTACCACAAAAACATAATACATAGGCACTGTATGCAAATATCTAAGTAACCTTATTATAGCATTAGCAATTGGGTTTTTATAGAGCTCTTTCTTGCTTTGTGAAGTAATTTATCGAAAGAGGAAATTACAGTTTCTGTTGTTATTCACATACAAATGATGGCTTATTCTTAAAGCACCCTAGTGATTATTACACACAGAAATGTAACATCATATTTATACTTTGCCATTAGCTCTTAAATCTGCAAAGTACAGATGCATGATTGTGCTGGTTGCACGTGGAAGGGTGAGGGGCGGAGCCACCGGGGGGAACGAAGGGGCTGTCCCCTCTCTGGGAGCTTCCCCTGTGGGATGTGGGGACCAGTTGGAGGGCTGATTTGGTGGTTGGCATCCAAGGTGGCCAATGAGAGAGTTGTTTCGTTTTCATAAATCACATTGGTGGAGTGGGCTGCTCTCTTTCGGCTTCCAGCCTCCCTGGAGATGCGGTGGCGTCTGGCTGGGGCCCCAGCCCCCCGACCTGGCTCCAGGCTCCTCAGCCTCCGACCCGGCACCCTGACCTCGGTACTGGCTCTGCGGGGAGCCTGGGGCGTGGCTGCAGAGCCAGACTCAGCGGGGCCTCAGCTTGGCCTCGGCCCTGGCCTGGTGGCCTCCGGCTCCTCATGGCCCCCGGCTCTGTGTGGCCCCAGCCCTACTGGGCTCCCGACTCTGCCCGGCTCAGCTCTCGTCTCCACGTGGCATGGCTGAGCAGGGGATAGGGGAGCCACCAAAGGCTCTGCCTTCACCCCCCCACCTCCCCCCCATTCTGAGAAGAGAGGCCCCAGATGATCAAAGTGGCTCAGAGTTTTTCCAGCAATGGCCTGGCCCAGCTGGATCCTGGATGCAACTTTAACCCTCTTAATGCCTGGATAAGATTCTCGATCTCCTGAGCTCCCCTGAATGAGAAGAAATAAAGCATGGAGTCTACAGAATTCAGTGGAAGAAGATAAAGTTCCTGATGGGAAGAGATTGACAAGATGCAACTGATGAGTAGCTGAAAACCTTTTTTGTGGGACTATAAGGGAACTGTGACTACACTAAAATTCCTTTGAACTGTGAAATATACTTGGGGAGGTTAAGTGCTTCAAAGAAGACCTTTTTGCTTTGAGGAAATGGAGCTCTCTGTTTTGGGACTGGAAATATGGACAGAGACATTTAATAGAAAAAGAGATGAAGAGAATGTTGTCTTTCAGCAGCTTGCCTTTAAAAGTGATACCCCAAGTGTGTAACATAACCCATAGCATAGCTCTGGAAGGGCTGTGGAGATGGGAGGAGAGTCATAATATGCAATATTTTACTGGGCGGAGGTAGATTGTGAAGGTGAAGACACCCCTTAAGCCTAAACCAAAAAAGGGACTTTTCTCTCTAGAGTGAACTGAAATGATTATTTAAGTAGATAACTGACAGAAGTTTTCTCTGTATGTTGTTGTTAAGAAATGTGGAATGAAGGAAGGGGGAGGAGGGAATAATCTAGAAATCTTATTCTGAATTCTTTTTGGGTTATTAATAATTTTCTTCTTATACCCTTTTAAGTTTTAAGCCTGCCTTGCCTCTGCTCCTAAATCCTATCTCTAAAGGAAACTAGATATATTAAAATTGGCAAACCCAAGTCACACCGTGATAATGACATGCATAGATCTACACATCAATTAAATTAATAGATGTAGTATATTCAAAACAATTACTTGCCATAGCAATTTGCCAAACTGAAGCTTTAAAGTGCAAAAATAAATAACAACTTGCCATGTCCTCCTTTGCCTGATAGCACAATGGCTCTTCTTCAAATAATACTGACAGTCTGCTTCAAAATGTGAACTGCAAAGACCACAAATAAAAGTCTTCAAATAGATAATTGTGTTGGTTTTCAAATAATGAATTTTTGGTGAAGAGGGAAAAAGTCAGTCACAGAAGGGATTGTGAGGAGCTGCTAGCAGCTTCCTCCGTGCCTGGCAAAACCAATCACTGGCTAGCTCTGGGAATTGGCATACTGCTAAGCCAATTAGGAAAGCTGGAAACACCTCCCTGAAAACATATTTAAGAACAAAAAAAGCTCAGGAAGCTCTCTCTCTCCCTACTCTTTAAGGAGGAGGTGGGTGGGGGGACGGCTGGGACCCCTTTCCCGGATTGGGCCGCTGTACCCCGGTGCGGCCGCAGGTCTCAGCATGGCTTGTAATGGACTTTATTTACTCAGCCGCTTTTAGCCAGTCATGCTGCGGACAGAAAGACAAAAGCGGCAGCAGCAGCTTTTCTTTTTTTGGTGTCCCTCATGAAGAAAAGGTGAGGAGCAGAGCCGGCAGCCGGCGCGGCTTGTGCAGTGCTGGTGGAGACCATGTGACCAATAGAGAGAGAGGCACAGCGAACAGTTCCCCGATTGCGGAGCCTGGAAAAGATCAACCTTCCAACGCTGCAGAACTCTATAGAAATTGTTTCAATTGATAGAACTTGAGAACAAATGAACCTACGAACACAAATTCTCTCCCGAGTCAGAGAAAAGGAAAAAGTGAAGACACATGAGGAGAACAACATGGCTACACTAAGGTCTGTACAAAGGAGGGAGGAGACGAAGGAAGTGCTCCAAGGGTCGGAGATGAGATTCTCCTGCAAGCTGTGATGAGGACTATAATACAACAAACTGTTTCCCTGTGTTATAGATGACAATATAATATTGGCTTTTGAATTCATAGATTAGCTTTTTGCATTACAAGTATTTTTATATGGTACAATTTATACTTACTTTAACTGCTTTTGTATAGTATAATCTGTCAGCTTATGTATACACTGTATAGTTTATATGAATAATAGTGTGATAAATATATTATATTGTAGGCTTTAGCAAAATGTTAAAATAGAGACTAAAATACCTCTAGGCAGCCAACTTAGAGAATGGTGTAAAGCAATTATTTTTCTTACATCTGCAAACTGGCCTCTCCAAGTGATAACAGTGACAGAAACCAGAGCATAAACATCTGGAAAGGATTTATTGACTCCTCGCTATCAGGGAGTATGAAACAACAGGATGGAAACACAGGAAGAAATAAAATATATTGACCTAATCTACAGAATGTCCTGCAGACAAGTCAGAGGTTAAAACCAAACAAGAGAGTTCTTGGAACATCAAAAACTCAAAGGAATGTTTAAATAATGTATAAACTCATGAATATGCATGTACCACCAGCAATGTAACAGTATAGAGAATGATGTTTTACACTGACAGTGTGTTCTTTGGCTAATCACCAAAAACACCCCAGCACTGGATATCTTTTTTGTCCCTGGTTTTATCCCTTATTAAACTTTCAAAATTCTAAGTGGTGAACTTTATTTTTCACACCTGTAATTCATGAAGCACATGGAGAGGATGCAGCATTCACCAGCATCCCATGAGAAAAAGGCACTTGTGCTGGAGCATGTGGGTGCTAAAGAGTTGTGATCTGGTGAAAGGCTTATACAGAATGAGAGGGAACCCTTGCTTTCACAGGTAGAAGACCCTTACTTTTATACTAGAACTGCATATCCTTAAAAATGGCACCCCATAAAATAAATGGCCCACAAAAAGCATTTGTGGGAAGACTGCAAGCCATGGGAGGGACTTCACGTTGCAAGCAAGTTCTGGGCAGACTTGTTAGCTGTCAAAATTAAAAGCAGGTTGGAAAAGTTCACAGAAAACTGTTTCCTGTAAGAAAGACCCCATGGCATAGTGTAGTAATGTTGGACAAGTTTAGGCCACAGTGGACATGTCTGAATAAACCCAAGCCTTGCTCAGTATTGTGTGCACCAGCCAAAAACTATATTTAGTTGCTTTTCTCCATGTTTTGCTGCCTAGTTGTTTTTCTGCATATTTCACTGTTCTTTCACACGCTTAGCTGTTTTCTGTATATTTCTTAGTTTAGACCAGTGTTTATAATAGGTGCACGGGATGAGCCATTTTTAGGTGTTTTTCGATAACTTGTTGAGACCCTTCAAGGCCACTGAAACATAAACTATGCTAAATCGGGAGAGAAGGAACTGAAACACAGAATACCAAGATTAGAAGACTCAAGATAAAGATGGGCGGTGAAGCTGTGGACGACCACCAATCATCGACTTGGGGGGGTCTGGTGCAAGGCAGGTGAACATTATAGACCCACCAATCAAGAAATGCATGACCGCGTGGACAGTAGTTTTAGAATGTATAACTAGGCTAAAAAGTAAACAATAAATCAGCTTCTGCATAATCATATTGGTTTGCTGTCCAGAAGTCCTGTTTCTCCCGCAGCATAGCAAAAGAGACTCCTCTCCCTAAGCAAACTGGAAAAAGAACTTAAAAGTGGAAAACTGACTAAAAATCCCATCTTTTGTTTCCCTGCACTGTTGGAGAGTGAAAGGAATGAGGGACTTGTCTTTACAAACAAACTGTGGGTCTGCTGGTAAATAAAATTGAATATTGGGATGAAATAAACAATGGGAAGAACCATGAATTCCATAAGGAATTCCACTGAGTGACACAAGGAAAAGACCAAGGGGGGGGTATACATTAGAAGGGGGTCTTAGGTATTAGGTGTTTCAGGGAGTCTGTACCTCTCAAGTACTGCAGCCAACAGGGAAAGAGAGAGGGGAATGCAGTTAGGAAATTAGGATAAAAAGGAGGCTGCATCCTCCAAAAATTTGAGAGACTCCAGGGGAAATGCCTCATGGCCTCTCCCTTTATCCGAATAAAGTTACAGGACTCCTCTGTCTCCTTTTTGAACATAAACCTCTGGCATTTGTGGATTAATTTTCCTGACAGTGGGAAAGAAAAAAAGGCTAGGATGGGGAGGGAAAGGTATTCTAAAGTTTTATTTTAGTTCTCATTATTCTCTTTTAATTCTGTTAATATTTTTTTTCCTTTATACCTTTTAAGGTTTTGAGCCTGTTTTGCCCTTAAAGTTTTTATTCTTATCCTTATCTCACTCCATGCATTTCCCCCTCCTCTGCTTCACTATAGCTGAGGTGACTGAATAAATGATTTTTTGTGGGTGCACTAGCATTTGGCCAGTGCCAACTCATCACAACAATAAAGAAATTTCAACTGGAAAACTGAAAATATTTCAACAAATCCAGACTTATAAACAATCTTTTCTCGTGAGCAGAGAACTCCCTTTGAGTCTCCTTAAAAACCTTCAGTGTAGAAACGTTTGCATCTTAACATACATACATTTCAGTGTCCTCTCTAAAGCTGTGACGTAATACTCTTCAAAACTTCGTAATGTAACTCAAGACAAAAATAATATATAATAATGCAGTATTTAAATAGATCAAGACATTAGTACCATCTTGCTATGCATTTGCATTAAAAAGATATCTATTGGTGTCTTGGGTTAGTGTTATGACTACTCCTCTCCCTGCCTCCCCCCCACCCTCTGTCTGCATGGAGCTGCCTGCCGCCGTGGCCATTCCTCCCCTGCGCCAGCGGGCCCCCGGCTGCTGGGGGCTGCGGGTTTGCTGGGCTGCTTGGGCTGGCCTGCTGCTGCTGCTGCTGCTGCTGCTGCTGCTGCTTTTGCCGCTTTGGCTGCCGCTTGTTCCCCTAGTTTTTGCCCCAGCTTCTCCTGCCCCCGGCTGCTCCCTCTTTCTCTCTCCCTTCTTCCCCTCATCCCGAAGATCAGCACCGGCTCCGGACGGAGGGATCTGAACATCAGAGACTGCCTCTGGAAGCCTGCCAAAAGAAGCTTTGCACCCTTCCCAGCAGGGACTGACCGAGTTCGTCCATCCTCACTCACCTTGGTAAAAACGTTTTGTGTCATCTGGGGATTGTTCTTTCCTGGTGCTGGGAAGAGTTTTTTTTTCTGTGTGTTTGTTAAAATAAACAAGTTTTTTCCACTTTTTTCCCTCGGAGGAAGTTCTTCCCGAACCCGGTAGTGGGAGGGGGAAGGAGTTCTGGGGGTTTATTTTCCTAGGGGGACTTCTTTGCGAGATATCTCCCGTAAATTTGTCCAAAACCAGGACAAATCTTGGCGCCCAACGTTAGGGGCACGAGGAAGTGGAAAAAATTTTATTACCTTGTAACTCTGTATTGGTATAGATTTATAATGTTTTTTGGGATGGAAGCTGGTATGTGGTTTTGGATACTAGGGTTTTTTGAGGTTTTAATACTTCTCTGGTCTCTGGGGTTATTTTCCTATCCGGAAATAGCTCCAGTACTGTCCCTTATTTGTAGTTTTTATACTAGAGGGATAATGACCAAAATATTTATCGGACTGGGCTTGGTTGCGATGGCTTGTAAGAGGTTTATAAAGATTCTGGAGTTCTGAGGGTTTATTTTCCTAGGGGGACTCCTTTGGGAGATATCTCCCATATTTTTGTCCAAAACCAGGACAATTGGTTAAAGATGACTTTTCATTATCAAATTTGGTATATGTCATAGAGTTTGTCAGCTCTAGCAACTGAGAGGTGTATTTAGCCAAGAAGAAATGTATGTTTTTGTGACTTTTTCATTTTAGCTGCTTTTAGTTTTAATCAATGATTAACTTTGTTCTAATAAAATAAGATGGACGGTATGGGAAAACAAGGGAGTAACTTAGGCTTAACTCTTATAAATATACTGTACCTGTACTAAAGGGGGTTGCTACACTCCTGAAGTTTTAGTCAAAGGGTATTGTTTTAGTTAGAGGAGCTTCAGTGTTATTTTATAACTACAGATGAATTAGATGTCCAAGTAAGCAATTAGAACAAGAAGATAATAAATGGGACACCGTAAGAAAGGGAAGGCGCATGCGTGAGATTTAAAAGGTCATCCAAAGGACAGCGTGAAAGATGGTAGTATGATAAAAGTCCAAGAAATTTTTAGATCCCCACCCAGAATTACCAGAAAAAGGATGCTAGATGGCAGTATTGCTCCACAAAAGAACAGCAAGAATAAATACGCTATACCTGCCTATGACAAAATATGGGCAGAACTCAGAAGAAGGAGGCTAAAGTTTTGTAGTGTATCTAAATGTTTGCAAGTCTTTGTTTCGTTGGATATTCTTGGGGAATAAATAACTCTTTGTCCCCAATTGCTGACCAGAATCGTTATTAAGGAATGTTCACCTCACAACTCACACTTGTGGGTGCTTAACTCTATTTCACCTCTTTGTTTCAGACATTCCAATTACTCAAGTGAATGTAAATAGAGACGTAAAAGGACAGGCTCAAGATAACTTGAAGCATTAACACATTAACACAGAAGATACTAAATATGTTAGAGAACAACTTATACAGAATGTTTTTTTGTATTCAATGTTTTCTGCATTAACACAGTCTGATGCTAAAATGTCATTCATCAGCATGCTTCTAAACCTTCCAATATGCTCCTGTATTTCAAACAATTTCTTTTCAAACTTTTTGTTTCTGTTGACATGTCATTAGAGAACATTTTGAAAATTCCTCTGTTTTGAAATATATGCATTTTGAAATACAGTACATGAAAAACTTTTTTTCACTTCTCTCTTGGTTTTGGAAAGCTTATATTGCATCTCCTTAGCCTATTTTCATATACCTTTATTATACAGAGGCCCTCACTAACAACTCAGCATTCTGAATGACCACAGAATACAGGCTAGATTTTTTACAAAATGGCAAGAATTCTGAAGTATATTGGTCAAATAGAGAATATGGGAGGATTTACCATGATGCATATGAAAAAGAGGAATTGTACTTAAAATTGCACATCGAAAAGCCAGGGTTTTTTTTCCCTTTCTTCTTCTGATTGCTAGCTCTATTTAAATTGGTGTGGTGGATTAATCTTGAACTAAGGGCCAAACTCTTCCTCAGCCATTCACTCACTTCCTCTTATGCCTTAAGTTCCGAGTTTTCTGTTCTGCTTGAGTATGCTTTTGCTTTGTGCTTTAGGGTGATAAAGACGAAATAGTCCCATTCCAGCTATGGATTCAAGGACAGTTTTTTCAGACTCCAGGTCCTAAGTCTAAACAACTCGAGAAGAGGAGGGCGGGCCAGCCAGGAGAAGAGGAGGATGACACCTTACAATTTGGGACTATTAATTGGATGGTTGACTCCTGTATGCAAATGGACTGAAGTTTATAAAAATGTGAAATCATGTGACCAAGCCCTCTTTTACTTCCGTCTTGGAGCCACTCGGGCAGGGCAGGGGCCGCACTGTGGCACCGGTACTGCCAGGGTGTGGCCTTTGAAGGCCTTTCAATAAATACCCATTTTATTTCCCCTAACTGTGTGATCTCTGTTCCAGCTCCTAAAGGCAACACCTCTCTTCAGTGGGAGAAAACAAAGTCTTTTTGTTAGTTCATCTCTAGAGTTAAATTGTCAAAAAGATTGCTGCAGTACTTGAAAAATACCAAATAAAAGACAATTTTGATTGACATGCAAGTAGTTGCATTTTAGGCTTACCCAGAAACCACAGAATGACGGCAACATACTGAGGCCGTTCTTTCTTTATTATATGTAAAATCCCATAATAACTGTAATACAACTCTGTTTTGTTCTGGGGTTTGTTACCATAACATTTCAGAATCATAGAACGGTTTAGGTTAGAAGAGACCTTTTAAAGATCATCTAGTACAACCCCCTTGCTATGGGCAAACACATCTTTCACTAGATCACATTACTTAAAGCCCCATCCAACCTGACCTTGAATGCTTCCAGGGGTGGGGCATGGACAAGTTTTCTGGGCAACCTGTTCCAGTGTCTCACCATCTGTAGCTCCCGGGGACCGGAGGCTTTCCAGCCCCGGGCTGCTACGAGAGTCCAGATAGCTCAGAGAATTCTCGAGGCAGGGCCACAGCTACTCGCTAGCAGAGACAGAGACTCTGAGACCTGCTGCAGATGTTCCAAAGGTAACTTTATTTCTTCGAAGGGGGGTCCGCATGCAAAGTTTGATTATACAATATAACAAGGGGTTTTTATAGCTTTTCAGAGGATTGAATTCCTAACCAATTAGAACTACAAATTACGAACTAACCAATTACCTTAAAATTCTAAGTAAGAAAAGACCAATCACTTAACAACTTTAAAAACCAATAGGAATCCTAAAAGATAACAGAAGTTTTGATAAGGAGAAGGGGGGCATGCTCTAAGGGGTTTCTTTGTCTTCAGGGCACCAGGTCCCAGGGGCCCTGTTTGGGGGAAGTAACATCTTCCACAACCATCCTCACTGTAAAACAAATTTTCCTTATATCCAATCTAAATCTACCCTCTTTCATTTTAAAACTATTGCTCCTTTTCCTGTTACTACAGGCCCTGGTAAAAAATCTCTCTCTGTCTTTCTTGATTGATTGATTACATGTTTTATTACTTCTCTGAAGTACCTGTATACAAACACATACAGCACAAGGAATAAACAGGAAGAACTAGAAATCTATGTGCAGTTGCAGGACCATGATCTCATTGCAATTACTGAGACATGGTGGGATAGCTCATATGGCTAGAATGTTGTACTTATTAGAAAGGATAGGTCAGTGAGGCAAAGGGGTGAAGTTGCTCTTTATGTGAGAGAGCAACTGGAATGAATCAAGCCAGGGACAGATGTACCTGTTGCATATAGGTAAAACCTTAAAAATGGAAGGCCTTGTAAAATCATGGCTCAGGCCTGTTATTTCTGCTAAGCAGAAAAGGACTGTGGGAAAGTGACTCAGCTGAATTAGAGGTAGAAAAACAAGTTATATAACCATCGCATGTTCACATCGTGGAGTATGGTGTTTTTTATGGAGTTTATGGGTGAGAATTAAGGGACAGGCTAATACGGGTGACACTGTTGTTGGTATTTACTATAGGCCACCTGATGAGGAGGAGGAAGTGAGCAACTGGAAATAGCCTCACAGTCACAGGTCCTGCTTCTCTTGGGGGACTTTACACCGATATTTGTTGGAGAAGCAACATGGCATGTCACACACAGTCCAGGAAGTTCCTGCAGATCATTGAAAATAACTTCTTGATGCAAGTGTGTCACAGCACAAGCTGGCTTGTAGCTAGGCAATTAATTCAGCCATAGATAGGAGATTCAGTTCAATTAGCCTGGTTCCATAAAGAGTCCCCTAGGTGAAAAATGATAGGATATATTCAAACTCAAACAGGGATTTCACCCAATGACGTTCCATCCTAAGATGCAGACACCCATTGGTCAGAGAGCTGAGCAGTCTGAACTACCAATTAATCACATGTGTATGCCCAGGAAATCCAAACTCTCTATTTAAGGAGGGTTAAGAACAAGAAAGAGGCTTTTGTCACATGGATCACAGCGGGATGAGTCATTTATCTCCAGCCACATCCCCAGTTAATGTCATACAAGTGGAGGAGGAGCCAATGAGGAAAGTTGTGTTGCTGGACCTTGTACTACGAAACTAGAAGGGACTGGTTGAAGACGTGAAGGTTGGGGGCAGCCTTGGCTGTAGTGACGGTGAGATGGTGGAACTCAGGATCCTGCATGGAGGAAGCAAAGCAGTAACCAGGACTAGAACCCTGAACTTCTGGAGAGCCAATTTTGCCTCTTCAATGACCTACTTAGAGGAATCCCATGGGATAGGGCTCTAGCACATAAGGGGATCCAAGAGAACTGGTCAATATTCAAGCATCACTTCCTCTAAGCTCATGACCCGTGTGTCCCCATGAGCAAGAAATCAGGCAAAGGGGGAAGGAGATCTGCATGGATGAGCAGGGAGTTTCTAGTAAATCTCAAATGGAAGAAAGAAATTTATGGGATTTGGAATAAGGGACAGGTCATGTGGGAGAACTGTAGGAACATCATCAGAGTATTCAGACATGTGACGAGGAAAGATAAGACGCACTTGGAATTGAGTCTGGCAAGGGATATCAAGGACAACAAGAAGGGCTTCTACAAGTACATGAGCAGCAAAAGGAAGATTAGGGAAAATGTGAGGCCACTGCTGAATCAGATGGGTGTCCTGGAAACGGAATACACAGAGAAGGTGGAATTACGGAATGCCTTCTTTGCCTCAGTCTTTACTGCTGAGGTTGGCCTTCAAGAGTCCCAGATCTCAGAAGTAAGAGAAGGTTGGAGAAAGGAAGACTTTCCCTCAGTCGTAAAAGATTGGGTTAGAGATCAGCTAGGTGGACTTAACACCCATAAATCCATGGGCCTTGATGGGATGCACCTATAGGTGTTGCCAAGCCACTCTCCATCATCTTTGAAAAATCATGGAGAATGGGAGAGGTGGCCAATGACTGGAGAAAGGCCAATGCTATTTCCATCTTCAAAAAGGACAAGAAGGAGGACCCAGGGAACTGCTGTCCAGTCAGCCTCATCTCAATTCCTAGAAAGGTGATGAAACACATTATTCTGGAGGTTATCACCAAGCATGAAGAAGGTCGCTGAGAGTAGTCAGCATGGATTCACCAAGGGGAAATCATGCTTGACCAATGTGACAGCCTTCTATGATGGCATGGCAGGATGGTTTGAGGGGACAGCAGTGGATGTTGTCTACCTTGACTTCTGCAAGGCTTTTGACACTGTCTCCCATAGCATCCTCGTAGGTAAGCTCAGGAAATGTGGGTTCGATGAATGGACAGTGAGGTGAATCAAGAAGTGGCTGAATGGCAAAGCTCAGAGGGTCGTGATGAGTGGAATAGAATCCAGTTGGAGGCCTGTAGTCAGTGGCGTTCCCCAGGGATCAATACTGGGTCCAGCCTAAATCAACTTGTTTATCAACAAACTGGACAACGGGATAGAATGTATCCTTAGCAAGTTTGCTGATGATACGAAACTGGAAGGAGAAGCTGATACACCTGTAGGCTGTGCTGACATTCAGTGGGACCTTGATAGTCTGGAGAGCTGGGCAGAGAGAAACCTAATGAGGTTCAACAAGGGCAAGTGTAGGGTCCTGCATGGGGGGGAGGGAGAACCCCAAGTACCAGAATGTTTCATTTTGGCTATAGGAGCGGTGGAAAGGATAATGCAACATAGTTCTTTGCGTAATGGAGAAGCAAAAGAGAGCTTTATTTAAAGAAACACTACACTTATATAGGGTAGTAGGTGCAAAACATAATAGAAAAGACTTATTGGTCCAAGAAGGCAACACCTCTTTGAAAACATGCTTTCTGCAAAACATCACATCTCCAGCGGGTGTTTAATCATTGTTATAATTCCTTGTCCTTGAGCAGCCTGAGAAAGGGCTGCTTTCTTGGCTTCCAGCAGTATCCTAACGACTCCAGTACAGGCTGGGGACTGACCTACTAGAGAGCAGCTCTGCTGAAAAGGATCTGGGAGTCTTGGTGGATGACAAGTTGATTATGAGACAGCAGTGTGCCCTTGCAGCCAGAAAGGCCAATGGTATCTTAGGATGTATCAGGAAGAGTGTGGCCAGCAAGTCGAGGGAGGTGATCTTGCCCCTCTACTGAGTCCTGGTGAGGCCACATCTGGAGTATTATGTTTAGTTCTGGGCTCCTCAGTAACATGAAAGACTAGGAGCTACTGGAGACAGTCCAGTGGAGGCCACAAAGATGATGAGGGAACTGGAGAATCTCTCATGGGGACAGACTGTGGGAGCTAGGCCTGTTTAGTCTAGAGAAGACTGAGTGGGAATCTCATTAATGCATATAAATATCTCAAAGGGAAGTGTCAAGAGAAAGTTGCAAGATGTTTCTTAGTGGTGCCCAGCAACAGGACAAGGAGCAATGGCCATAAACTAAAACACAAGAAGTTTCACCTCAACACGGGGAACTTCTTTACATTGAGGGTGGCAGACCACTGGAACAGACTGCCCAGGGAGGGCATGGAGTCTCCCTCTCTGGAGACACTCAAAATCCACCTGGACGACTTCCTGTATAACTTGCTCTGGGTGACCCTGCCTTGGCAGAGGAGGTGGACTAGATGATCTCTAGAGGTTCCTTCCAACCCTAACAATCATGCGATTCTTATCAGCTCCCTTTGTATATAGAAATATCTCAATAAGGTCTTCCTGGAGCCTTCTCTTCTCCAGGCAGAACAACCCAAACTCTCAGTCTTTCATCATAAAAGAGGTGCTCCGGCCCTCTGACCATTTTTATGGCCCTCCTCTGGACCCACTCTAACAGGTCCATGCCTTTCTTGTGCTGGGGACCCCAGAGCTGGATGCAGTACTCCAGGTGTGGTCTTACAAGAGTGGAGTAGAGGGTGCAGAATCACCTCCCTCACCCTGCTGGAAATGTTGATGCATTGGGTTTTAGCTTTTATATTTATCAGAATCTCTGCTGCTTAGTGTGTAACTCTGAAACTTCATATTAGGTGTTAGTAAGTGCAGTAGCTTCCTGGACATTTTCCTTGGCTAGCTCAGTACTAAGAAGAAGTCCAGAGCCCTGCAGGAACGAGATAAAAGACCAAAAGAGGCTCCTTCCCCCGAAGGGGTTCCAAAGCTTTATTCCAGGAGGCTTCCAAGGGGAAAGAGGAAGTGGGACTAGCTGTCTGTGGTATTTTAAACCTCCCACCTGGGGGCAGAGGGAACCCAGACCCCAGCCAATCAGCTCAGGGCAGAGGGGAAGGGGGAGGGGAAAGGACCAAACCACTAGACAGGCTACAGGGGGGTTCAGGGAGATACCATTCTCAGTGCTACATAAACCACGCAAATGAAATACAACATCTCCCCATTTTTTGTTTAGCAAAACTAAAGGAAAGGCATCGGGTTCATTTTGATTTGGAATATGAATTTGCCCACCACTTAGAGTTTGCAGGAAAATTAGACTGTTTTTGGTTTCTCAACTCTATGTGGTTGACTACTGAGATAGAAGAAATGAGACCATTAATAGCCTTAAAAATCAAACAAAGAAGGATCCCGAAAGCGATAATTATAAGGAAAAGACCAACAAAAAATACCAAAATTGTTTTAACTATAGAAATCCACCACCCTGTGAGTCCCCATCCTTTGAACAGTTCCTTGAACCAATCCTCAGATTCTTGCTTCACTTGTCCGATCAAGCTGTTCATGCTTTGGAGGGCAGCATGGATGTTAGGAGATTTCGAGGTGAGGTTCATGCAGCAAAGTCCTTCAAATTCCTGGCACTTGTGTCCGTGCAGTAGCAGAAGAAAGTCTATGGCAGCCCGATTTTGGAGTGTGGTCTGCCTGGTAATTTCCTCGTCTTCTAGGAGGGAGCTGATGGCAGTGGATGTTAAGTTTGCCTGTTTGACTAACCAGCACTCTAGGTGACCCAATTCACCTAGAGCCTTGGCTGCTGTGACCCATGGAAGGAACAGGGACACAGCAACACTTTTTGACTTGGCCCAATGAAAAATTTCAGAATTACAGTTTGGCTCCAATTTGTCAGCACTTCTCTTTTGGATTTTGTTAGCCAATTTGTTTTTGTGAGTCCGTTCACCAATTAAGGTTTGGTTGGGTGCCAACAGGGACAACAACCCAAAGGTACATGGCCCTCCTAATAGCCAAGAAGGGATCCCTGCCCATGCCTGATCTCCACAAATCAAGAACAATCCCTTAGGGAGGCTCTTCGGACTTGAAAGAGATGGGTTGTCTGCTGTAATATGGTTTAAGGTCTTACACCACCTTTTTGCAGTGAATTCCCCATGAAAGTGCCGTATGTTGTGGAACTCTTTGGTGCTAGAAGGTTTTGGGATGATAGTAAAATGAATGCAGTACGGTGCGGGGGAGGAACCCAATAGCTCTAATTCTTGGGGTTCCTGGGCTGCTTTGGGCAAGTTTGGCAGTCAGTCCTCTATGGGGTTCTTAATAATTATAGGTTGCTGCTGATTTTTGTGTGGTTGGATGCTGTGTAACTCAATAACTTCGTAGGACATATATGTGCTAAATCTGTCTGGATATTCTTCAGCTTTCAATGGGATACCTACCAGGCAGGTGGACATAGGATCTTTTGCTGCTGCAGTTGACAGGCATATGTTTTCTTGTTGAAGTGTTTGTGGCAGGGTCACCCAGAAGTTTTGACGTGGCTGAGGGACGATTCACGCAGCTGCCAGACTGTTCAGCTTTAATAAGATGACAAGTTGGATGGGGCTCATCATGGGGTTGAGTGGGAGGTAGGTTTTCTCTAAAAGGGAAAAACAGACATTTTTAATGCATGTTAAAAATCTCTGTTTCTGCCGGAATGTAGTCACATCTAGGAAGATTTTTTTTCTCCTCTTTCCAGCAGCATCTTCTTTTTGAAGCAAAGGCTGCATGCTTCTCATCCCCTTCTACTGGAGCTGGATTTTTGGGAACAAAATCTTTGACCCACTTCTGGGGAATCTACCGAGGGCCTGAGGGGGTGGCTACGCATACATAGCCACGCCCCCAAGTAACAAGCTCATAGGGACCTTTGGTTTTGCATGTTTCTGGGTCCCTAATCAAGACTGGTGGACGTTGGGAAAATTTGAACTGATTACCACTGTTAAAGTGACGTATCACAGGAGGACTCATGTTTTCAAATGAACAGTTCAGAAAATTGATAGCAAACATGACTTTGCAGAGCTTCTTCTGTGGAGGCATCCACACAGTTGAACTGGTCTGTCTTTCCAGGACCTGCTTGAGCATCTGGTGGGCACGCTCAATCACAGCTTGGCCTGTGGGGGAGTGGGGGATGCGAATTTTATGTTCCACTCCCCACTGCTGGAAAAATTCCAGGAACTCCTTGGATGTATACGCTGGGCCATTATCTGTTTTGATTTCCCTAGGGATCCCCAGCACTGAAAAGGCTTGAACTAGGTGTTGTTTGGCATGCACAGCCCTTTCTCCTGCATGGGCAGAGGCATAAACTGCACCTGAATATGTGTCAATGCTTATATGAACATATTTGAGGCGACCAAAACTGGGAATGTGTGTGATGTCTGTCTGCCACACTTCACTGCTGCCAAGGCCCGGGGGGTTTACCCCCATACCCAGCGATGGCATGGCCTGTAGCTGGCAGCTGGGACAGGTGGCCACAATGGCTGGAGCCTGATTCCGTGTTAACCGGAACTGATGGATCAGACCTGGAGCACTCTGGTGGCAATGCTGTTCGCTCAGCTTTGCCTGTTGGAAGATGTCAGGGAGGCCTGCTTTCTCAGATGTGGCTGCAAGGGAGTCTGCCTTACGATTCCCTTCTGCGATTTCACCTGGCAAATTGGTGTGTGACTTTACATGCACCACATAGAAAGGATGCTCTCAATGTGAAACTAAATAGATTAGTTTTGAAAGCAACCTGAAGAGATGCTCGTTATCGATGTCTTTGAGAACTGCCTGCTCCTCTCTGGATACTACCCCAGCTACATAAGCTGAGTCAGTTACCAAGATAATGGCTCCGAGAACTTCTCAAGGGCTCTCACAACTGCAGCCAGTTCAGCAACCTGGGGCGATCCCTCCACAAACTCAACATCAGCTTCCCAATGCTGAGTCTGGGGATTTCTCCGTCATCATCGACTTGTGCAAAGTCTCAGACTCATCCGTGAACACTGTGAGAGTTTTGAGTGGTCTTTGTCTCCTCTTCTCATGAGGAATGAGGTGTAATTCCTCATTAAACAACTTGTGAGTAGGGGTGTGGACTGATATTTGTCTACTGTAGCTATCTAGAGATATTTGGAGGCTGGCATTGCTCTGGAGCAAGTGCTCAAACATCTCTTTGGTCAGCCTTTCAGGAGAGTTCCTTCCCTCCTCAGAAAGTTTGACCGGGAGGTGAATACATGCAAAGTCACAACCAGCCAGCTCATGCAGTCTCATCCTTGCCTTCTGAATCAGCTGAGCCATCAGCACTTGTGGCTGAGTGATGGTCTCGGATCTTTGGTGGGAGAGGAAGACCCATTCTATGATTAAGAGTGAATCTCTCTGCCCCTCGATTCACTGGAATATCAAACCGTGCAGGTGTGGCAGTTTTCCCAAAGCAATGAATTTGAAAGGCAGCTCGGGCTGATAATGGTGAGCCTGCCTCTCGGCCAAAGCCTTCTGTACCTTTTCAATTGCAGTTTTTGCCTCTGGGGTCAGTTCCCTGGGAGAACCCAGCTCTCTCTCCCCCTTCAATAAATTGAAGAGGGGATCTAGGTCCTCATTGGTGAGGCCTAGCCAGGGCCTTACCCAGTTCAAAGACCCACACAAGGAATGGAGTTCTGCTAGGGTTTTGGGATTACAATCCATTTCCAATTTCTGTGAGACGATGGTCTGTGCAGTAATCTCCAAGCCCAGATACTTCCAAGGTAGCATCCTTTGAACTTTGTCTTCCTGCAATTGAAATCCATCAGAGGTTAAACTTTTATCCACTAGGTCAAGTGTGTGTTGGAGTATAGAGTCATCGGGGACACACACAAGCACATCATCCATGTAGTGTAAGATTATAGCTTCCCTTCTTTGCGCACGCACAGGGGACAGCAATGAAGCTACATACCACTGGCAGATGGAGGGACTGGACTTCATTCCCTGCGGGAGTACTTTCCAGTGGTATCGCTTCATTGGGACTTCTCGATTTATCGAAGGAAGTGAGAAGGCAAACCTTGGGGCATCTTCAGGGTGTAGGGGAATTTGGAAAAAACAGTCTTTGATGTCAATTACAGCCAATTGCCAAACTCGGGGAAGCATCGTTGGGGAAGGCATCCCAGGTTGGGGAGACTCCATGTTCTGAATTACTTTGTTTATTTTTCTGAGGTCGTGTAGTAATCTCCACTTTTCCTTCCCTGGTTTCTTTATTACAAAGTCCAGGCTTGTTGTCTCTTCTATGTGGTTTTTAGCCAATTGTTTCTCTACAAGCTCTTCGAGCACCTTAAGCTTCTCTTTACTCAATGGCCACTGTGCTACCCATTTAGAGGAGTCTTAGGGATAATCATTCTGATTCCCCACTGGGACATGGTGTCTCTCCCCCATAAGGAGCACTTATAGTCTGTAACAAACGGATGGACACTAGCCAATCTTCCATCCGGCCCCTCAATTTGCACTATGCTTTTCGATATCTTTGCCAATTTGATCCCTCCTACACCTTGGATTTTGCCAACCACGGGTTGCAATTCCCATTGTGATGGCCACATCCTTTCGGGTATGATCATCACATCTGCCCCTGTGTCAAGCACCCCTTCCACGTGGAGATGGTCTGATCCAAGGGTTAGGTTGCATGCCAAAGAGGGTTTTTCCTCACCCACCACTTCTGCCCAGTAGACTTCAGGTGATTTTCCATCTACTGTGACCTCCACTGGAATGGGGATGGCCTGGGCTAGGATTTACCCCTCGCCCAGGTAGAATGGTAGTTGAGGACAGCGTGCTAAGAGAATGAGGCAGGTTATTTTTCCCTTGATGGTCATGGGAGCCACCTCCGTCTCTAAGGGTGTGTGTGCTGTGTCCCTAATAACAAAATACTCACTGTCCAGTTCCATGTGATATATCGTCACGTCCACTAAGCTGCTTGACAGGTCCACTGTAATGACTGTCCAGTCAGTAGACCTGAAATTAAAACCTTTGGTAGTCGTAAGCCTAAAACGGCCACAAGGCTGCCAAACCTTGTCAAATGAACATTTAACATTTCTATTTTCCTGCATCCCCACATCCTGTATATCTTCCTCCCCCCTTTTCATTAAGAGAGATGTTTTAGCTGGTGTGGAGCCTGCTGTATTTATATCCTTGCGTGTGATTGCGTGAATGGCGGGCACGCGCTCTAGACTCAGTTTTTTTGCTTATTGATCTTCTTCTGTTTCTGGCTATGTGGACAGTCTCTGGCGAAGTGTCCTGGCTTTTTGCACTGGAAACAGATGAACTGTTCGAGCTGCTGTGGTGACATTGATTGCCTCCTTGCTCCTGGTGTTACAGCTGCAGCAGTCTTTGGGTGTACCTGTCCCAGATTTCTCTCCTGTGCACCAAGCAGTTCTGATTTTCTGGCGCAGGCTTCTATCATCTGTGCAAGACTACGTGGTAGTTCAAGGGGAAGGCTAAGAATAACTCTGCGACAGGTTTCATTAGCATTCCTCTGAGCCTTAATCAATTCTGCCTGTATTGCTGGGCTGTGCACTTGCCTCTCCACCTGTGTTCGAAGGCAGTCCAAAAACTGCAAAAAATTCTCAGAGGCAAACTGTTTTATATTAACATAACTGCCTTTGACTTCAACCATTGGTAATTGGTTAAAAGTCTTTTCTGTAACATTGCAGATTTTATCCAAAACAGACTTGGATAATATTCGGGTTTGTTTTTCAGGGCAGTGCCAATTCCCTTCACCACACAGATGTTCATGTGTAATATCATTATCATCACCATCTTTTGCATCATCAGAGCTTTGCTGAAGCTCTTTTAGGAGCACCTTTAGGGAACGTTTCCATATATTCTCCCATGAGGAGGTCAACAAACACCGGAAAAGGTCTTTTATATCATTAGGTACCATCTCATTTGACGTAAAAGTAGCTCTCATCATGCCTTTAAAAATGCCACTGCTTCTACCAAATTCTCTTTGTACTTTACAAATTTCTTTTTTTATCTTGATAGGACAAAGGCTGATAACTTCTCTTGCCATTTCTCCTACCAAGATAAATGACAGGAGCAGCTAAGGATATATTTTCCTCTTCATGGTTCTGATTCCCAGGAAAATTCCCATGTGTTCCATTCCCCTGGGAGCTAGGAGGCATTCCACCCCCCATCCCCTTGGGTCCGGGAAGGGGCTGATTTCCCTCCCCCCCAACCCCACCAGAGGCTGCAGAGAGCCCATGCCCCTCCCCGCTCCTTCGGCAGTTCGGAGGGCGGGCCCCGCCTCCCCCACCCCCGTTCCCTTGGCAACCCTGAGGGCAGGCCTGTGAAACCGGAGCAGGGGAGGGGGCGAGGTTACAGGGTGACGTCATGTGGGGCGGGCACTTTGAGGAGGGATGGGGTGGGGTGGCCAAGGACAAGAATGGGTTGTGGAAGGGGAAGGGGATGGGAGCAGGGACGGGAGGGTAAAAGGGGTTATGGGATGAAGAAGCCAACATGTGACCACCGACATATTGAAAACCCCTCCCTACCTCGTGGTCGACCATGCAGCCGGTGCTCTGAGGGGAAGGAAAGTCACTTTTAGAGCTGTCAGAACAGTGTTTTTGAGGGAAAACAGGTGGGAGAGGAGGGTACAGGGAAGACTCTGTGACAACCTGCACACAATTGTCAGAGCCAGGGTACTGGGGGGGGACTCAGAGGCCCAGAACATATGCCAATACTTCGGGTGTTCTACTTCTCTAGGGGTGGCCTGCATGTCCCCTCCAGTTCAGGGGCAGAGGGATTTGGAGGAAGGAGAGGGGAACTCAGGAGACTTTCCTGTGGCTGTCTGTTGTTCTCTGTTTGAAGGAATTGTTGGCAAATTTGTAAAAGAATTGGGAGAAACAGAGGGGCTATGTCATCCCCATTTTCCACTTTTAATGTTAATAATTCTCCTATTTTATCCCAAAATAAAACCAAATTTATATCTTGCAAATCAAAACCTGGACTTTCAAGAGACAGCCATCAGACAAAGTATTCTAATCGTTTCTTAGAGACTATAACATCTCTAGCACTTAAAATTTCCCTAAGCTGGGAAAATATACTCTTTTGCTGAGCAGAAAGCTGTGCACCCATTTTGATGTTTTAAAAGCAATCTGCAAAACTTGTCTACCTTTTCATGCAATATCCACACAAACAAAAGCAGTTCCTTTAGGACCTGACTCCAAAAACCGGGAGGAGAGGGGGTATGGGGATTCTGCTGAGGGAGATGCGTGACATGGGCCACTAACCAAGGGAGTTCTACTAAAGTGAAGGTAGCTTCGACCTCCCATAACCAAGGTGCAGGATATTACAGAAGGGAAGATAATCTGTCAGACCCACTTGAAGGAGCCTGTACTATGTATGCCCAGGAAGGAAAAAACAACCAGGGCTAGAGGGGTCCTGCCTCTAGCCAGGGAGAGGCATGGGATGACAGAGAGTATTGGATGGTGTGGATCCTATGGCCTGGCACATTAGAGCCACAGAAACAGACTGTTAGTTGATACTGGTTCACAATGTACCATAATACCATCAGAACATGTGGGTGAAGAACCTTTCTCCATTGTTGGAGTAAGGGGAGGATCGCAGGAATTGACTCAGCTGGAAGCTGAGGTGAGCCTGACAGAGAAGGGGTGGCAGAAATATCCAATTGTAACTGGCCCAGGACCACAGCGCATTCTAGGCATAGACTTCCTCAGGAACGGCTGCTACAAAGACCCAAAGGGGTTCAGGTAAGCTATTGGAAAATTCGCTGCAGCGGCAGAGATAATTAAGCAGTTGAGCACCTTGCCTGGACTATCAGAAAATCCATCTGCAGTGGGACTCCTGAAAGTGACAGAGCAACAGGTACCAATTGCCACCACAACAGTGCCGGACAAATCGAGATGCTGTGATCCCCATCCACAAAATTATCTGAGAGCTGGAGAGCCAAGGGTTGTGCAGCAAAATGCACTCACCGGAAAACAGCCCCATCTGGCCTGTGCGCAAGCCTGATGGAGAATGGAGATTGACTGTGGACTATTGCGCATTGAATGAAGTGACTCCACCGCTGAGCGCTGCCGTGCCAGACATGCTGGAACTCCAGTACAAGCTGGAGTCCAAAGCAGCAAAGTGGTATGCCACCATTGACATTGCCAATGCGTTTTTCTCCATTCCTTTGGCTGCAGAGTGCAGGCCTCAGTTTGCTTTCACCTGGAGGGGCGTGCAGTACACCTGGAACCGACTGCCCCAGGGGTGGAAACACAGCCCCACCATCTGCCACAGACTGATCCACCTCAGAGGTGGTTGGCACAGAAACACAACTCCTGGCACCCCGGCTGCTAGTGCTGGGGTGGATGTTCAAAGGAAAGGTTCCCTCTACCCACCACGCCACTGATGCTACATGGAGCAAGTGGATTGCCCTCATCATGCAGCACGCCCGTATTGGAAACACGAATCACCCTGGGATTTTGGAGATAATTACAAACTGGCCAGAAGGTGAAGATTTTGCACTCACCGATGAAGAGGAGCAGGAACAAGTGACCCGGGCTGAAGAATCCCCACGGTACAACCAACTGCCAGCAGATGAAACATGCTACACTCTTTTCATCTATGGTTCCTGCCTCATCGTGGGGATGAACTGGAAGTGGAAAGCAGCTGTATGGAGCCCCATACGACAGGTTGCACAAGCTACCGAAGGAGAAGTGGGATCAAGTCAACTTGCTGAACTCAAAGCTGTTCAGCTGGCCTTGGACATTGCTGAGAGAGAAATGGCTTAAGCTCTGTCTTTAAACGGATTCATGGATGGTAGCCAATGCTCTGTGGGGTTGGCTGGAGAGGTGGAAAAAGGCTAACTGGCAATGTAGAGGAAAACCAACCTGGGCTGGTGATGAGTGGAAAGACATTGCCACACAAGTAGAGAAGCTACTTGTGAAAGTCGGTCACTTAGATGCCCATGTTCCCAAGAGTCGGGCTAATGAAGGACACCGACATAACCAGCAGGTAGATCAGGCTGCAAAGGTAGAGGTGTCAAAGACAGACTTAGATTGGCAACACAAGGGAGAATTGTTCCTGGCTCAATGGGCCCACGATGCCTCAGGTCATCAGGGCAGACACACCATCTATAAGTGGGCATGAGACCGAGGGGTGGATCTAACCATGGACAGTATTTCTCAGGTATTCCATTACTGTGAGATGTGTGCTGCCATCAAGCAAGCCAAGCAGGTGAAGCCCCTCTGGTATGGTGAGCAGTGGTCCAAATATAAGTACGGGGAGGCCTGGCAGATTGAGTACATCACACTGTCTCAAATACGCCAAGGCCAGCGCTACGTGTTGACCATGGTGGAAGCCACCACTGGATGGTTGGAGACCTACCCTATGCCTCACGCTACTGCTCGGAACACCATCCTGGACCTAGAAAAGCAAGTGCTTTGGAGGCATGGTACCCCTGAGAAAATAGTCAGACAACGGGACCCATTTCAAAAACGGACTTATCAACGCCTGGGCCAGAGAACACGGCATTGAATGGATATATAATATCCCTTACCATCCACTTGCTGCCAGGAAAGTTGAACAGTGCAACGGCCTACTCAAAGCTCCCCTGAAGGTACTTGGTGTGGGAACCTTCAAGAATTGGGAAACAAACTTAGCAAAGGCCACCTGGATGGTCAACACCCGAGGGTCCATCAATCGAGCTGGTCCTGCCCAATCTGAACCCTTGCACACAGTGGATGGAGATAAAGTCCCGGTAGTACACATAAAAGGTATTTTAGGAAAGACTGTTTGGATTAGTCCCACCTCGGCAAAGTGAAACCCATCTGAGGGATTGTCTTTGCCCAAGGACCTGGTTGCACTTGGTGGGTAATGCAGAAAGATGAGGAAACCCATTGTGTACTGTAGGTAATCTTAAGTGAGAACGGTGTGTAAGGTTTTTTTCAGCATGCAGATGGTAATAGAAAAAGGGGTGGATAATGTCTTAGGGTTGCAATATGGGATGTCAACGAAAGTATGTATTCTATCACCATCTGTTGAATACAGATGGGGGCAATCATCTTTATCTTTTCCACAACCCATCCTTCCCTCCAGGAAGATATCTGTCGGCTACTGGGCCATTAAGTCCCACTGTATGACTGATAAAATTGCATGATTCCATTGGGAGATGCTCCAGACAGGGGGAGGAGCCAAGCCTTTCCTACCTCGATAAAAAGCTGACATTTTAGAACATCAAGGGCAGCCTTTTTTCCACTGGGATTCCAGAGCACAAAACGGACCTTTTCCACATCATCCTTGGACCTTCAGAGGAAAACTGCACCCTTCTACAGGAGTACTGCTTCAACTGAACCACGTCTGCCACTGCTGGAGGACTGTAGCCACCATTTAATGGGAGTGCTACCAACACCCTGACTGACAGGGTATCAGGTTGTATTCTGACTCTCTCAGGGTTGGGATTGTTCTTTGTAATACTGCATTTCTATTTTAATTTTCCTAGTAAAGAACTGTTATTCATATTTCCCATATCTTTGCCTGAGAGCCCCTTAATTTCAAAATTGCAATAATAATTTGGAGGGAGGGGGTTTACCTTCTCCATTTCTAAGAGAAGCTTCTGCCTTTATTGGCAGACACCTGTCCTTCAAACCAGGACAAAAAGTCATTGTAAAAAACATGTACAGAAACGTACTTGAATTTGCCTGCATGCTGAGAGATTGTCTTGGAAAATTGAATTGTTCATTTATTTTATATTTTATTTATCTAATGCTGCTTCACTGCGTATAGAACCAATTTATGAGTGAATATAAGTAGTCCCTGCATTATGCACAGATCAATATAGAAGGAACAAGTGTTAGAGATTTGCCACTGATCTTAAGTGCTTTTGTTTTAGAGAACAGAACTCAAGATAAACTTGTCTGAGTCCTATTCAGGTAATTCCAGCCTATCAAAGAAATGGGCTAGCAGAATTCAAGTGCTGTATTAGTTTTTTAAATCTCCATTCTCACTGATCCAGCAATAGTGTAGATATGATTTTTAGAGCACGTTCTATTTCAAAACCAGTCTCTTAACATTCCCCCCCTGCCCAGTTGACGCAATTTCAGCTCGCATGTGCTACCTGACAGGAAACATAATTTACGAGACAGTAAAAAGTTGCTGAAATCTGCCTCTGTCCTTCCTGTCCTCTTTGAAACTCCTATGAACCACATTCTGCATGTGGCTCTGGGCTTGCAGGGATGAATAGTAGGGAAGCAACTGTTTCTCATGTGCGATATCTCAATCTTCAGAGGCTTTGTAGAAAGTAAGATTTCTCTAGAAAGCTGCTACCTTCTATTTTGTTGGGGTTTTTTCTTTTAGCTGTGATGGAAGACATTCTTAAATGTTCAGAAAGATGTGTGGTGTGTCTTTTAAGATCTCTTGTAAAACTTGTCAGGATAGTCCTCTGGGGAACCTGGTCCTATATGACAAATTTGTACAGAGTAGTTAGTTCCATAAGTAAATATTAATTCTGAAATCAGTGGCCTTTTGAAAAGTGCAACTCAGATGTGTTTTTACAAAATCAAATCCTTTTCAAAGTGGAAAAGAACTTTCATAGAAGTAAATTCTAATTTGTAGTTCATTTAATAGCTTAATTTATTAAACACAGTCTGTAAAATCTACATTCTTGTTTCACTTTAAATGTTTACACACACGAGGATTTTTACCCACAAAGCAACAAGAGCTTTCCATACCCTACCTTCCTATGGGAGATACAAATATTAAATGCTACAAGAATTCCTGGCTCATTAAACTCTCTTTTCATTGCCTTCCCTTTATTTCCCTCCAGGCCTGGCATAAACAAACAGGCTTGAATTACAAAAGTAATTTTTAAATAGTTCCAAAGGAAAGTCTGCTGATATGAACTCCTGGAAATGCGGAGAACTCTTAGAGAGGTCTACAGTTCTTCATTTGATGAGAAGTTCTTGCACAAAAGGTTAATCTTTTTTGGATACTGACTTGCAAATTAATTTGAGTGCCACCACCTAAAAAGTGCTAATACCTATGGTGCCATTTGTGAGGATTCAGGTGCTTATTGGATTTTTATTAGTACTAGGTAGAGGTATTGTGCAAATCCTTAAATTATGCAATTTCACCTCACTTTTCAGCTGCTGGCAATGTACAAAGGAAAAATTTGGCATTAGCGACTTTTTTTTTAAAGAATCAGAGCTAGTTAAACTATCTGCAAACTACAGTTAATGTACATGTAATCTCCTCATGCATCAAAAGCCAAATTTTAACAATATGTGAAAGGTCAATATGTATTACTTTAGCTGGATGCCTGAATTTTGACAGTTAGCCTATCCATATGCAGAGGTCAGATGGTACTTTTATTCTGACAGCATTATCACACCATACTACACACTGTATATCTATCTGTATTACTCTAAGATACAACTCTCCTCAGTACTTCAACATTACTCTTTGTTATACATCAATCAATGAATTTTTTGTTTGTTTTTACTTTTTTTGTACTTTCTTTTTTAATTACAGAGGAAACGTTATAATTATATAACTATTCTTTATGTTATTCAAATAAAACTAAATTTCAGATTTTTTACAAGCAGGATGGAATGTCCAACTGTATGTTCACCCTAACAGCTCTTGCAGTTCCTGTTTGAAGGATATGACACATGCTGTGAAATGTACTAGCCGCCACAAAAAATTCTGAAAACACATGAAAAATATACACACTAAAAGTAATTTATTTTGACAAATATGAATGTTGTTTATTAAGGCTGTGCTTCAGAAAGAGGATGTTTAGGGTTAAATAGCCTTTATCAAGGCACAAAATGGGAAGAAGTAAGCACAGCTGTCAGTAGAAGTTATGTAAAACCACTAGTGAGGTACACATGCAGCAAATAAAACTGCACAACTGGTCTTTATAACAAAACTGAACATAGCTAAAAGGAAATACTGTGACTTTTCAATTATCACAGTTCTACTTGATTATTAAAAACATGGCAAATATTTCCAAACATAAAATTTACAGTTTGAATAAATGAAATATTTTAAACAAAGTGCTTCACAGAATTGAACTCTGCATGGTTGTACGGTATGGTCTAGAAGCATTTTGTAGACATCATAGGAGCATTTCACACAAAACTGAAAATATAATTCAGATGAGTAATAAACAGGACATTTCTAACATTTTTACACTTGCAAGTAGTTGAGTTCTTCCAACCACTGGGTTTTGTAACAAATGGGTCCTACAGCAGTACAGGTTTGCAGATTCCTTTAGCAGCAGAGGCCTCCTTTCAAAGGGCACGTGGTCTTTTTGGGTTGATCTGTTTACTGGCCTGTTCCTCCTCTTGTAGAGCTGTCCGGAAAGATTTCACTTTATCTTTAATGGAAAAGAAAGATTGAGTAGTAATACGCCTGTGCTCAACACAGATCCTGAAACTAAGGCCTGATGCCCCACATACTGGCCCTAATGCAAAACAAAGAACACTTCCCCACAAAAAATAGCTGAAGATAAAAACTAAAAGAGGATTGAGATAAGCTTAAAATATAATACTTATCATACAAACAAATTGCTTAGCAACTTAGTCCCTTCTTAGATGCTACCCCGGTCTCTTAGGAAGAAATTCTTCCCTATGAGGGTGGTGTCCTGGGTTAGTGTTATGACTACTCCTCTCCCTGCCCCCCCGCCCCCGTCTGCACGGGAGCTGCTGCTGCTGCGGCTGGCCTGCTGCTGCTGCTTTTGCTGCTGCTTTTGCCGCTTTGGCTGTCGCTTCTTCCCTAGTTTTTGCCCCAGCTTCTCCTGCCCCCAGCTGCTCCCTCTTTCTCTCTCCCTTCTTCCCCTCATCCCGAAGATCAGCACCGGCTCCGGACGGAGGGATCTGAACATCAGAGACTGCCTCTGGAAGCCTGCCAAAGAAGCTTTGCACCCTTCCCAGCAGGGACTGACCGAGCTCGTCCATCCTCACTCACCTTGGTGAAAACGTTTTGTGTCATCTGGGGATTGTTCTTTCCTGGTGCTAGGAAGTGTTTTTTTCTGTGTGTTTGTTAAAATAAACAAGTTTTTTCCACTTTTTTCCCTCGGAGGAAGTTCTTCCCGAACCCGGTAGTGGGAGGGGGGAGGAGTTCTGAGGGTTTATTTTCCTAGGGGGACTTCTTTGCGAGATATCTCCCGTAAATTTGTCCAAAACCAGGACAAATCTTTGGCGCCCAAGGTTAGGGGCACGAGGAAGTGGAAAAAAAATTTATTACCTTTTAACTGTGTATTGGTATAGATTTAAAATGTTTCTTGGGATGGAAGCTGGTATGTGGTTTTGGATACTAGGGTTTTTTGAGGTTTTAATACTTCTCTGGTCTCTGGGGTTATTTTCCTATCCGGAAATAGCTCCAGTACTGTCCCTTATTTGTAGTTTTTATACTAGAGGGATAATGACCAAAATATTTATCGGACTGGGCTTGGTTGCGATGGCTTGTAAGAGGTTTATAAAGATGCTGGAATCGGTTCCAGGGATATCTTCTGGATCCTGGTTATGGATATGCACTCAGTTTGTTAGAGGAGAAGCGGGGGAGGAGGCTTTTCAGCCTTTGCTTTCCTTTGTCTCCTCTGAATTTTTTACATCTTCATTAGAAAATGTGCAGGTTTCCCTGAATACTAAAGAGATTATCTTTCTGATGTTTAATTTAGTAAGCTTCTTATACACTGTTTACAGTTTATATAAAATGAGAGCTGAGATTTCTAGAGGGGCTGGTGCAACTCCTGATTTAGGAGCAAAGCAAAATGCGAAGAGTCCTGAATGGTGTGGGAAATGGCAGGACCTGGGCCAAATGTTAAAGGAATTTTCTGATCCTATAGTTTGGGACTTTCCACAGGAGCAAATTCAAAACCCAGCTGAGGTGGTAAAATATTTGAAAGAGAAGTGCCACAATAACCCTAAGGAAAAAAAGATCACTGCAGTGAGCTGGGCCCTGTCGTATGCTTATCGTAGCCTGTTAGATAGTGTAGGACCACAGACAGCAGACAGGGAACATGGCGATAAATTAGTTACCATCCCAGTGACTCAGGATGTAGTAAACACTCCAGACTTGAGGACAGGGGCGAAATTAGATAATAAGCTTCAACCAATGGCCGTGGCTACTAGCACCAGAAGTGGAAAGTGCACAAAGAAGACCGATCGGCCTGTGGATGATGATGATGAGGATGCAGGAGAAGGACCCTCAACGCCTCCTGATATAAAATCAAGAGTCAAAACAACTAGTGTGAGATCAGAGACTAATAATGAGTCCCTTTCCCTAAAGGATCTTCGTGGTCTGAGGAAGGATTATACGAGACGACCCGATGAGTCCATAATTAGCTGGCTGGTCCGGCTTTGGGATGCGGCAGGCGAGGCTCCCATCCTGGATGGCACTGAAGCGAGACACCTGGGATCCCTGTCACATGATCCTGTCATCGATCAGGGAATGATGAGGGAGGCTAACCCTCGAAGCCTCCGGGCACGGGTCCTAGACAGTGTGGCACAAAGATATCTGTGTGCTGATGACCTATATATGCAACAAACCCGATGGAAAACCATGGAGCAAGGGATCCAACGACTAAGGGAAATGGCAGTGGCGGAGATCAGTTTTTCAGAGGATATAACAACTAGGAACCCGGACCTGGTCCCATGCACACCGGTGATGTGGAGAAAACTTGTGCGACTCGGGCCATCTGAATACGCCTCTGCCTTAGCGATAATGAAGTGGGAAGAGGTACATGAGACAGTTCTTGATATGGCTAAGAAGCTTCGAGCCTAGGCGGGCGCTGTGCGTGGCCCAACCCATGCCTGAATCGCAGCCATGGAAACACGCTTGCAGAACTTAGAGGACAAGATAGAGGAAAATCATAAGAGGCTCAGGGAGGAGATTAAGGAGGACCTCCTCCAAATTTCAGCAGTGCAAATTAGACGTCCTGGTATCCAATGCAGACATTTCCCCGATGGGGAGAGGAGGTATACTCCTCGAGCCGAGTTGTGGTTTTTCTTGCAGGATTCTGGAGAGAACATGAGGAGATGGGATGGGAAGCCTACGGCTGCTCTGGCACAATGGGTGCGTGATCTGAAGGAAGGCAAGATTGAAAGAGAAAGTTCCGCCAAAAGGAGATCCGCTCCTGTTTCCCTAGTCAAAATGCCAAACATGATAATGATAATGACATGTCTGACCCTCTTGAGGGAACTTCTAACACCTATGCCCCAGAAAAGAAGAAAATCAGGCTTAGAGGGGCCCTCCCTCTAGCGAGAGTGAGGCGAGGGAGAACCGTGTTTTTTGGTCCGTGTGGATTCGGTGGCCTGGCACATCGAAACCACGGAAGTATAAAGCTTTAGTGGATACAGGAGCACAGTGTAAGATAATTCCATCAAGATATGTGGGGGAAGAATCCGTTTCTATTGCTGGTGTGACAGGTGGATCGCAGGACTTTACCATAGTGGAAGCTGAAGTGAGTTTAACTGGAAAGGAGTGGAAGAAACATCTTATTGTGACTGGTCCAGAGGCCCCATGTATTTTGGGAATAGATTACCTCAGAAGTGGGTATTTTAAGGACTCAAAAGGTCTTAAGTGGGCATTTGGAATAGCTGCTGCGATGTCAGAGCACATTCGGCAACTGAATACCTTGCCTGGACTATCTGAAAATCTAATTACTGTAGGACTTCTGAAAGGGGAAGAGCAAAGGGTACCAATTGCCCCTTCAGTTGTACATCGCCGGCAATATAGGACAACTCGAGATGCTGTGATCCCCATCCATAAGATGATTTGGATCTGGAGAGCCAAGGGGTGGTTAGCAAAACCCACTCACTCTTCAACAGCCCCATCTGGCCTGTGCGCAAGCCTGATGGAGAATGGAGACTGACTGTGGACTACCGCGCATTGAATGAAGTGACTCCACCGCTGAGCGCTGCTGTGCCAGACATGCTGGAACTCCAGTACGAGCTAGAGTCCAAGGCAGCAAGGTGGTATGCCACCATTGACATTGCAAATGCGTTTTTCTCCATTCCTTTGGCTGCAGAGTGCAGGCCTCAGTTTGCTTTCACCTGGAGGGGCGTGCAGTACACCTGGAACCGACTGCCCCAGGGGTGGAAACACAGTCCCACCATCTGCCATGGGCTGATCCAGGCTGCACTGGAAAAGGGTGAGGCTCCAGAACATTTGCAGTACATCGATGACATCATTTTGTGGGGAAATACAGCAGAAGAAGTGTTTGAGAAAGGAGAGGAAATTATACAAATCCTCCTGGAAGCCGGTTTTGCCATTAAGAAGAGTAAAGTTAAGGGACCTGCTCGTGAGATCCAGTTCCTAGGAGTGAAGTGGCAAGATGGAAGACGTCAGATTCCCACTGATGTTATTAACAAAATCACAGCTATGTCTCCACCCACTAACAAGAAAGAAACACAAGCTTTCTTGGGTGCTATAGGCTTTTGGAGAATGCACATCCCCGAGTACAGTCAGATTGTGAGCCCTCTTTACCAGGTCACTCGGAAGAAGAATGATTTCCATTGGGGCCCTGAACAACAGCAAGCCTTCGCCCAGATTAAACAAGAAATCGACCATGCAGTAGCTCTTGGCCCCGTTAGGACAGGGCCAAATGTGAAGAATATGCTCTATTCTGCAGCCGGGAACCACGGTTTGTCTTGGAGTCTGTGGCAGAAGGTGCCTGGTGAGACCCGAGGCCGACCACTGTGATTTTGGAGCAGAAGTTACAGAGGATCGGAATGCAACTATACCCAACAGAGAAGGAAATCTTGGCCGCCTATGAGGGAGTCCGAGCTGCTTCAGAAGTGATCAGCACAGAAGCACAACTCTTCTTGGCACCCTGACTACCAGTGCTGGGGTGGATGTTCAGCGGAAAGGTTCCCTCCACCCACCATGCCACCAGTGCCACATGTAGCAAGTGGATTGCCCTCATCACTCAGCGCGCCCGGATTGGAAAACTCAATCGTCCCAGGATTTTAGAAATAATTACAAACTGGCCAGAAAATGAAAGATTCAGTGTCACGGATGAGGAAGAAGAACCAGTGACTCGGGCTGGAGAAGCTCCACCATACAGCCAACTACAGGCAGCGGAAGCACGTTACGCTCTATTCAACGACGGTTCTTGTCGCATCGTAGGGATGAACCGGAGGTGGAAAGCAGCTGTATGGAGCCCGACATGTCGGGTCACAGAGGCCACTGAAGGAGAGGGCGGATCAAGTCAGTTTGCAGAACTTAAAGCTATTCAACTGGCCCTACACGTTGCAGAAAGAGAGAAATGGCCGAATCTCTATGTGTACACTGATTCCTGGATGGTGGCCAATGCTCTGTGGGGATGGTTGAAGAAATGGAAAGAGGCGAACTGGCAGCACAGAGGAAAACAAATTTGGGATGCTGAAGAATGGAAAGACATCGCTACTCGGTTAGAGAAACTACCTGTGAAAGTTCGCCATGTAGATGCCCATGTCCCCAGAAGTAGAGCCAATGAAGAACAGCAAAACAATCAGCAGGTAGATCAGGCTGCAAAGATAGGGGTGTCTAAGATAGATCTTGACTGGGAGCACAAGGGAGAGTTGTTCCTAGCACGATGGGCCCATGATGCCTCAGGCCATCAGGGTAGAGATGCCACCTATAAGTGGGCACGAGACCGAGGGGTGGATCTTACCATGGACAGCATAACACAAGTTAGCCATGACTGTGACACCTGCGCTGCCATCAAGCAGGCCAAGCGAGTGAAGCCAGTCTGGTATGGTGGACGTTGGTCCAAGTACAAGTACAGGGAGGCTTGGCAGATTGATTACATCAAACTGCCTCAGACTCGCCAGGGTAAACGTTATGTGCTGACCATGGTGGAAGCCACCACCACTGGTTGGTTGGAGACCTACCCTGTGTCCCATGCTACTGCCCGCAACACCATCTTGGGCCTGGAAAAGCAGGTCCTTTGGAGGCATGGTACCCCTGAGAGGATTGAGTCAGACAATGGGACTCATTTTAAAAATAACCTCGTCAACACCTGGGCTAGGGAACACGGTATTGAGTGGGTGTACCACATCCCTTACCATGCACCAGCTGCAGGTAAAGTGGAGAGGTACAATGGATTGTTGAAGACCACCTTGAAAGCATTGGGTGGAGGGGTCTTTTAAAAACTGGGAACAACATCTAGCAAAGGCTACTTGGTTAGTTAACACCAGAGGTTCCATCAACCGAGCAGGTCCTGCCCAGTCTGACTCCCTTAATATAGTGGATGGAGATAAAGTCCCAGTGGCCCAAGTTAAAGGTTTGTTAGGAAAGGCAGTATGGGTTAATCCTGCCTCGAGTACAGGCAAACCCATTCGTGGGATTGTCTTTGCCCAAGGACCAGGATGTACGTGGTGGGTAATGCAGAAAGATGGAACAACACGATGTGTACCTCAGGGAGAGCTGATTGTGGGGTGAGACAGAAGGAATAATGTAAGTGTTGAAGGCCTGAGTAAGTAAAATGAGAGGAAACGTGTAAGTGTTGAAGGTTTGAGCAAGTAGATGAAAGCTTTTACATTGTATAGTGGGTGTATATATCCCAATCGTGTGTCAATGTTCACGATTGTGGGATAAGGGGTGGAATGTCCTGGGTTAGTATTATGACTGCTCCTCTCCCTGCCCCCCCCCATCTGCACGGAGCTGCTGCGCTGATGCTGCTGCTGCTTTTGCTGCTTTGGCTGCCGCTTCTACCCCTAGCTTTTTCCCCAGCTTCTCCTGCCCCCAGCTGCTCCCTCTTTCTCTCTCCCTTCTTCCCCTCATCCCGAAGATCAGCACCGGCTCCGGACGGAGGGATCTGAACATCAGAGACTGCCTCTGGAAGCCTGCCACAGAAGCTTTGCACCCTTCCCAGCAGGGACTGACCGAGCTCGTCCATCCTCACTCACCTTGGTGAAAACGTTTTGTGTCATCTGGGGATTGTTCTTTCCTGGTGCTGGGAAGTGTTTTTTTCTGTGTGTTTGTTAAAATAAACAAGTTTTTTCCACTTTTTTCCCTCGGAGGATGTTCTTCCCAAACCCGGTAGTGGGAAGGGTAAGGAGTTCTTGGGGTTTATTTTCCTAGGGGGACTCCTTTGCGAGATATCTCCCTTAAATTTGTCCAAAAACCAGGACAGGTGGTGAGATACTGGCACAGGTTGACCAGAGAAGCTGTGGCTGCCCCATCCCTGGAAGTGTTCAAGGCCAGATTGGATGGAGCTTGGAGCAATTTGGTCTACTGGAAGGTGTCCCTGCCCATGGCAGGGAAGGGAATGAGAAGACCTTTAAGGTCCCTTCCAACCTAAACCATTCTGTGATTCTGTGATAGTAACTTTTCTGTGAATGTGAAAAATATTTGTGATTAAATTTTGGAAGTAAACAGAAATGCATAAATCATTTTTTTCATCCTAGATAGCATCAGAATAGGAGAAATCCTAGAAAAGAAATATGTCATCCTCTCTAATTTATATTCCTCCTCCACTCCCATTCCACAGTAATATGCCCAAGAATGGGAAGAAGGAAACAAACTGACAGCATAAAAAAGTCAGTCCCAAAGTGACAGGACTAAAAGCTAAAATATTCAGTGACCATTATGTGCCATGAGCATAACAGAGAAGTTACTGGGAGAAAGAAGCTTTAACAGTTCTTCCCTCTTGTATAGCTATGTATCATATATGTATCATTGTATTTGTAAAGATGCAAGGATCTTTTAGATATCCTTTATCTCCAGTATCTTGTTTTAAAAGCAGTATCTAATAAGTTATGGAAGATCAGGGAGTCACCTAAACTGTTTTTTTACTGCTGTTGTCTCAAATTGTCTTTCCCTGAAGAGGAAGCCATCAATCCACAAGAAGCAAAGGAATGTACATCAAATTCTTTGTTAAAGTATACTGGTACCAATACATGCATACAAAGCAAGCAGGCCACATCTGATTTGCTTGATGTATTCTAACTTACACCAGATACTCCGACTGAGTAAAATGTAAGATTTTGTCTTACAAAGAGTTTTCTAACACAGATTTAAAAATCCAAAATAAACCAGTATAGCATGTCTGCTGGAATGCAGATACATAGAGAAACTAAAACGAAAAATTAATCTCCATGAGGTACCAAACTGACATGCTGATTTTAAAAGACGAATGAAAGAGTCAATTTTGGTAACTAAAAATTATCTGCAGTTGGTATTTCAACAAAATTTGGACAGAAAGGTTGCTAAGGAAAATAGGATAAAAGCCATGCTACTCAGAACTCGGCGTTACTCTTAAGTACAGACTGAAAAACAATGGCAGGTTTTCTTTTTCTTTCCTTAATTCTTTTAGAACAAAGGAAAAAAAAAACCACCAACCCAAAGTTGTAGGATCAAGTTTACACTTCCTGGAGGTAAAGCAGAGTCTTCCATTAAACTAGGATGGATTGAATATAGATGTGAACTTGTTCTTAAATAAACGTTCCTTTCTCAGAACATTACAGGACAGCATAAGGTGAAAAAAGACCCCAAAACATAACCACACTTTTTAAATCTCATTATTACTGCAAGTGTCCATGGCATATGAAAATGCACACAAAAGTGATTAAAAGCAATCTACCTCTAAGTTCGGTCAGAATATCAATTTTTTGCTCTAGAATTGCTTCAAGTTGGGTAGCATAAGAATCCACATCATAGTCTACTTCTTCTGCCATCTCAAGAAGAGCTTTTTCATCTTCCAGCCATCTAATAGATTCCTAGGTAAAAGTTAAAAAAAACCTCAACTAAATACATTAACAAAGTTTCAATGCAAGTTTCAAGACAATTCATGAGCTGAACTATTGCTTTTCTCAAGATGACCACTCTTTTACTGTTGAGTCACCTCACTATAATGTTTTAATCTTAGAATGAATCCTTATTCCTAATTTAGCAAAATTGTATGTTTTCTACATAGTTTCTTAGCTCCAATGGTCAAAACAGCAACAGACAAATCCCAGCTACCCCAGTTCTCTTCAACTTCAGAACATTAGATGGTTGCAAAACTAAGAAATTAAGAACTTTATTTCATGGTTATGTACCTTTAGGTAGATATCAGACTTTGAAGTCAGACTTCAATTTTAAGTATGGGCTGGTTGCCACTGAAAATAATCATTATTTGCGTCATTATTGCAGTCAAGGAGCCAAAATAATTCTGCCCATACTCAAAACCAGTTTTGAGAGAAACTGTATAAAAGAAGAGCTAACTCTCCATACAGAAAAGACACTGTAAAAGATGGTTAAAGTAGATCTTAGGCATCTTTGCACTCTGAATATTAAAAAAAAAAAAAAAAAGAAAGAAAAAAGAGTCTTGCAGCAAAGAAGAATGCAACCAGGCGCTTAAAGTTTACAGAATAATGCAAAGCTGTGATTAGATGAACTGATCTCCTTGGAAATGCTTTGATTAAAAATAAAGCAGCTGACATTTCTATGCATGCTGAGCCTGAAATACTAAAATTAAGTCTTTCCTCCTGTGCTCAGTAGTTCAAGTGATATTGAAACCATAGTCCAAACCCTATATATGTTTTGTTGGCTTTCAGGATAGATGAAGCTCTCACATTGGGATAGGATTCATGTCATCTAATGTAAACTTGTATATTCAAGAAACAAAGGAAGATCAAGACTTCGAGAGTACAATTAATTCAGTCAATCTATTTTAAAGATTTTTGTTAGGATAGGATGTTTTGTATCCCAAAATCAACGGCTTCCAGGAAAAAGCTGACAGAAGACAACTTCTGCATGTTACAGCTTGTAGATTTTGTATTCTTGCAACCCATCTTCACCCATGGCATAAACTAACAAGTAATGCTTCAAATGAAAGTACCTGAGACTCAGACACATTTCCTTCTAATGACTGCTGTGAGGAGCAATAATCTCCAGCATAAGGCCAGATGGACACACTGAGGCAGTAACATCTTAACCTAATGCAGTTAGTCTCTCCAGAAGTTGCAAGCATTAGGACACAGCTATGGCATATGGCATGACTTTCATACTTCTGCATACTTTACTTCAGGGCTAATGTTACAAAATAATTAAAAATCTATATATATTTTGAAATGTGTGTCGTGGTTTAATTAAAGTCTGGTTTTCAGTTCGGGAGGGTGGTTCCTTCTGGGGACCTGTTGGAGCCAATGAACTGGCTAGTTTTGAAGAGACAATGAGCTGGCTAGGTTTGAAAATTGACACCTGGTTAAACCACTTAAAAGAGTTAAACACGCCTGTGTGGAAAAGCACATTTGAAAAACGAACAAAGCCCGGGAAAATCTCTCTTGTCTTCCGGACTTTGAGGGGGTGGTTGGCTGACCTCGCGCAGCCCCGTGTAGCCGGGTCGTCTCGGCGCGCGGTTCGCCTGGGATTTCTGCCGCCGCCGGGCCATGTCGCCAGGACTATCTCGGCGCCGCGGGCAGCCACGCGGGCGGGACTGCTCGGCCGAAGTCCGCGCGGCCGGGGCGGCGCCGCACAGCCGGAGCAGTGCTGCCTGCCCGCGGCTACCTCGGCAAGACTCGCAAAATGAACTTTGCTTCCTCCAGGACCAGAGCTAAGAGTGGCCCCACGGCCGGTGCTGGGGACGGCCCCGAGGCCAGGAGCAACCAGGGCCAGGAGTGGCTGCCGCCAGCCCGGTCCAGGAACGGCCACGTGGCCGGGACTGCGAAACCAAAATCAGCGTAACTGGGACAAGGGCACGCGGCTGTGACTGTATCGGCATGGCTCATAATGGACTTCGTTTAGCTGCTTTTAGCCAGCCATGCTGCAGAGAGAAGGACAAAAACGACAGCAGCTGCTTTTCTTGTTTTTTGGCGCTCCTCATGAAGAAAAGCGCAGAGTAGAGCCGGTGGCTTACACGGCTCACACAGTATCAGCGGAGACCAAATGATTGGCAGCGAGAGGCACGGTGAGCGATTTCCCTGATGCAGAGTCTGAATAAGATCAACCTTTCAGCGTTGCAGAACTCAATAAAAACTTTCAGTTGATAAAGCTTGAGAACAAACGAACCTACAAACACTATTTCTCTCCTGAATCAGGAAAAAGGAAAGGGTGAAGACATGCAGAGACAAAAACATGGGACTCTCAGGTCAGTGAAGAAGTAGTCAAATTCTAGATGGGAGGGGATTGAGGAGATGCCTAACTCTTAGGCTGAAATTCTTTTTGTAAGGCTATGGTGAAAATATATTTGATATATCAGACTTTGTTCTTTCCCTGGAACTCATGGAAATGCATTGGGGGATGTAGCATTCTAACACAACTGTGAGCCGAGGCACCAGTATTAAAGCAAGTAGATGTTGCTATGATCCAATGAGAAACTTGAACAGAGAGATGAGAAACCTTGCCCCAGGGATAGTAGTAGAAAACCTCTGTTCCCAGAGATGGATGAAGAGAACTTTTGTTTTATGCTAGAAAAGCTCATCCTTAAAATAGCACCCCAATAACTTGACATGGCCCATGAAAGAAGCTATGGGAAAGCTGCAAAAGCATAGGAGGGACTTTTACACTGCAAACAGATTTTCATTTCCTGGGCAGCTGATTCACTGTGACATTGAAGCCACAAGAGAACTGTCTCTTGTGGAGAGGTCTCCATGGCATGGCAAGAGAGACTCCTCTACCCAAGTGGACTGAAGAAAGACTATTCTAGAGGTGGTAAACTGACTGAAAGTCACAGGTTTTGTCTCTTTACATTGTCAGTGGGAAAGAAAAAAGGGTATGGGGGAAGATGTGTTCTGAAGGTTTATTCTGATTTTCTTATAATTTTTCTTTAAATCCTGTTAATAACGTTTTCTTTACACCCTTTAAAGTTTTGAGCCTGTTTTGCCCTCCTCCTAATCCATATCTCACAGCAGGAAATGAGTAAATAATCCCTAGTGGGTTCACTAGCATTTGGCCAGCAGTAAACCCACTTCATAATTGGTGTGTTGGCCGGGAAAGTCAAATTGGCAAACCCGTAACTGCTATGTGTTATTTAACATCGTTACTGCAGTACATGAACAGACATCAATATTCCACTAAGTAACATACCTAAATTGAGATATGTTGTATTGGTTTGGCATGGCCTGGTTTTTGGCAGTAGGAGGGCCGCAAAGATGCCTCCTATGAGAAGCTGCTGGAAGCTTCCACCATGTCCAGCAGAGCCAATGGCTAATGGCAGTGAAGATGGACATGCTGCTGGCCAAAACTGGGCCAATGTGAGAGGTTGGTGTAAGAGTCCGTCTAAAGCCTCTCGTCTGTTTTGCCCAACGACCTCCGCCTGAAGTCTAAGAAAACCCCTCAAACTGCAGCTGAAAGGCGCTGGCCAGGGATGGGAGAAACACCAAGTGACTGTTCCAGGTGGTGCTCATTGGACCAGGACTGGTCTCCCATGAGACTGGTTTACACAACAAGGCTCCCACAGGTGTGAGAACAATGGACTGGTCACAAGGACTGTTGGTGTGCCTGGAGCTTGCCGTAGGGCGCTGCTCTCCAGCAGGCTGCTTGCTGTAGTGACCAGTTTCCACCTGTTTCTTGGAGCAACGATCTCCACATACAATGGTCCACAAGCTCTCCCACCTTCTGGCTAAAGGCCACTCGCTTTGGCCACGAACAATGGTCCACAACCTTCCCACCTTTTGGCCAGAAGCCACTCGCTCTGGAAAGGACTATAAAAGCATCCTCGAAAAAGGACCCCAAGGGGATCCCCCCAGACGGCAACGGACATCTATTGGCTGGTTCCACGAGGATCGTCTGCCCGTCTTGGTAGCTATAATCCCAACCCCCTTTTCTCTCTCCCTCTTTCTGTTTCTCTCTCTTTCTCTTCGTCCCACTATCGCATTTGGTTGGCACAAATAAAGTGCATTTGTTGCAAGAGCAACTGATTTTGTCCCTTTGTGTGTCTTTTGCACCCTGAGATTCTTAAAAGAACCTTCACGTCCCCCGCTCTAACTAGGCGGACCGTGACAGTTGGTAACACCTCTGTGATAACATATTTAAGAAGAAAATCAAAACAAAGTCACAGGGTTTTGCTTCTAGTCAGAGAAGAGGAGGAGGTGAGAACGTGAGGGAAACAACATGGTGACACCAAGGTCAGTGGAGAAGGAGGGGGAGGAGGTGCTCCAGGAACCGGAGCAGATTCCTCTGCAGGTCATGGTGAAGCAACTGTGCCCCTGCAGCCCATGGGGAATGCACAGATCCACTCGCAGCCCATGGGAGGGGGGGGAAGTGCCCATGCTGGAGAGGGTGGATGCTTGGAGGAAGCTGTGATCCAGTGGAAGACCTGGTGGAGAGAGGGGGCCCCTGCTTTCAGGCTGGAGTAGCCTGTCCTTGGAGGACTGCACCCCGTGGGAAAGAGCAGTCGCAGCAGTTTTGGGAGAACTGTGTGCCCATGGGGGGAATTTGCATTGCAGCAGGTGTGGTAGGACTGCTGCTTGTGAGAGTGGACCCACGCTGGAGAAGTTAATGGAGAACTGTCTCCTGAGGGAGGGACCCCACGGTCTCACAGGAGAAGGACTCCTCCCCAGAGCAGCAGAAGGAAATCTCGGTGATGAACTGACCAAAACCTCCACACCCTGTCTCCCTGTGCTGTCGGCGGGAAGGAGGGAGGGGCTGGGGGGGAAACGGTGTTTTAAGGGCTTATTTTCTTCTCAATATCCCCCTCTGATTCTGTTAGCAATAAAATTCACTTGACAACCCTAAGTTGAGCCTGGTTTGCCCTTGAAATATTTCTCCCGGTCCTTTTCTCACTCATGAAGTGTTCATTAATTTTTTTCCCCTCCTCTGCCCAGCTGTGGCAGGGGAGGGTGAGCGAGTGACTGTCATGGGTGCCCGGTATTGGGCCAGTGTCAAACCACGACATGTGTATTCCATATAGGTTTAATGTTTTGCTATTTTCTTGCAGCAGATGCTCCAAATGGACAGCCTGACTAAAGATTCTAAGATTATGAACAGAAATAATTCACATTTCCTTCTGATAACTATTAACTCATACATATTAGAATTTATTTTGTAAATATAAAAGGCTTTGTGGTGCTGATCAGCAGTACACTATGTGGTCAGTACTCCTTTCAAAGACCCTGACTAGTAGCAAATGAAAATCTTATGTATCTGCAAAAAGGAAGAAAACAGGCACTTAGAAATATATTTGTTTCTTCTGGATCTCAGTATCTCAGAGAAAGATGTCACAGAAGGATATTTAGAAAAAATGCTTGGAGGGAGTATTGCTGTATTTTAGAGGGAGATGACCAGACAGAAATGGTGCCGATAGGGACATTACTATATAGACATATTACTATTAATTGCCAGCTTTGGCATTGCAATACTGGCATAGACTAGACAGTGAAATTGAAAATTTTGAGACCAATCTGAGTAAGCTCCCTACAACTAGAAAAAACAATCACTAATGCTAGAAAAGGACTAACACAAAAAATATAGTAAATAGTTGAAATAGTAAAAAGAAAATAGCAACTTTTCTTACAATAAAGATAGTCTGTTTAGGAAATCTCTGAAAGCAGCAGAATGACCAGATGATATCCTACATCTTCAAGAGTATGGACTTTCATTGGCAAAATCTGAATTCTTGTATTAGGATAAAACAAAGTAGGCTCCATCTTTTACCTGAAAGACAGCCCTGTGGTCTTCTACAACTTGCTCTTCCATTTCCACCATTTGTGACACAGCTTCATGGAAAGTAAACAACTGTGGAGAAACTTCCTCTTCCTAAAAACAATAGTTAAGCTTGTTAGACTCAAAAGAACTGTGGCTACAGGAAATATATTGAATATAATCACAGATCATGAAAAGAAATATGCAGAAAGCAGAACCTGTCAAAAATAAAACTTAATACTTTCTAAAAAGAAAATGTCCAGAAATGAGTGGACAGAGCAATAAATTTAAAATGTTCACAGAGTTAAATGAAATTCATATTCATAAAAAATTTCCAGCCACTAACCCTAATGGATACTGGAAAGCAGAATATTCCCCATGAGAAAAAAAAAAAACAAAAATCCCAAGTTAAAATAATGGGAGGAGGAATTAATAAGGGAAGAATGTCCTGGAAGAAGAGACAGTTATAAAATGAGTAATACAGAAAACACCATATAGACGTGTTTGAAAAGGCATAGAGTCTTGAGAAAAATAATTTAGGGTAGTAAGGATTTTTCTTTTGTAGTTTTCATCAGCATTTTCACAAACCAACTTGAACATTTAAGGAACCAGGACTAGAGCTGATAATCAGTAGTGAGGGAAAAAAAATGCCCTTTATAAGATGCCTCTCAATCCCAGCTCTCCACTCATGCAGCCCAAGGAGACATCCTGGGAACATGATGTGACTTTCTCCCAAACATTGCTCTGGGGTTTCACTCCATGAAAATCAGGATGTTGGGAAGAGAAATGATGGGTAGCCAGATTTCTAAACACAGAGAAATACAAACTTGCTCGAAACAGGGTTTTGTGCAGGAAAAATAATGGTCAAAATCACAGGAGTGTTAAAACAAAATGGATGCATTTCCCAGGCTACTTCTCACTATCTAATAAAAGATAAAGCTATACTGGAAAAATGCACACTAAAAATGCGAGAGCCTAGAACAGACCCTGCCTAGATAGTAAAAGCCCTAATCAGCAAGGAAGATAAGGAAAAGTAAAACATTTTCCTCTCATCATTCGAGAAACATTTTTTCTTGTGTTTATGGGAATGAACATGATAGCATAAAGTGAAAAGGTTTTTATTGCTAACAGGTTATAAATACACATTACTCTGGATTTGTTTTGCCACTGTATTTATCATCTCTTTCCGTGCAATGCTGTAAATGCTGTAAACCACTCACATTTTGTTCACAAAGAAGTTTGAGATCATCTCTCTGAGGAGAGCTCCCCACACCCCACTGTGTCTCTAAGTCATCAATCTGATTTGGAGCATGGTGTTTAATAGGACAGATATCTCCTGCAGCACTAGGATCAACCATCAACTCCTTCACCCTACATTCAGAAAATATTTAAATTGTAAATTAGTAACTTCCTGTTCAAAAGTCTCACAACCAAAAATAAAGCTTATTTATGCACAATTTATTTCGTTTAATAAGGATGCTGATTTCAGCTTCACAAATTTAATGTACTTTCAGTGACAAAATGATGTTAGTTCAACTCCTAAAAAGCATAGACTTTCAACTACTTGCAGGTGGACTGCAGTCCATCTTCTTGCAAGAGGCATTTTTTGATTGAAATCTTAGTACTCATTAACTGTTAAGAGGGCAAAAATGTCCAGACCCTCAATAGTTACTCCTCAGTAAGGAATAATATTTGAAAGAAAAGTTCATTCAGCATCCTAAACTTGACCACCATTTTTTTTCTGTGCACACAATTGTGCTTTAAAAAAATTAGTCAGCCAGTACCCTACTAGATGTCATAAGCAAAGCCACCAAGAATTCTGAAGAAAATAATTTGTAGCCAACTATCTCAGAGAATGAATAGATCCTTTAATTAAAATAATTTAAAAGTGAAAATATCTTATTAAAATGTAAGGTTCTTTCAGCAGGAAAATAATTAAAAATATTGATAATGACTCTATTAAGAAAAAGCCCATGTAAAAAAACACTTATGAAACAGAGACATCAAACTCTGCAAGTATAGCAAGTTTTAGAACAAATTCTTAACTTTTAAGGGGAATTTCTTTCTGAAGTGGCACATATTTACTACAATGGAAACTATATTTAATTCATCTTTGGAATGATTAAAAGTTTTTTAAAAATATATATGTTAAAATTGTTTTCTTTTTAAATTAGTTATATTCAAATTGCCCTAAACACAGACTTGTCAGATTTAGTCCATTAAATGTATGAAGGTGACATCACTTTTTTATTTTTAATGTGATGGAAACTAGCAAGCCTGGATACAGTGTGGTTGTTGTGAACAAAATAATGGGAAGATGATTGTAGATCATGCAGAACCATCACCTGACAAACAAAATAAAAACAAAGTATGTGTGACTCAAGGCAAGGAGACTAATTAAAAGTTTGTCTGTAAAATTACATTGCCAAAAGGAAAAGTCAAAAATAAACATTCCATATATACAATGAAGTAGACCTGGTGATTGAAGGAGAAAAGTCGTCATACTCATAGGAAGCGGAGAGATCAGAGTGACTGTCACTACCCTGTGAGAAGGGAATGTCTGAAGGACTAAATCCAAATTCCTTTACTCTGCAGCAGCAAAATACAGCAGCAAATTAAAAGAAAATGATCTCATAAACACAGTTAAAATAACTGTTTAGCATTCTTTAATAGTTTAGGAGTAAAAATATTTTTATATTAAAAAAGAAAACTGTTGACATTTAAATCTGCAAATAGTTACAGATCACTAACAAAATTGAACAATATCAGTGCTGGTCATTTGCAGGAGAGTATAGTAGCAGTGTTTTCAGAAGAGTAGTTCCAGATTTCAGTTTGTACAGTTAATAAAATTTTCTCTACATTCAGTATTTTATTAAACTGACTCTTTTAACATATCAAACCACTACAGTGCCTTAAATTCTATACTGCCCCATCTTACACTGCGCAGACACTGGTGTTCAGCATCTAAAAACTACTTGTACTATGAAAATTATGTATTGGTAGAAAAAATTAAAATACTAAACAAAACACATTAATCAACTTTACAATGATAGACATAAAAAATTAACTCTACTCCAGCCAAAACCAGCACAACCCCGTAACAATATATGAATTTAACAGCAAGGGGAAGAAACAATTTCTGCACACCAATTTAGCATACTAGGAATAGGTATTTGTTTTTCAGTGTCCATTTCTGAAGTCACTTCAGCAATACGTATTATATAAGGGATAGAAAGATCCAATTAGTTTCAATTAATGTGACACATCTTCCATTATGTTACTGTAAGCAGGGGACTAGATGCCCCCTTCTTACCAGGAAGGAAATCACATAGAGTGGTTCAAGCCAGATAGATTTGCTACTAACTTGATCCAAACAGAAAGACATTTGGATAGCGAGAGGAATGGATGCTAAGTTACCCTACCAGCCCTTTGTGCCCGATTAGCGACTGGCTGCAGGGAAGGGGCAAGGGAAGCAAAGCAGGAGAGGATGTGGTTCTGCCCTATCTTTCAATGGGGCAAGCGGATCACTAGGTGGTAGCTGCTTCTGGCAAAACCAGCCTTTCTGATGGCCCAGAAACTTGTTTGTCTCCTTTGTTCTTTGCAGCAAAGTGGTGGGTGGGTTTCTGGGGTGCAGGGTCTGATTGCAGGCATATTCAGGGCCCCATCTCCCCAAACATTAATCATAGAACTGCAGCTGTATAAGGCTCCTTTCACACTAACTGAAGAGACAAACATTTTCAGAGAGCAGTACAGGTCTCAGAGATGATGCATTAGGCTCTGGAGGCACTAACTTCTCCACTGATTATGTCACTGTTGGATTAGCTGACTGTGTTTAGGGGTTTCAAGATATTTTTCTGAAGTTGGGAAATATAAAATTTAGTCCACAGCAACTGCCGAATTTTCATAAGAATAAGCTAGTTGAGAGAGATCTATAGATATGATATGATATGATATGATATGATATGATATGATAGATATATAAAAGAAATATGCTGGCAACTGAATGCAATTCCACCAAGGGGATGAAAAATCACGTTGAAGGTATGTCAGCTAACACTCCAGGGAATCGTCATGAAAACTGCCTACCCTTAATGCAAGAGGTGATGCCTTCAGAGGAGGGACAAAACTAAGGGAGGGATCTCCCAGATTCCTTGCAATCCCCGTTATATCCATTTCTGGATAACGACTTAAATGTAGTTTCTATTGATTCTCTTGTAATGGTTGTAAAAAGTTACAAATTGAATTAAATGCGAGCCTGAATCAGTAATCAGTATTTTGGGTTGAATCTTTTTAAAGAAATGCAAGTACACTAAAATTATTCAAGTAGTTAAAACAATTAGACATCATGGAACAACAATATTCCAAATATCAGTGATCAACAGCCAATATATCTATAAGCAATAACATTTTCCATACCTATTTGCATATCGCAATGTATTGAGAGTGTTTTCACATGATGCTATCCCGGGAGAAATTGTAGCAATCTGGAGAAAAAAACCCATTCATTAATAAATCACTTTATACCAATGAAACAGCAGATGAATTTAAATTAATTTTTAATCTCAAATTAGATTTGAGATGTTCTACAAAAACTGTCTACTATGTACAGCTATCCTAATGTTGGAAATTATACACGGTTTAAAATTTTTTTGTAACTTTAGTCAGTCTTGATCGCCTTTGCCCCGGGGGAAGGGAATTGAAGTTTCTTTTCAAAGGACTGTTTCATCACTTCAGGCGTGATAAGCTTAACATCTCAAGAGACTGGGAGTAGCACATAAGATACAGAAAAGATAACAACCATTATCGACCATTACGATCATTACGACCATTAACGACCATAAACTCCAAACATCACCCCTGGCATGGTCAGAGACATCTGGTCCAGAAAAGACTGATAAAAGAACCAAGGAATGAGGACCAAATTAGCACCAGAGGCAAATAAATCTGTAAGCTATACGAAACAAAAAAACTAAGAAATGTGTAACTTGGGTCCAATGAACATCGAACCAATTAATTTCTCGGGGTTTTCACTGTATAAGTATGTGAAAAATCTAGCAAAGAGTCACATGTCATGGAATGATTTTCTCTGCACACCCGGGCAATGTGTGGATGAAATTATTTCTGTTGCACATCCTGTCCAGAACAACATCCTGGCCAGAATAAAGTAACGTCTTGATTCTCTAACACTAAAAATGCGGGACAGTTTTTGTTTCTTCTGTAATTTCAGTGACACTAATACAATGGCCTCTGTCTTGGGTTGCAATATAGGATGTGGCCAGAAATGTATATTCTATCATCTGTTGAAGCCGGGTGAGGTAGTGATTTCTTATCTCCGTGGCACATATTATCTGTTAATGGGCCATCTTTAAGACTAGGTGGGGCAATCATCTTTATCTTTTCCACAACCCATCCTCCCTGCAGGAAGATATAATCTGCTGCTGGCCCATTAAGTCCCACTGTATGACTGATAAAATTACATGATCCCATTGGGAGATGCTCCAGTCAGGGGGAGGAGCCAAGTCTTTCCTACCTAGATAAAAAACTGAGATTTTGGACAACAAGATACTGTCTTTCCACTGGATTCCAGAGGAAAACCGGATCTTTTCCACATCATCCTTGGACCTTCAGAGCAAAATTGCACCCTTCTACAGGAGCATTGCCTCAACTGAACCACGTCTGCCACTGCTGGAGGACTGTAGCCACCATTTAATTGGACTGCTACCAACACCCTGACTGACAGGGTATCAGGTTGTATTCTGACTCTGTCAGTGTTTTGGGGTTTTTTCGTATTACTGTATTTTTATTTTAATTTTCCTAGTAAAGATCTGTTATTTCTAATTCTGATATCTTTGCCTGAGAGTCCCTTAATTTCAAAATTATAATAATGATTTAGAGGAACGGGATTTACATTCTCCATTTCAAAAAGAAGCTTCTGCCTTTATTGGCAGACACCTGTCCTTCAAACCAAGACAGCCTCTCAAGAAGAGACATGTCAAGTCAAAGCTTCAATGTATTTTTTCAACCATACCTGAAATATTATGAATCAAAGAAATTTCAATTTCCCCCATCTCACAGTCTTCCTAAATAATATGTAAATGCAAAACCCTAATTTAAAAAATAAGACCCCTCAAGGAGGGAAATATGCAATTCAGTAGAAAGTAATTCTAATGTATCCTACAAACAATTACCAGATTATTCTATATCTATCTATATCTATATCTGTATATCTTTGTAGTCTGTTCAAGCGAATTGTATACTTATTTGAGAGACCTATTTTGGCCAGTCTACAACAACTTAATAATACTAAAGATAAGCATGTTTATTTCCCTAAGTAAAATTTTTTTTCCAGAACTGAGTATTATCTCTAAATAATACTTAATAGCTCACTTATTATGAAATCTAAGTGATATGTAACAAAAGGTTAACGACAAGTAACATCGTAAGATGATGCGCAGGTAAAGCACTCAAGATAACAAAGCCAGTGAGCCAACAAGCGTCATCAAAAGCAAGAGAGAAAGTTTTAATGGAACTTGCAAACTGCAAAATTAGCTAATAACGAGTTAGACTGAAAAACAAGAAGAGATTTTTTTTTCCCATTTGTTGTCATGGAAATGAAAATGAACCTCATTAAGAGACAAAAGGTGTAGTCAGGGCCTTGACATACCGTTGGAATGGTTCTGGGGGAGTGGGGGAAGCGATGTGTTAGCAGGGTGCTGTGCAGTCTTTGCCCGGCTTGTAGGGCAGACGGTTGGGGGTTTTGGTGCTAGACTTCTGCCCAGAGGACTTGCTGCTACTGCTGAGCCTTCCTTGCTGTGTCTCCTTGCCCTTGGTAAGCCACAAGAGCGGCCATTTGACTTGGACTTTTCGGCACCCGCCCTTGCTGGGAGAGACCCTCACCATCTGCATGGGTGCCTCAGGGTAAAACCGGGCCCCCACCTGTGGACACCACTGAAGACCTAGGCACATTTTAGCCAGGCCTTTTCTCAGGTTCTGAGTCTTTTTCTCAGGCCGTGAATCTTTCTCAGCTCCAGCCAGGATTTTTCCCAGGCTAGAGACTTTTTCTCTACTGTAAACACAAGAGAAAGAATCATAACAAGAGATAAACACCTGCTGGATCCGTGGGAAAGCCAGGGACAAGAGCTGTCTATTTCTCTGACCAATGAACTGTCTGTATTTTGTTTTTCACGAACTGTCTTATTTAAGCCATGGCTTCCTTCAATAAATTGCTCTTTCTTGCACCAAGTAAGGGAGTGCCTTGTTGCTGTGTTGTCTCTCCGCTCCGTAACCCTTCATACAGCAACAATTGGAGGTGTCGCCTGAGATTGAATTCGACCGAGATTGCCCGGGACTCGCTCTCGAGAAGCCGAGCAGCGCGGAGTCCCGCGGTGAGCAGCAGCGCGGAGAGGCCTGGAGCCGCGGCCCAGAGCCGTGCAGTGCGGAGCGGCCCGGAGTCGCGCGGTCACATCGGTGTTCTGGGACCCCGGACAGCAGGGCCAGCAGCTGCCAAGAGCTGTCAGGGAGCCACGGGCAGAGCTGGTCTGTCTTCTCGCTCATCCGAGAGAGGTACTGCTTTTGTTTCTGCCCCCCGCCAGCTTAGCAGCTAGACGGAAAACTTTGTAACAATGGGGAGTTATTTAGCCAAGCGAGACGAAACCATACTTTCAGTTTGGAAAGGTGTTTTGGACGGCTTGGAAGTGGCTTTTTCTCCTTCAGCATGGGGAGAACTGGGAGACCAACTATATGATGCCCTTCCGCGAGGGGACATTTTAATTCCCTCTCTAATGAGCACTTTTGCAATTGTGAGCGAAGAGAAGGGTTTTGCCTGTCAATGCGGGAAAGGACAGGAAGCAAGGGCAGTTTCTGGCTTTGTAACCCCTTCCGAGAATCTGCCCAGCCCAGAGGCTCCCCGCCCACAGGTTCCCGATGAGAAGCATCCAGCGCCCAAAGACCACATGCCTGTTTTTTCTTCTCCAAAAGAGTTGGAGCGACCGATCCTCCCTGCGAATGGTGGCGCGGAACGCCCTCCCCCACTCGCCCCACTGGAGCCCGCGGCCCCCGTCCCCCGGGCGTCGGGGCCAGGACAGCCACCCGCTGACTGCATCGCACACCCCGCGTCCCCAGCGCCTGCGGAGGCAGTGCCAGCGCCAGCGCCAGCCTTTCCTATCGATGTTGTCCTGCAAATAGTTGGCACCATGGCAGAGCAAACGGCGGCCCTGTATGCCGTGCTGGCGCCTTTCGCAGGCGCCCAAGTGGGGAAACCCCCATCAGCGGCGCCCCTGCCGGGGCAGCCGCGGGTCGTGGGTGGCCCAGCCGCGGGGGCGAGCCCCACGCCGCCTGCAGGTCCGCCCGCGTGGGCAGGACAGCAGGCACCGCCGCCCGCAGGGGCAGGACAGCAGGCACGGCCGGCTGCAGGAGCGGAGCTGGTGCCGCCTTCTGCACAGCCCTCAGCATCAGGCCCCACCCACCCAGAAACGCCGGCATCCCCCTCCGGTTCTCCAGGGACACCGCCGCAACCCTCGCCATCTCCAGGGCCTTTTGCTTCGAAAAGCAGGCGCTGCAGTGACTCCATGACAGCGAGACTCAAAAATCGCCGCAGTCTTTGGGAAACAGTTAAAATGCGAGCATTGCAGCAGGGCCATTGAGATTTGCTAGAACGGATGGGGATGCCAAAGAGGGGTGTTCTTCGGTTGAAGGGAGTGGATGAGAGTGTCCAGGTGGACGCTGCTGAGCTCGGCCCGGTCCCTGAGGACAACCTGGCACAGGACTGTGATGAGGATGCCCAGGGGACCGGGGGGGCTTAAGCCTTTCCTGTCTTTAAGGCTGCTCCTAATACAGGACAGCCTGACAGACATGATCCTATAGCTTGGCGTGCTGTTCAGGATTTGCATGAAAGGGTCACACAGTTTGGTCTTGGTTTTACACAAGTTATGCAAATTATTAGAGTGTTGAATACGAATTTACTGACACCTTACAATGTCAGACATATAGCCCAAGTGCTGTTTCAGCCTGTTAAATTTAGAGTGTTTGAAGACACTTGGAGGCAGATCGTTGACAAGGCAGCTGCAGAAAATATGGTGTGACTCCAGGATGATCCCAGGTATGCTGTGGGGAGCGATGCTTTGTTGGGTCAGCATCGCTTTGCTAGCCCTGTTTTTCAGGCTACCTGGGATCCTCTGATCCTTGCACAATGCCAAGAATTAGGATTTGCAGCAATTCTAAAAACAATAGAGGCTACAGCTCCAAAGCAATATATGTGAAAATTACTCAAGGCGTTAAAGAGCCATTCATAGAATTTGTTGAGAAAGTGGCAACAGCTTTGGAAAAGCAGGTTGAGGATGATGCTCTAAGGCAGCTGTTATGTAAGCAGCTGGCCAGAGACAATGCTAATGATGATTGTGCAAAAATTATACAGGCTCTGCTGAGAGACCCCTCATTGACTGACATGGTGCAGGCATGTGCTACGGTGGGCACGGTGGATCATGAGATCTCTGCTTTAGCAGCTGCCATGTGGCACCATCAGAAGATGTCAGGGGGTGGTCAACAGAAACAGGGGAAGAATAAAGGCAGAAATAAGAAGCCACAGCAACAGAAGGCTGATATGCCTACTTTCTTGTGTGCTAAGTGCAAAAAACCAGGTCACTATGCAAACCAATGCAAATCAGAAAAGCCTGTTGCTGGCCAGGAAAACAGTCAGACAAGTGCTCTGGGGTGCAGCGCACAGATACAAGCAGTGCCTCAGAACCCAGTGCTGATACAGGTTTCCCCAGCCAGCATGCAGCCAGCACCTCGGACTCCACTGGTGTGGATGTACACACCACAGCCACAGTTGTCCTAGACTCTGTCAGGGTGCACAAGGTTCCTCTGGATGCCTTTGGCCTTTAGGTCAGAGGCTGAGTGCACTGCTCATAGGAAGATCTAATGTCACTCTCCAGGGAATCTTTGTTCACCCAGGTGTCATTGGTGCTGATTTTACAGGTCAAATATTTGCTATGGTTTCCACGCTATGTCCCTTGTCACTATCCCGGCAGGAACTTGTATTGCCCAACTTGTGTTTTTTCATTCATCTGTTCTCGGGGCTGATCAACGAGATCCCAAAGACGGTGGGTTCGGATCTATGGGACCGCCAGAAGTCTTTTGGACAATGAATATCTCCGATCAGCACCCACAGATGTTGTGCACTCTGATGATGCCAGGCACCACCCTACCTCAGATTCAACTCAGAGGTTTGAGTTTTGGCAGCCAGGGGAGTGTGCATTGAGACAAATTTCTGATTGGGGTCACTGAGGTGAAGGGCAGAAATTATCCTATGATGCCTTTACAGTGGTTGACTGATACCCCTGTTTGGCAGAAATAGTGGCCTCGACCAAAAATTGATAGCCCTTCGTCAATTGTTTCAAATGCAGTGATCATTTTGGTCATTGATTTGAAGGATTGCTTTTTCACAATCCCCTTGTGTCCTGATGACAGACCAAAATTTGTTTTTACAGTGCCTGCAGTGAACAATTTTAAGATAGGACAGAGGTATCAATTGAAAGTTTTGCCACAGGGTTGCCAATTAGCCTGACACACTGCAGCAGGCTGCAGCAAGCTCTTTTTACTCACCAGGTATACCGAGTGGATCCTTCCATTGATATCTCTGTGTTTATCAGCACTCCAGATTTACATCCTACAGGTATCATTGGCCAGTTACCTGGGAGGATGAGTCTGGTTGGCAAATGCTGGAAGGCCATGAGACAGGTTCTGCTCAGATAATTGAGTTGAAAGCAGTCACGATGGCATTCCAACAGTTTTCTCAGGTACCTTTGAATTTGTTCAAAGCACTTTTTTTGATAAACAGAAAAGGGCAGTGGCTGGTGAAGTACCACACAGCCGATTGGGAAAAATTTTGTATACCTTCAATCACCTTACTGTGCCACAAGATTCCAATAATCTTCTTATTGTGAATCATTTCACTTCCTTACAAGCTGCAGATGAGACATGCCTGTCTCATCGTTTGGGGCAGCAGGTACGCTTGCGTCTCAACGGATACCGGGGTACACTGGCTGCCTGCAAGGTGTGTCCGCCCTGACCTGCGACATCAGGGACAGGATGCAGCCGAGGCACAGCCTTCAAATGCTGACCAACATGCCGATCACCAGCCAGACAGTCCCTCTACAAGTAGAGGATAAGCATTCATCTGTTTCTCTTGGAGCTGTTTTAAGCCATTGAACATTGTTAGATGGATTTTCTGAAATGTATTAGAGATGGTAAGTCTGGTGAATGGTGGCGGGTTTTTGTGATTGTATTAGAATTGGTTTTGCAGGGAAAAAGCACCAGGTGTGAAGATTTCCCTGGGCACTTCAGGTGTCCACAAATCTCCTGAGTGGTGTTTGTTCTCCTTTGCAAGGGCCCTGTAGGGGATTACAAACACTTCAGTTTCTTTTATTTCTTAAACTAAAAGGGGGACTTGTGGACACTGCTGAAGGCCTAGGCTCATTTTAGCCAGGCCTTTTCTCACGTTCTGAGTCTTTTTCTCAGGCCGTGAATCTTTCTCAGCTCCAGCCAGGATTTTTCCCAGGCTAGAGACTTTTTCTCTACTGTAAACACAAGAGAAAGAATCATAACAAGAGATAAACACCTGCTGGATCCGTGGGAAAGCCAGGGACAAGAGCTGTCTATTTCTCTGACCAATGAACTGTCTGTATTTTGTTTTTCACGAACTGTCTTATTTAAGCCATGGCTTCCTTCAATAAATTGCTCTTTCTTGCACCAAGTAAGGGAGTGCCTTGTTGCTGTGTTGTCTCTCCGCTCCGTAACCCTTCATACAGCAACACCCACCTTCTCCCTCTTTTCAGAGGGAGTACCTCCGGGCAGCTTCCTGCAGCCTCGGCTGCTGCTGCCATTGCCAGGACACTGTACAGGACACATGAGAGCCAGGGGAAAACCAAAACACTCCCCACCCTCCACCTTCTCTCTCTCCTCGGGGCTGCCATTACCCCTGGGAGGCTCAGAGCTTGTGTCAACTGCCCTCTGAAGCTGTCTTAGCGAACAGCATCCCTTTGAGCCGCAGGATAGTTGCTGCAGCCTCTCTGCCTTAACACGAGCCCTTGCCAGTTGTGATCGTAACTACACCAAAGGGGAAATTGCTTGCAGGGGCAGAAAAAAAGGCTGTTATTGGTTTTTTTTTCTGTTTTGTTGTTGTTACTGTTGTCATTGCTGCTTGTCTGCCTTGTTTTATACATACATACATACATATATATATATATATATATATATATATATATATATATATATATATATATATATAATCACAGAATAATGAGGTTGGAAGAGACCTCTAAGATCATTGAATCCAACCTATGTCCTAAGTCCTCAACTCAGAGTCTAGACTATAGCACCAAGTGCCATGTCCAGCCTTTTCTTAAACACATCCAGAGATGGTGATTCCACCACCTCTCTGGGAAGACCATTCCAGTACTTTATTATTCTTTCGGTGAAAAAATTTTTTCCCTAACATCCAACCTATACCTTCCCTGACATAGCTTGAGACTGTGTCCTCTGGTTCTATCAGTTGCTGCCCCGTGGAAGAGACTGACCCCCACCTGTCTACAGCCTCCCTTCAGGAAGTTGTAGAGAGCAATAAGGTCACCTCTAAGCCTTCTCTTCTCCAGGCTAAACAACCCCAGCTCCTTCAAACGTTCCTCATAAGGCTTGTGCTACAAGCCCTTCACCAGCCTTGTTGCCCTCCTCTGGACACATTCAAGCATCTCAACATCCTTCCTAAACTGAGGGCCCCAGAACTGGACACAGTACTCAAGATGTGGTCTCACCAGTGCCGAGTACAAGGGAAGAATGACCTCCCTGCTCCTGTTGGCCACACAATTCCTAATGCAGGCCAGGATGCCGTCAGCCTTCTTGGCCACCAAGGCACATTGCTGGCTCATATTCAGCCGGCTGTCAACCAGCACCCCCAGGTCCCTTTCCGCCTGTACACTATCCAGCCACACTGTCCCCAGCTTGTAACGTTGTAGGGGATTTTTATGGCCAAAATGTAGAACTCGGCACTTAGACTTATTAAACTTCATGCTGTTGGACTCTGCCCATCTATCTAACTGATCTAAGTCTCTCTGCAGAGCCCTTCTTCCTTCCAATAGATCAACACAAGCTCCCAGCTTAGTGTCGTCTGCAAATTTGCTAATGAAGGACTCGATGCCCTCATCCATATCATCTATAAAAATATTAAACAGAACTGGCCCCAGCACAGAGCCCTGAGGGACACCACTGGTGACTGGCCGCCAGCTGGATGCATCACCGTTCACCACCACTCTCTGGGCCCGGCCATCCAGCCAGTTCCTAACCCATCAAAGAGTGCTGCTGTCCAAGCTGTGCGCTGCCAGCTTCTCCAGGGGTATGCTGTGGGAGACAGTATCAAAGGCCTTGCTGAAGTAAATATAATGAAGTAAATATCTATATATTCTGGTAAAAAACTGTTATTCCTTTTCCCACATCTTTGACTGAAAGTCCAATAATTTCAAATTTATAATAATTTGGAGGGAAGGGGGTAATATTTTTCCATTCCAGTAAGGTTCCTGCCTTCCCTGGCAGACATCTGTCTTAAACCAGAACACCTGCTCTCTTCATTCATACTGCTGCTGACAGTACTGTACAAAAGTCATCCTGGGAAGAATGTCTCCTACTGGGAGGAAAGGAAAAATATGCGGTTGGAGTGGGTTAGAAAGTCTAAAGACCCTGCTGTCACATAGATTTAAGTTTAAACCTCTAATACTGTTATGTATCAGTTGCTAATGAAAACATGTGTAGATTTAAAATTATCATGATTCCATGTTTTTCTATAAAGCATTCTGGGTGCTAATTAACAAATGCCTAAAAGTTCCTAAAATCCTTCCAAAATTATTTAACATGAAAGATGCATGCATCTCTTCCATCAGTTTAATGCTCAGAGTACATGATACATGGCAAATGTCATAACGTCAGTGAACTGCTCCAACTTTTTGAAGAGTACAAGGTACAGCTACTATAGGGAAGTGTCACTGTAGTTGCTGTCAGACATAATGAGACCTCCTTCAGGTCACAAGAACCCATGAATAAGACTCAGTCTGTTGAACAGAAATGTGAACTACATCATATATCCTCATGCCTCAACAAGTCCAGCCCCAGCAGGACAGGAGGACTACAATCTCTCCATCCCTTGCTTCCTCATTTGTAATTCCAAATGAAGATTGAAAAAGCAGCATTATTTATGGACAGGAAGATCTTTAAGACATAGAATTATCCTTCCTCTTATTTTGAACATTTCTGCATTGCTTATAAACCATCACAGTGAAATCAGTGGTCCTTTTGGAACACTGAAGTGACCAAGTTCCCACTTTTTTACCCTGGAGAGATGAGGGGTCTGGCACTCCAGCTATGGCTGAAGCATGTCAAGAATGCAGCATGTAGAGGATGCAGTACTGGTTAAAAAATAAGACTATTCTCTGTATCTACCAGTGTTGGATTGACCTTGGCTGGATACCAGGTGCCCACAAAAGCCACTCTATCACTCCCCTCCTTAACTGGACATGGGAGAGAAAATATAAAGAAAGGTTAATGAGTTGAGATAAGGGTAGGGAGAGATCACTTACCAATTACCATCATGGGCAAAATACTTGACTTGGGGATATTAATTTAATTTATTACAAATCAAATCAGAGTAGGATAATAAGTAAAATCAAATCTTAAAAACTTCTCCCCCACCCCTCCCTTCCTCCAAGGGTCAACTTTATTCCCAATTCTCTATCTCCTCCCCCTGGTGGAAATGATTTCATCACGTTGTTTCTGCCACTCTGTCCTCCTCAGGGGGAGGACTCCTTCCCCTGCTCCACTGTGGAGTCCCTCCCACAGGAAACAGTCCTCCACAAACTTCTCCAATGTGAGTCTTTCCCATGGGCTGCAGTTCTTCACAAACTGCTCCAATGTGGGTCCCTTTCAAAGGGAATCAGTCCTTCAGGAACAGGCTGTTCCACTGTGGATCCCCCAGGGGGGTCACAGATTCCTTTGGGTATCCACCTGCTCCAGTGCAGGGTCATCCACAGGCTGCAGGTAGATCTCTGCTCCCCCATGGTCTTCCATGGACTGCATGGGGAACAGCTGCTTCATCATGGTCTTCACCACAGACTGCAGGTGAATCTCAGCTCCAGTGCCTGGAGCAGCTCCTCTCCCACTTTCTCCATTGACCTTGGTGTCTATATAGCTGCTACTCTCACATTTTCTCACTCCGCTCTTCTCTGTCTGCAATTGCTTCTGTGCAATAACTTTTTTCCTTCTTAAATTTGTTATCTCAATGATGCTACCACCATCACTGATGGGCTAAGTCTTAGCCAGTGATGAGTGTCTTGGAGATAGGTGGCATGGGCTCCACTGGACATAGGGGAAGCTTCCAGCAGCTTCTCACAGAAGCCACTCCTATAGTTCCCCCTGCTACCACAACCTTGTCATGCAAACCCAATACACTACCTTGCAAATGTCAAATAATGATATATTATCCAACTATGTAGCTCTTGGAAAACAACTTAAAATACTATGTTCAGTTTTGGGCCACTTGCTACAAGAAGGACATTGAGGTGCTGCAACATGTCTAAAGTGCAGCAATGAAGCTGGTGAAGGTTATAGAGCACAAGTCATATGAGGAGTGGCTGAGAAAACTGGGGGTGTTTAATCTGGTGAAAAGGAGATTTGGAGGAACCTTCTCACTCTCTACAACTACCAAAATGAGTTTATAGTGAGGTGGGTGTTGGTTTCTTTTCCCAAGTATCAAGCAATAGGATGAGAGGAAACTGCCTCAAGTTATGTCAGGGGCGGTTTGGAGTGGACATTAGGAAAAACTTCACTGAAAGAATTGTCAAACCCTGGCACAGGCTACTCAAGGCAGTGGTGGAGTCACCATCCCTGGAGGCATTTAAAAACTGGGGATGTGGCACTTGGGGACATGGTCTAGTGGTGGGCTTGGCAGTACTGGGGGAAAGGTTGAACTTGATCATATTAAGGGTCTTTTTTAACCTCAATGATTCTATGATTCTATGAAATGGTTTTTGAAAGCATTTAAGGAGAAGAACTTCATTAAAATTTCAATGACTAATAAAGTTATAAAAATTATTTATGCTGACTATGTCTCTGGATTTCTTTAGAATAACATGGATCCTGGTCATAACTGTCCACAGGGAAGCTGTTCTCAAAAGAAGTTTTTGATTTTTTTTTTTAATATTTCACAAGAATAAGTTTCCAAATCATATTTTAACCTTCTATACAGATGCGATGCACCATGCCTAAAGGAATCTCTCAGAAAGCTAAAATTACAAGTTTTTACTATATCATTTTATATGCTTTCCAATTTAAAAAGTATCACATATTTTCAAAATGTCTTGCTCTCTAATTGCACATTAGAAATCCTTTTACAATAAATGCCTTCTCATTGACAAGCAAAACCAGCATCTTGAAACCGGTAACATTTTGATAAATTATCTTACATGTTAAATAAATAATATTCTCCAATTGAATACTACTTCTATGTTTCAATCTCTTCAATTTATTTTGCCTCTAACATGATAAAATATTTTGGATGAAATGGTATTATTATCTACATGTTACAGTTCTATTAGGTTTTCATGGCCAGGTTTTGCAAGAGGCTACAGGGATGGCTTCTGTGAGAATCTGCCAGAGGCTTTCCTTATATCTGATGGACCCAGTGTCAGCCAGCTCCAAGACAGACCCTCTGCTGGCTAAGGCTGAGCCCATCAGAGACAATGGTAGCTGATTTGATTTGCAATCAATTAAACTAATTTTTCCCCAGTTTGAGTCTGTTTTGCCTGTAATGGTAATTGTTGAGTGACTAAGGCCTTCAGGACCTTGAGAAGGTTGGTAAGGGCACAAGTTATATTCTCCTCTTCTTTGGGGTGTTTCATAGTGATAAGGTATCCGAGATCATCCGGGCCCAAAAATTTTTACTGTATCGTTAAGACTCTGAAATGAGGGACCAGGGCGGGGGGAGGGGAGAGAATTTGCTTTAGCATGCACTTTTTAGAAAACCTGCCCAAGCAGTCTCTTCTTTCCCTCTCGTGGTACAGGGTCGGAGATATTTCACAAAGGAAGTGGCATCAATGCCAGTTGCAGCTCCAGGCTCGTCTCTTCTCCTCTTGGCGGTTTGGGGAGCTGGAGGCACCATGCCAGGAGTAAACAGCAGCGAAAGCCTTCCAGCTGCAGTTTTGGCCTCTCCTCCTTCTCCTCATGATTTTGGGAAGCTGGAGGCTCGTCTGAGAGAAAAGGGCAGTGACACCCACCACAGTTCAAGACACAATTTAGCTGCAGCCAGCCAAGAGGATTGAGCCCAGCTGCTTGGTCTTGACTGTCCCTGCCTCTGGGAATACAAATTCCCTCTGTGAGTTTGCAGCCCCTGGGTCTGAAGAACTCCAGTTGGAGCTCCAGCTGTCAGGAGATAAGCAGAGCAAGGGATAAGAAAACAGAGGAGGGAGCGATTGGGAAAAGACTGACACAATTTTTCCCTTTGTCCTTTGACCAATGCAGTCAAAATCCAGGGCATCATTTTGGGGTTGTGGGGAGCAATTTTTTTGGGTCTCTATTTCAGGGAATCCACGGGATTGAGCACTTTGTATCTGGTGGTTATTTGCCTAATGTTTCCTGACTGTTGCTGCCTTAGGGTGAATTCCATAACTGCCTGTCCACAGTTGGGCATCGCGCTGGCAGGAGCGGAGCGATAGACCCCACTCTTTCCTGGGCTGTTGTCAACAGCGCCAAGCCAGGGAACAAAAACACTGGGTAGCCCCAGCCCAGCTCCTTAACTTTGCCATGCCCCCTCCATTGTGCTTTGCCATGTGGAAAAGATTGACCCTAGGTGACTCGTCGGGCCTTCATCTGCTGCTGGAACTGCTCTGTGAAGCTCCTGCCTTTCTGAGAGGGATCTGATGCCATCTTATCCCTTTGCCCAAGGTCGTCCCTGCTGGGTGCCATATGGGAAGGTTATTTAGGGCATTTAGTGTCTCTCTTTGTTCCTATAGGGGTGGGGGCATGAGTTGTTATCAGTTTGGTATCTAGCAGTTATTTACTGTTATTTTTTGCCTGTTGCTGTCCCGCTTGTTAGTAAACTGGTTTTTTTTCACTTATTTACTTCTATTTGTTCCTTATTAGTGGAAAGGGATTGTTTGAGCCTATAAAGGGAGACAACTCATTTCAGAGTGTTCTCCTTTAAATTGTCTTAAACTGATACCTTGCCATTACTGAAACTTGGTAGGAAAAATCCCATGACTAGAGTGTAACTATTGATGGCTACAGGCTGTTCAGAAGAGACGGGGAGGAAGGAAAGGAGGAGGGGTTGCCCTGTACATCAAGAGGTGGATTGAGTGTGAAGAGCTGTCTCTGAATATCCTAGTTGACCTAGGTGACTCAAAAAATTGTGTATTGCATATCTTCTCTAAGTCAATCTCTGCGGTCTGTTTTAAGTCTCTTTAAGACCCAGGAAATGGAACCTGTGTGTTCTACCCTGAGTTCTCAAAGGGGAAGGGGGGTGGCGTGTCCCTTTAAAACAGGGAACAGACATGAGGCAAGCTCTCTTTTTGTTCTCTCCAGGTTCCCGAGGGGGTTGCCTCGGGCAGGTCTCCAAGTCGACACCTGAGAAGTAGCATTTCATAATCTGAAGCTGTCTGGAAGCAGATTTTGCAACATCTGTACTATTTGTTTTCTTTGGGTTTTTTTCTGCCACTTGTCGACTCCTGTGAGGCGGCTCGAGGCAGAATTTTTTTTTGTTCTCCTCGAGCTTTGGATAATTTTGCAATACCTTCACTCCTGCTGCCTGTCATTTTGCCAAGGAGGGGTCGGAGCCGCTCTCCACGACCTTCCCAGCTGCTGCTCCCGTTCCAGCCTCCTGCTGTTTTCCTGTTTGCTGGTGGGGGAGGGGGGGAGAGCTTGCTTGACGCTGTCAGAGGTGTTTTCTTCAGATCTTTTCAATGCCGCCGCTCGGGACCGGACTGCATCTTTTCAGTGCCTGGCAGGACCGCTTCTTTTCCTTCCCCTGCCCTCCCCCCCATTAGGCCATGCGGGAAGTCTGTACCTTTCAAGTACCTCAGCCAATGGGGAGAGAGGGAAATGCGGCTGGGAAATTACGATAAAAAGGAGGCTGCATCCTCTAGCAATTTGAGAGACCCCATGAGAAATGCCCCATTCCCTCTCCCTTTATTCAAATAAAGTTACAGGACTCCTCTGTCTCCTTTTTGAACATAAACCTCTGACATTGTGGATTAATTTTCCTGACAAAGGCTAGGTTGGATGGAGCTCTGAGCAACCTGGTCTATTGGAAGGTGTTCCTGCCCATGGCAGTGGGGTTGGAACCTGATGATCTTTAGGGTCCATTTCAACCCAGGAAAACCTATGACCTCTCCCTGTCCTTCTCTCAACCCATGAGCCTTTCATTATATTTTCTCTCTCTTGTCCAGCTCAGGAGGGCAGTGATAGAACAGCTTTGGTGGGCACCTGGTGGACAGCCAAGGTCAAACCACCACAACAGAATTATTCCTCAAAATTTATTCTATGTTTTAATTTACTCCACATAAACACTTTTAGAGAACATAGCAGTGATCTCTACAGTCAACTGCAGAAACTTGAAATTAAGCTACTCATTAGTAAACTATATTTGCATTAATTTTTAGAAGTTTGAAGTACCCCAGTTAATTACATAGCTCTGCTGCAAACAAGCAGTCAGTGTACCTGCAGGATAAGTACTCTTTTAATTTAATAAAATACTGTTCAATTTCAGTCATTATAAACCATAATGATATGCCTTTTTCTTTACCTGCATATTTAATCAGTAGAATTTTGCCAGTGTATCATATAAAGCCTAAACATGAACATGCTTTAAAACTAGGTCCTCTGCCAAAGAACCAAATGTAAATATCACACTGGAAGGCTGAATGAATTTTCTTGATAAAAAAGGCAAAGAAAGAACCAGAAGCTGCAGATCATTGTCCACTCTTCTCACCACTTCACCACTGGAGTGCGAATCTCCTCTCCTCTTTCCAGAGAACTGGGGAGGACTGGAGGTAATTCCAGGCTAATGTATCTCCTACACCTCCCTCAATTTAATATATGTTGTTTAGAAACCTGTCAGCTCTCTAGACAAGCAGATTGCTTCTGCATCCATCTAGTTATCACAGGAACAAGTGCTGCAAATGCAAGAACTCAATTCAAGCAACCGTAAAGATGCACTGTAGGTTTCTTTTCTTTCTCTCCTTCCTTTTAACTGTAATTCAGAATAAATCATAACCACACAAGTGCTACTCTTCCTACATCAGTGTCTTAAGAAAAAACATAGCTGATTGAATTCTGGATAAAAAGTAACATGCAAACAAACAACAAATCCAGAATGTTACAAATGGTCCTAGTACTGAGAAACTACATGGAATAGTAACAGGAAGAATGAGTTTGAAAGTGGTGTCTCATCATGAAAGAGTTTTCTTATTCTTAATTATAAAGTTATGTGAATAAAAAAAATAGTTCAAGCATATTCTCACTCACTTTCAGAGATTTTTTCCTCTAATGTAAAACTAAATTGAATATAAAAGGATGGAATGCAAGCTTTATCAGAAATTAAACACCCATAGATCATGGATTATTCTTGATGGCATTTTCATGCATTTAAACAGGAAAAATGCTACGTTAACTCTATGAGAAGAGTAATATTTAAATAAAAAACTTCACCAAAATGAAGACAGCTTGTTAGCACTTTAAGGAGTGTTAAAGTTGATGGTGAGAACGTTACAAAACATTCACAAATGTTACTTTTATGTACAGAGAGGAATTCCCAACAGGCTAACTTTCCAAAACTTCTTCAGCAGTGAGGATACATTGCCTAGAGATGCATGGTTTAGCTTTCTGATTTTGAATATGATTTATGAAGTCATGTCCCAACAGAAAAAAAACAATTCTGTCTTTTCATTAGAAAAGCAAAGAAAAAAGACTAATTAAAAATGCCATTTTACCACCAATTTCATATTAGAACCATACCTAACATCCAAGGAGAAGACTAGGTTGCCCTAACATCATGGTTTTCATGTTGTAGTCTGAAGATTTCTGTCACCTCTAGACTAATTCCAAGGAGCCTGTGGAAAGTGACCAACATAAATATATTGGGTCTGGCTGAGCTGGAGTTCATTCTCCCATAGCAGTCCTCCCAGTGCTGTGCTTTACAATGGAAGCTGGAAAGCTGTTGAGAACACACCAGTGTTTTGGTTACTGCTGAGCAGTGCTGGCAGAGCATCTGTGCTGTCTCTCAATATTCCGCCTCCTCACCCCAAAGGCCAGTAGGCTGGGTGTGGACAAGATCCTAGGAGGGAACATAGCCAGGCCAGATGACCCAAAGGATATTACATGCCATATGATGTCTGCTCAGATGTAAAAGCTAAGAAAAAGGAGGAGGAAGTGAGATATTAATTTTTATTACATTTGTCTTCCAGAGTGTTGGAGGTTGGGTTTTTGTTCTCTTACTGTCCCAGTTTAAAAAAAATTTCCCATTATCATGCTAAGGGAGCCTGCCAGTTACACCCAGACTTTTTTCAAGATTCTAGAAAAAGGGGTAGGTGGAGGCTGACTTCCGGGGGTTGGGGGAGCTACTCAATCACCAGCAAGCTTGGAGGAGGAGGACGCCCCGTCTCCAGCCATGTGGTTGAAAAGCAAAAGAGCAAGATTCTCTGCAGTCAGACTGCCCTGCATTGACTCCGCTCCAGCCTACCACCTCTGAGACCACAGCTGACCACCAGGACTCAAACGGTGAGCAGGGAGCTGCCCCTCCACCCTGCTCCCACCTGAGACACAGCGCGGCCGCTACCACCTCTCTCCCCCTCCGCTCCCGTCTGCCACCTCTGCAGCTGTGTGAGCTCTGCCCTGTCTTCACCACCGGGACCGAGCGCAGGCGGAGTGTGTCTGCGGCTGAAAGAAAGGACTAGAACTGAGTTATCTGTTCTGTTGGCATTTTTCATAGCTGCTGTTGTTTCTGTTTTTCCGGTTAAATATATTAGTAAAGAGCTGTTACTCCTACCCCCTTATCTCTGCCTTAGAGTTTTTGATTCAAAGAAATATAATACTCAGGAGAGAGAGGACTTAAATTCTCTATTTCAAAGAAAAGATTCTGCCTTTATTGGCAGACACCTGTCATTCAAACCAAGACAGATTTTGGTGCCCAACGTGGGGCAGAGGGCATTTAGAGGAGAGTTAAGACAAGAATAGCAGCTCTTAAGTAGCAACATGTTGTCCAGTTTAATCTGGCTTGGGCTCCATGTGATCACAGATATCTCTCTCCCATTTGCAAACCCTTATTTGAACATGGGCCCCCTCACCAAAATTACTGTAGCTATTATCCGATTCATTTAGTAGGTTAATTATGTCAAGAATTCATGTTTTTTAAATTTTTTTCTGGAAAGTGGCCACATGGATCCAGAGCTATCGTACTCTAACTGTGTGTTTCTGGGGTTACTTCAATAATAGTATTTACTGTGAGAAAGTGAATGCAAGGAAAATCTTCTCCCAACCCATCACCCAGTTTTTGAGGCTACCCCATCAGTTTTCAAGGAGTTCAGATCTGTTTCAAATGCTAATCATATTATACAGTGGCTAGTGTTGCTGATAGGCCTGTTCTGCTTAGCATTCAGAGACAAGGGAATATTAGCTTAGATAACAACCCTGATACCTACCCCAAGAAATAAAGATGCTGCCCCAAAACCTGATGCTGCCCCACAGCCCACCGCAGAAATGAACCACCCAGAGTGGGTGGGGGTTCTAGTAAAAGAAATAGGCCAGATGTTGAAAGAGCTATTTTTGCCAGCTGGTGAGAAACCCTCCCCCTGCCCTAAAGAGGGAGAGTCTTATGGTGCTGCAGTAGAACCCGTAGATGTTACATCTGTCCAGGTTCCAGCTGGATCACAGGGGCAGCCACATGCAGCAGCAGTTGCCCCTCTAGAAACTAGAAAATCTAAGATTAAAACAAGGCACCTAGATAATGAGGATCAGCAAAGAGGGCCCTCACAACCAGCAAGGGAGCCAGAAGTTGAGATCGTCACCAAGTCCCTCTCATATGATAGTCTCCATAATCTGCAAAAAGACATTGCATGGCGGGGCCATGAAGCTTTTGCAACCTAGTTACTTCGAGTCTAAGACCTTATAAAAACAAGTGTACAACTGGATAGTACTAAGGCCAGAAATTTGGGATCCTTGACCCAAGACTCAAGTGTAGACCAGATATTTGTAAGGGAGCAAGGCCTCCTTTCCCTCTGGGAATGGCTTTTAATGAGTGTAAGAGAGAAGTTTGTCTATAAAGAGAAAATGCAAGAGCACCACCATAGAATGCGCTAAAAGACCTTGAGGAAGGAATCCAGCAGCTAAGAAAAGTAGAAGTATTAGAAGTACTCTTTGGGAGGGATGGACAGCACGACAATGACCCTGACAAGGTCAGGTGCATAGGGCAAATGTTGTAAAATTTGGCAACTCTGGGACCATCTCAATATACCACTTTTATTGCAATGATTAATGCTGATAACAAGCCTGCCAGTTACACCCAGACTTTTTTCAAGATTCTAGAAAAAGGGGTAGGTGGAGGCTGACTTCCGGGGGTTGGGGGAGCTACTCAATCACCAGCAAGCTTGGAGGAGGAGGACGCCCCGTCTCCAGCCATGCAGTTGAAAAGCAAAAGAGCAAGATTCTCTGCAGTCAGACTGCCCTGCATTGACTCCGCTCCAGCCTACCACCTCTGAGACCACAGCTGACCACCAGGACTCAAACGGTGAGCGGGGAGCTGCCCCTCCACCCTGCTCCCACCTGAGACACAGCGCGGCCGCTACCACCTCTCTCCCCCTCTGCTCCCGTCTGCCACCTCTGCAGCTGTGTGAGCTCTGCCCTGTCTTCACCACCGGGACCGAGCGCAGGCGGAGTGTGTCTGCGGCTGAAAGAAAGGACTGGAACTGAGTTATCTGTTCTGTTTTGTTGGCAATTTTCATAGCTGCTGTTGTTTCTGTTTTTCCGGTTAAATATATTAGTAAAAAGCTGCTATTCCTACCCCCTTATCTCTGCCTTAGAGTTTTTGATTCAAAGAAATATAATACTCAGAAGAAAGAAGACTTAAAGTCTCTATTTCAAAAAAGAGTTTCTGCCTTTATTGGTAGACACCTGTCCTTCAAACCAAAACACAGAGCAACTGCTCTATGTGCTGAAGCCCTGCCCCCTGGGAAGTAGCTGGAAATTGTGTGCTGATGGGAAATAGAGAATAAAACTCTTTGGTTTACCTTTGCTTCCACATGCAGCCTTTGCTTTTGCTTTATTAAACTGCCTGTATCTTGACCCATGACTTCCATCTTATTTTTCCCCCCCTGTTCTGCTGAGGAGGGGAATGATAGAGTGGTTTGGTGGGCACCTGACAGCCAGCCAAGATCAACCCACCATAGCAAACAAGCTTAACAGTCAGTGTCCACTGTAGAAAATTTACATTTCCATAAGGAGAAATATTAAGGATGCACAAACAAAACCGCAGGACATCTGCACTTTTATCTGTTTTTTCCCCCATCTGACAGAAGAATTCTCTTTTTTCAGATTGATGCAAATGAACTTTTATATGGTACACAGATATTCATCTCATCTGTCCCAACTACTTTTCCCCTTAACAGCCTAGAGCGTTTTAAGATGCCTTTCATACCAATCATAAATTTGCCTTTGTCATTTAAAGATTATAACTCACCACTATACTTCCCGTGTACACCACCTTTTCCAAAATTCTTATTCAACAAACAATATTATTATATAATTAAGACATTACTGAAAACAAACAAACAAAAAACCCCTCAACCTAAAGTGCTTCTAGCTCTTTGTCTAGCTAGAAAACTAGAACAAGCAATAAGAAAGGTCAATAAAAAGTGAGAAGGGAGAAAGTTATCTGAAATGCCCCTGCTGAAGGAATAACTTCAAATATAGTCTCAGTTAATGTATAATCTCAATTAATTGTTAAAACATACAGTTAACTAAACCAACTTACCATACAGGTACGGGAGTTTTCTCCTATGAATGAATCTCTTAGTACTTGAGTAAGTTTACTTGCTCTGAATGGCGTATGAGGTTTATTTCGGCCTAAGGCTCTAATGCACTCCTGAAAGAACAAACAGGTTTACATTTCATAAAATCAGAGTAAAACCTCATATGTATACAATCCCCATTAAAGAAAAATACATAATACAAATGCAATTCAAAATCAGAAAATATATGCCTTAGTTATGTTGCTGAAGTTATGTGACTGAATTCAAGAAGTGCTAGGCTTTCATCGCTCATTAAGCTCAGTAGAGAGGTTGGAACTTAAAAAGGACTTAGGAGCCTAAAAACTTTCTGAATCTCATCTAAAGCATTTACATGTATTGTATTCAATAAGAACAAAAAAATCATTGTTGATGTTAAATCTCCAGACTAACAACTATTTCTGATTATGATCTGCAAAAGCCTAAATGATCTACAGCCTCTGCCAGCAGAAGCAGTGTGGACCATGACTCGCATTAACTCTATCAGTTAAAAGCAGTAGCTTTGATTCTGGCTTCACCACTGACTTTCTTTACAGTTCAGAAGAAAACACTGGTGCCCAAATTTTCTGAAAGCTTCCACAAGTCAGAAACCTAGTAAGTATAAGCTCTGTGTTGATGTACAGAGTACTGGAAAACACTTGAAAATGTAAGCCACTCCCTGTTTAAAAATTCTTCATGAGAACAGGGATAATATTTACCTCCCCTTTCAGTCATAAGAATGGTATGGGGCTAAACTAATATCTGTAATTTGTTGAAGTTCCAGAAAATACTGTACAGAATATTAAGAAATTACTATAGAAGTTACAGCAGCAACTAAGTACAATAGCACAAACCAAGATCGCACTAATCTAGACATCACTTCTGCCCACTCAGAGTTCTAACATCAGCTAATAAATTACTTCTTACAGAAAGAAAGTTCAAATTTAAATTTGTTTTGCTGTTTTTGTCATATTTGGATCATTAATTCCAGTTTCTGCTTTTGCCTTAATACTTTGTGTACAGGCATGTCTTCAGATTCAGGGCTTTCCAGGTACAGTTTTAATATGTATACATGCAGAACTTCTTCAAACAACTGTACATCAAAATCTTTTCATATTATAGCTTTGTTTTTAGCAAGATCAACAGATGGAATGGCTTTTGTATTACATGAATAGTTCTACAGTAGTTCAGCTAATACTCGAGCTGCATCCATGTCCTTGTGGCCTACTGAAATTTCCTAGAAACAGATTCTTCCAAAAGCCAGGCTATAAACTCTGGGATGATAATGCAATTAAACACCGCAACAGTAAAACAGCATAAAATAACTAAATAGACTCAGAATAAAAATGTCCCTATTTAGACTGAATGCCTTTCGAGCATTATAAAGCAAATAATAAAAGCATTTTATTATTTAAATACTCCTTAGCTTTCTTGATGTCTTCTTGAATAATGTATGAAAAACTGCAGTGATTTCAAGGTCTCACCTTGAATATTGTGAGCATTTTGGGGCACCACAACATAAGAAAGATATTAAACAATTAGTGACCAAAGGAAGACAACAAAGATGGTGAAAGGCCTTGAGGGGAAGCCATATGAGAAGTGGCTGAGGACACTTGATCTGTTCAGCCTGGAAAAGAGGAAAGTGAGATGGACCTCGTTGCAGTCTACAACTTCCTCGTGAGGGGAAGAAGGGCAGACACTGATCTCTTCTGTCTGGTGTCCAGTGACAGGACCCGAGGGAATGGCCTGAAGTTGTGTCAGGGGAGGTTTAGGTTGGTTATTAGAAAAAAGATTCTTCACCCGGAGCATGGTCAGGCACTGGAACAGGCTTCCCAGGGAGGTGGCCACAGCACTAAGCCTGACAGAGTTCAAGAAGCATTTGTTGTTATGGCCCACCTCTGAAGGCAAGTGTGATGGTTTTTTGTATGGCTTGATTTTTGATGAAGAGGGAAGAAGCCTGCCACGGAAGTGGTTTTCTGTGAGGAGCTGCTAAAAGCTTCCTCTGTGCCTAGCAAAACCAGTTGCCAGGTGGCTCTGAGAATAGGCACACTGCTAAGCCAATTAGGAAAGCTGGCAATGCCTCGATGACAACATATTTATGAGAAGAAAAACTGCGGGAAGCTCTCTTTCTTCCTCGCCTCCAAGGAGTGGTGACGGGGCAGCCAAGCCCCTTCCCAGTGAGCCCACTGGGCGCATTCCTGGTGAGGCAGCCAGGGCCCTTTCCCAGCACGGTCACCTGGGTCATGCTGTTGGGGGGGGCATCCCAGTGCTGCAAATGGCCCCGAGGCTGAGGCCGGGAGCGGCTGAGGCTAGGAGTGGCTGCCGCCATCCTGGTCCAGGAGGGGCCATGCAGCTAGGACTGTGTGGCCGGGACGGCGCCATGCGGCCGCTTCCATCTCAGCATGGCTCGCAATGAACTTTATTTGCTTAGCCGCTTTTAGCCAGCCATGCTGCGGACGGAGGAGCAGAGGTGGCAGCAGCAGCTTTTCTTTTTCAGCACCCCGCATGAGGAGCTGAAATTCTTCTGCAAGCCATGGTGAGGATTATAATACAACAGACTGTTTCCCTGTAATTCATGAAGTGCATGGGGGGGATGCAGAATTCACCTGCAGCCCATGAGAAAAAGGTACTTGTGCTGGAGCGTGTGGATGCTGAGAAGCTGTGATCTGGTGAGAGGTTTGAACAGAGAGAGAACCCTTGCTTCCAGAGACAGAGAAAGAAGACCCTTGTTTTTATACTAGAACTGCTCATCCTTAAAAACTGCACCCCATGAACTAATGGCCCACAAAGAAACAGTTGTGGGAAGACTTTTTTGCCCATGGGAGGGACTCACGTTGCAGCAGGTTCGTGCAGGACTGCTGTAGGTGTAGAAGAAGAGATTACAGGTGACCCTGCCCCTGATAAGTCACAGCTGTACTAATTACCAAAGAATAGCCTTGCCCTTAATGGGTTGCAGGTGTGACTAATAAAAATAAGTGTGATAACAAGGGGTGGGTTGGTTGATCAAATGGAGCTTGGAGGCAAAGGATCTGGAGGAGCCAGAGGGGCACTGAGAAAGAAGGTACTGAAGGAATGCGTCAAAAGGACTGGAGGACTGGCCAAAGGGGAGAGAGACTTGCTGCAGTGAGGAATCTGCTGTGAGGTCAGTCTGTGTCTGCAGTTAGACACTGCAGTGGGTGTATGCAATCAGAGTTGAGTGAGGTGAAAGCTTGTGGTCAGAGGTGGCAAGGAAAATACTTGTAGTTGCATTCTAGCAAGAAATAACCTGCTGTCAGAGTCTGCAAAGGAAACCTCTGGTGGAAGTTTGCTGTAGTCAAAGTCTATGGTTAGTTGGGGTCAGGAGGGCTAATCTGTAGAAAGAATCAATTGGGACCCTTTTGATGTTGTTAAATGAGAGTCTGTGTCTTGGCTCACTTCTACCCCTAATGAGAGGTTTACTGCAATAGACTGCTGTGGAGACCCAAAAGAAGTTTCCCCAGCTAAGAATTGTAACCCCTGTTCTGTTCCTGAAGCCCTCTCACTGTCCGTTAACCCTTAGGTCACTCCCACCCTAATTTCCTGATGGTCTTTTACCCTAGCCCACCCCTCTAGCACCCTGTGTAATTTAGTAATTGGTCCCTGGGGCTTTCCCCGCCCTGCTTATCCCATGTACTTTAGCCTGGACCCTCCGAGCTCCTGGGCCTTTGTTCCCTGAAACTCAAACCATGCGTGGCTGAAATAAACATCTTTGGAAACCCTGCAAAGGCCTTCCTGCTCTTTCACCCCAAGCAACATCATAAAAGCATCAAATGGTGCTCCGAACCGGGACTTTCTTCCGTGAATGCATTTACATCAACCAGCCCGAAAATGACTTTTAATCTTACTGTGGTGAGTTTGAAACTCTGCAGTGCTTTTTGCTTTTTCTCCTTTTACTCTCGCGTGTTGGAAAAAAAACTTGGGGTGAAAAATGCCAGTAAAATACATGTGCTCACAGCGGGAACTTTACCTCCAATTTAAAAACATTCTTTGTCGCAGCAATTCTGAGTTTTTAAAGGAGGATTTGAAGCTTTTAGTTTGCTGGCTGTGTGAAAATTTTCCTTATGTTTCACAAGAATCATTTTTAAATGATAACTTTTTAGAAGAGGCTGCGGGAAAATTGCAAAGTGAACACTTTTCAGTAGCAAAACCTCTACGTTTGTTTATTTTAATTAGTCTAGGTGTTCAGCCTTCTAATGAATGTTCAGAAACTACTAAACCCCAGACAACCCCCTTCCTCTCGCAAGAAAACTTGTCTTCTTTACGCTTTCCCCTCCCCCGCGCTGCACAATATGGCGACGACCGCGTGGTGCGGCAAACGGAGCCCCCCTTCGCTCTATTCTCTGAGTCGCGCCCCTCCTCGCCTGTTCAAAACCCTGCCCCCGAGGCCACCCCGCCCCCCGAGCAGCCATGCAGAGCAGCTGCCGCGGCAGAGAGCCCGCGGCCATCGCACCGCCGGGGCCGCTGCCAGCGCCGGGGCCGCCGCCACCCGAGCGGTTCCAAAGCCGGGAGCAGCGGTCCAGCCTCAGAAGTTCTGCACCAAAAGCCACGCACCCACCAGCAGCAGTGCGCTGCATCGCCCGCGCACTTGCCGCACTGCCCTCTTGCCAGACCCGCCAAGAAAAAAAGCAGGAGCAGCCCGCACCCCGTGCTGCAAGCCACCGGCCCCGCTGCACAATCCAGCGCGCCCGGGGCCACGGGCCGCCTGCCCTCCGAGAAGCCTCGCGCACCCAGCACCGCCGGTGCGCAGCGCATCCCCCGCGCAGAGCTGCCCGCACTCCTTTAACCACACAGCTGCCTGCCCGCAACAAAAGCAGCCCTGCCAGCACCAGCACGTCCAAAAGCACAGCCACAAACCATGTGTGGCTGAAATAAACATATTTGGAAACCCTGCAAAGGCCTTCCTGCTCTTTCGCCCCAAGCAACATCATAAAAGCATCAGACTGCTACTTGAGAAAATTAAATCCAGGTTGAAAAAGTTCACAGACAACTGTTTCCTGTGAGAAAGACCCCATGGCATAGTTGAGATACTCCTTTCCCTAAGTGAACTGAAGAAAGAGTCTTTAGAAGTGACAGATTGGCTAAAAGCCCCATGTTTTGTCTCCCTTAGCTGTTGGTGGGAAGGAAAGAAGTGGGTGGGAAAGTGTTCTAAAGGTTTTAGTTCTAATTAGCCTCTTTTTTTATTTCTGTTAACAAATTTTTCTAAGTTTAAGCTGTTTTGCCCTTAGAGTGTTTTTTCCTAATCCTTATCTCACCCTATGAGCCTTTTAATTTCTTTTTCTTTTCCCCTCTGCTGCTCAACTATAGCCGAGGAGAATGAGTAAATGATTTTTCATGAGTGCACTGGCGTCTAACCAGCATCAACCTGCGACAGTGAGGGTACCCAGGTTCTCGTTAATAGATCCCTTGGGGTGGATTAGTGTGACACAACATTGAATGATCAGTGTTTGTAAATATGTATGTGTAGGGTTTATTTTGTATCAATTTGGCTGCAATGGAAAGCAGGTATTGATACCTAAAGATTTTTGTGTTTTATGTATTTTTCATATATTTGTAGCTCTGTAGACTTCTATTACATTGTTAAATAGCTACTGGTATTTTCCTACCCTTTCTCTTAGATTTTAGAATAATAAGCTAACCTTCTAACACATTCCTGAAATACCTTTTAGTCTTATTTTCAGGAAGAGAAGCCAGACAAGGATATTTTGTTTTCCAACCAGTATCTGAGAAGGCGTAAGAAATAATGGGGTAAAGAAGCCCCTGGACCAATTCCAATGGGGCAGTACCTGGGGAAAAATTACCTAACTGCTCTTCTAATTGGACAATATTAGTTAGATATGCTAATTTGTTAAACTTATAAAAATTTTAAAAATCCGATGCTGGGTGTGCCCATGATTATTAGGATACCTGGAAGCTTCCAAATAAAGGTCTGCTTTTTATTTTACAATTTTAATACTGTTGCAAGTTTTTCTCTTTTGATATTAGGCAACAGTATGTAGGTGTTTTGGTTATCATTATCTCTAGTGTTATGGCAATATAAAAGCATAAAAATATGAATGTGCTGGTCACACGTGGAAAGGGCGAGGGGTGGAGCTGCCTGAGGGAAAGCAACACGAGGCTGGGGAATAGGAGGGCTGTCCCGTCTCTGGGGACTTCCCCTGTGACCTGCAGGGACCAATCAGAGAGCTGATTTAGTAGTGGACAGCTCGGGAAACCAATTAAAAAGTTATTTCGCTTTCACAAATCACATTGGATTAAGTTAACTAACTCTCTTTTGGCTTCCAGCCTCTGGAGGTGCGGTGGTCTCTCACTGGGGCCCTGGCCCGGCTCCGGGCTCTGCGAGGGGCCCGGCCCGGCACCCTGGCCCCAGCTCTGCAGGGGGCCTGGCCACATGGCCCCGGCCCTAGGATCCAGCAGGGCCCTGGCACGGCTCTGGCCCCTGCCCTGGCCCTGGTGGCCCCCGGCTTGGCTTGGCTCCCCTCTCCACGTGGCATGGACAAGCAGGGGGGGGAATCGGGGAGCCACCAGGGGCTCTCCCTTCTTCCCCCCCGTTCTGCGGGAAGAGGCCTCCAGCTGCCCATGTGGCTTCTTTGCGATGTGGATACGATTTTAACTCTTTTTAATGCCTGGATAAGATTCTCGATCTCCTGAGCTCCCCTGAATGAGATGAAATAAAGCATGGAGTTTACAGAAGTCAGCAGAATGAAGATAAAGTTCCTGATGGGAAGAGATTGAAAAGATGCAACTGATAAGTAGCTGAAAACCTTTTTTTTGTGGGCTAAGGGGATTGTAACTACACTAAAATTCCTTTAAACTTTGAAAAATACTTGGGGAGGTTTGGGTGCTTGAGAAGAAGACCATTTTTTGCCTTGGGGAAATGGAGCTCTCTGTTTTGGGACTGGAATATAAACAGAGACACTTGATAGAGAAGGAGAGGAAGAGAGTTTTGTTTTTCAGCAGCCTGCCTTTAAAGGTGGTACCCCAAGTGTGTAACATAACCCATAGCACAGCTCTGGAAGGACTGTGGAAATGGGAGGAGAGTCATAATCTGCAATATTTTCCCGGGTAGATGTAGATTGTGAAGGTGAAGACACTCCCTAAGCGTAAACTAAAAAAGGGACTTTTCTCTCTAGAGTGAACTGAAATGATTATTTAAGTAGATAACTGACTGAAGTGTTCTCTGTATGTTGTTGATAAGGAATGTGGAATGAAGGAAGGGGGAGGAGGGAACAATCTAGGAATCTTATTCTGAATTGTTTTTGTGTTATTAATAAATTTCTTCTTATACCCTTTTAAGTTTTAAGCCTGGCTTGTCTATGCTCCTAAATCCTATCTCTAAAAGAAACTAAATATATTAGAATTGGCAAAACCCAAGTCACACCGTGACAATCACTCTCTTGATAAAATGTATAAGGGAAGTGAATGGAAGAAAGAGAAAGAAAGGATGAGTAGAAAGATATGTAAACACCATCCCGGGATCTACGACAACTTGATTGCTGCTTGCTGTTGGTCAAAGTAATGATCAAAGGTCTTGATCTATTTGGGATGGGGAAAAAGCCCACAAAATACAAAGTCCAGTGGGTTAATATATGATTAGGTTCAGATGGGAATGCTCAAGCACCTCCTGTGCAGGGGGTGGGGGGTTTTACACTGTCTTTTGATCACGTGCAGTCCTCTTGAGGAAGGCCTCAGAAATGAGTCTGGGGGCACTTTGGAGGTCTTGGATGGGTTATGACTCCTCCTGAGACATGACAGCTGCCTCTCATGTCAGTAGGCATATGTGTGAATGTGACCCTCCTTGAGGAGGGGGTGTGTGTATAAAGGACAAATTGGCATGATAAAAAGCACCATCCTGTCTCCACAGGGTCTGCCTCTTATCAGCATCAAAGTCCAGTTTGTTTCCTCTGGCAGTGATAAGTTCACCTCCTCTGTCTTATTGGGACCAGAGGTTTGTCATTACATAACCAAAAACTCACCTCCTTCCCCTCAGGGTATGCAAAACACCCTGTTGCCCCCACAAAGGGTGAATGTTTAGAGTCATAGTCCAATCTCTCACAATTGTATCAGATGTTTTACTATAAAGAGCACTGAAAAAACTCAAAAAGGAGCAGAGTTTCAGATGTTTTTACTGTAAAATATTGTAATGAGACAAAAGTCCTCAAATCCTCATTTAGGCCACGTCTCTCGGTATTGGGATAAGTTTCTTTGGGAGAGAAAGACTTCATGGAAAGTGTTGTTAAGCCCTGGCACAGGGGGCCCAGGGCAGTGGTGGAGTCATCATTCCTGGAGGGATTTAAAGGACATGTAGATGTGGCACTTGGGGACATGGGTTAGTGGTGGGCTTGGAAGTTCTGGGTTAATGATTTGACTTAATGATCCTAAAGGTATTTTCCAATCTAAATGATTCCATGATTCTATGATAAATGGATTCCTACTTTCAAGGGTTATTATAGCTTATTTGTTAATTATTTCTGGATGTAGTGTTGCTGTGTTGTTTTCTTCTTCAGTTAATTAATTAACAGTAGTAAATAAATCTGTCACAAAGGTGTTCTGGTTTCATTTGTGGTGGAAATAATTTTGTTCCTAGTAGCTACCACAGTGCTGTGTTTTGGATTCAGGATGAGAATGCTGATAACACACTGAGTCAAGGGCCTTTCAGTGTCTCATGCTTTGCCAGGGAGGAGCTGCACAAGAAGCTGGAAGGGAGCACAGCTGATCTGAACTGGCCAAAGGAATATTCCATACCATACAATGTCATTCCCAGTATATAAACTGGGAGTTACCCAGAAGGGAGGAGGCTGATCACTTTTCAGGGACAGGTTGAACATCAATCAGCAGGTGGTGAGCAATTGTATAGTGCATTACTTGACATTTTTGGGTTTCATTTCTCTCTCTCTCTCCTTTTCATTACTTTTATTAGTAGCAGTGTCTTTTACTTTGTTTCAATTATTAAGCTGTTTTTATCTCAACCCACAAGTTTTACTTTATTTTCCTGATTCTTCTCCCCATCCCACTGGATGGGGAGTGGAGAGTGAGCAAACAACTGCATGGTTCTTAGTTGCTAACTGGAGTTAAACCACAACAGTTGCTTTTGTTGCCCAACGTGGGGTATAAAGAGTTAAGATAATGACAGGTCTGACCAGAGTGTGTTAAAATTTGTTACGGGCATTCATTGTTTTGGTTTGTCACCGGTCACAATGTTGATTTATTTGCTTTCAGAATTGTCACACTTGTTCTCAGGGTTGTGGTATGTAATAGCTTACTTCCTGCATGTGTTCCCTGTGGTGATGTTTGTCCTCCATGGGGCCTGGGCTAAAATTATCATTTTGTTGTACTTTGCAGTATTGACTTATGATAGGATAGCATAATTGGTATGTGTACTCATCACTGCAGTCACCTCTGTACTTCAGGAGTCATCTATTGGGATCTTTAAATAATTACACCTTTTGTCTTTTCTCCTTGAAGAGCCAACCTATGGAAGAGACTTCCTTCCTTCCTTCTGTCCTTTTCATCCAGGATGATTACAGTAGCATTTGAGAAATTTAAAGATTTTTTTATATCCTTTGAATACTTTTGAAACCAACCTGGTCCTTTTGCTAGGAACCAGCATGTTGTTGAATGTGGTTCAGGTCTCGTTTAAACAGCTATTTAAGAATATCACCTAGAGGTCTGCCCCAAGGCTGGATAGTTATGATGGCAGGGTGTGTGGGATAGTATGGGCAAGTGCCTAGGACAGTGGGCACCTCCAATGTTTTTGAACTTCACCCCTGAACAAGTGCAGAATATGGAAAAACTAGTAAAAGATTTGGAAAAACTATGCTGTCACCTCAGTAATTCCAAAAAGACACAAATCACTGCAACGTGCTGGAGCCTGTCCCAGGCTTATTGAGCCCTGTTAAACACTGCTCAGTACCCTCAGGGAGAAAAGAAAGTCTCTGGAACTGACAACAAAACAACAGGCCCGATGGCTAGTCCAACCCCAGTCGCAGGCACTGTAGCTACTCCCTTGTGGCTGTGGAAAAATTCTCCCAGAGGTATAAAAAATTGTTCTAGGAGTTTCATCAAGAAAAAGAGGTTCTACTCCTCATTTGTATGGATCTGCATCTCGGCTATTAACAGTAAGAGTTCTTTTTCTCAAAAGGGAGGACATAGAAAATACAAACCACAGGGTACCTTGTCGTTTTATTTGCAGGACCAAGGAAAGGATGTCAGGAAGTGGGATGGAAAACCTATCTTGACCCTAGAGGCACAGGTGCATGAATTGCAGGAAAAAACAATTGGAAATGAGGGTACTGCAAGGAAAGTTGCTCTTCCAGTCTCCAGTGACACTTTCCCAAGCAGAGTGGAAGGGCTGATTTTACTTCTGATTCTATGCAAAGAAATTCTAATCCATTTCTACAAGTAAGTGGAGAATCCTATGACCAGGACTAGAAGGGCCCTGTCTCTAGACAGGTGGAAGAAAGGAATAACCAGGTTTACTGGATAGTGTGAATCCAATGGTCTGGCACAGCAGCCCCACAGGAGTACAAGGCTTTAGTAGACACTGGTGCACAGTGTACCCTAAAGACATCAAGCTATGCAGGGGCAGAATCCATCTGTATTTCTGCAGTGATGGGGATTCCAACAGCTGACTGTACTGGAGGCTGATTATAACCTGACTGGAAATGAGTTGTAAAAACACCCCATTGTGATTGGCTGTCACGTATTTAGCATTAGCCAAATTGCCAGTGCATCCACTAGAATTATTTACTCATATCCTGCTGTGTGATAGGATTAGAAAGAAGGCAAACAGGCTTAAACTTTGAAGGGTACAAAGAAAAACTACATTACTAGAATATATAAGAAAAAATAATAAGAATCAGAATAAAACTTTCAGAACACTTCTCCTCCCCCCACAACGTTTTTTTTTTTTTTACACTGACAACATACAGAAAGAAATCAATCAGTTTACCATCTTTAAAAATAGTCTTTCACCTATTCACATAGGGAGAGGAGACTTCTCTTCAGTCTTTGGAGATTTTCTCCACAAGAAACAGTTGTCTCGTGGCCTTGATGTCACAGTGAATCAGCCACCTAGGAGAATGGAAATCTGATCACTGTAAAAAACCCTTCCTCAATTAACAGTCTTCCCACAACCGTTATTGAGGACCATGTCAATTTATAGGGCACACTTTAAGGATTATAACAATTCAAACAAAAGCTCTCTTTGTCTTCCAAAACAGAGGTCTTTCTTCTTCTCCTCCTTGAGGGGCAGCAGATATCTTCATCTCCTCTCTATTCAAATGTCTCATAGGATCACAGCCCCTTCAACATCTGCTCACTTGAGCACAAATGCCTCTGGTCATGTCTACAGTTAGAACATTTCATCCACCCCATAATGCATTTCTGTGAGTTATAGGGAAACAAGAGTCTCTTCTCCATAGCTTACAAAAAGAGGCATTTCAGTCCAAGAGTAAGGCATCGCCATCAATCCCTTCCATCTGGGACCTTGACTTCTTCCTTTTGTCTGACCTTGGTGTTTTCATGCTGTTTCTGTGCACATCTTCATCTCGGTCCTTTTCTTTCACTCAGGAGAGAGAACAAAGTGTCTGCAAGTGTCTTTCTGTAAAGTTAGAGTTACTATCTCACCGAGGCCTGCAGATGGTCATGTGATTCCTGCCAGATGGCAGCCGGAGCTGTTTACGGTGGAAAGATTTTTGGCGGCTGCGCTGGGGGCCCGGGCCAGAACGGCAGGGGCCGATCTGGGAAGGGAGGGCTAAGATCTTGACAGCCAGGCTAGAACTCTGGCGATTTGGCTAACACTAAATCTGCAACATAAATTGTTGCATTGGCCAGGAAATCTCAGATTGGTGAACCAAAATCACTACATGTAATTGGTGTTTCTGCCCGGTTGAACAGAAACTGCGACACTGGCCCAGAGGCTCTGTGCATCCTTGGTGCAGACTATCTCAGGAGAGGGGATTTGAAGGGTGGGCTCTCGATATAGATGTCTTGAAGATGGAGGAATTTAAACAGTTGTCTACCTTGCCTGGTCTCTTGGAGGACCCTTCTGCTGTGGGGTGCTGAAGGTTGAAGAACGGCAGTTGCCAATTGCTACCACAATGGTGCACCAACAGCAATATTGCACCGAGACTCCCTTATTCCAATTCATAAGCTGATTTGTCAACTGGAGAGCCAAGGAGTGATCATGAGGACCCACTCACCCTTTAATAGCTCCATATGGCCAGCGTGAAAGTCTAACAGAGAATGGAGATTAACAGTAGATTGTCATGGACTGAATGAAGTCACACCATCACTGAGTGCTTCTATAGTGAACATGTTGGAACTTCAATAGGAACTGGAGTCAAAGGCAGCCCAGCACTGCCACAATTGATAATGTGGTTTTTCTCAATCTCTCTGGTGGCAGAGTACAGGCCACAGTGTGCTTTGACTTGGAGGGGCATCCAGTACACCTGGAATCAACTGCCCAGGGGTGGAAACACAGGCTAACCATCTGCCATGGACTGATCCAGACTGTACTGGAACAGGGTGAAGCTCCAGAACTCCTGCAATATATTGATGAAATCATTGTGGGGAGCAATACAGTAGAAATTTTTGAGACAGGTAAGAAAATAGTCCAAATTCTTCTGAAGGACAGTTTTTACTATAAAACAAAGTAAGATCAATGGACCTGCACAGGAGATCCAGGTTTTAGGAATAAAATGGCTAGATGATTGTTGTCAGTAGCAATGTCTCCACCAACTAGTAAGAAAGAAATGAGCTTTCTTAGGTGTTGTGGGATTCTGGGGAATGCACATTCAAAATTACAGTCTGATTGTCAGCCCTTGCTATCAAGTGACCTGGAAGAAAAACTATTTCAAATGAGACCCTGAGCAACAAGCTTTTGAACAAATCAAACAGGAGACAATTCATGCTGTAGCCCTTGGGCTAGTCCAAATAGAGCAAGATGTAAAAAATGTGCTCTATGCTGCAGCTGGGGAGAATGGTCCTACCTCGAACCTCTAGCAGAAAGCACCAAGGGATACTTGAGGGTAACCTCTAGGTTTTTGGAGTCAGACATACAGAGGATCTGAAGTCTGCTATACTTTGACAAAAAAGGACACACTGGCAGCTTATGAAGGGGTTCAAGCTGCTTCTGAGGTGATTGGTGCTGAAGCCCAGCTCTTCCTGGCACCCTGGTTACCCATGTTGGATTGAATGTTCAAAGGCAGGGTCTCCTCTGTGCATCATGAAACAGATGCTATATGGAGTAAGTGGGTCACTCTGATAAGAAACCCCAGTTATCCAGGAATCTTGGAGATGATAATGAACTAGCCAGAAGGCAAAGATTTCAGAATGTCACTAGAGGAGTAGGTGACATGCTGAAGAGACCTCACTGTATAATGAAGTGCCAGAACATGAGCGGTAATATGACTTGTTTGCTGATGAGTCCTGCTGTCTTGTGGGAAAGTACTGGAGATAGAAAGCAGCTGTATGGAGTCCCCTATAACAAGTCACAAAAACTGCTGAAGGAGAAGGTGAATTGAGTCAGTTTGAAGAGGTGAAAGCCATCCAGTTGGCCTTGGACATTGCTGAACAAGAGAAATGGCCAAAACGTTATACTGATTCACGGATAGTGGCAAATGCCCTGTGGGAGTGGTTGAAGCAATGGAAGCAGATAAGCTGGCAGCATAAAGATAAACCTGTTCAGGTGGAGAACCTGGTTGTGAAGGTACGTCATGTGGATGCTCATGAACCCAAGAGTTGGGCCACTGAATAAAATCAGAACAACCAGCAGGTGAATCAGGCTGCTAGGATTGAAGTGGCTTGGGTGGATTTGGATTGGCACCATAAGGGTGAATTATTTCTGGCTTGGTGGGTCTATGACACTTTGGGACATCAGGGAAGTGATGCAACATCTAGGTGGGCTCGTGATCGAGGGGTGGACTTAACCACAGACACTATTGTACAGGTTATCCTGGTATGTGAAATGTGCTGCAATCAAGCAGGGCCAAGCTGGTCAAGTCTCTGTGGTATGTGGGATGATGGCTGAAATATAAGTATGGGAAAGCCTGACAGATGGACTATACCACACTCCCCCAAACTTGTAACAGCAAGTGCCGTGTGCTTACAATGGTGGAAACAACCACCGAACGGCTGGAAACATACCCTGTGCCCCATGGCACTGCCTGGAACAATATCCTGGGCCTTGGAAAGCTAGTCTTATGCTGACATGGTACTCCAGAAAGAATTGAGCCAGTGATATAACCTCAGATGCACAGAATTGGACAATGGAAGCTATTTTCAAAACAACCTCATAGACACTTGTGCCAAAGAACATGGTACTGAGTGGGTGTGTCATATTTCCTATTATACACCAGCCTCTGGAAAGATCAAACAATGTAATGGACTGCTAAAGACTACACTGAGAGGAATTTGTGGTGGAACCTTCAGACATTGGTATATACATTTAGCAAAGGCCATATGGCTAGTCAACACCAGAGCATCTCCCAGTCAGGCTGGCCCTGCCCAACCAACACTGTTAAGTACTTTAAAAGGGAATAGAATTCCTGTGCACATTAAAAATATCCTGGGGAAAACAGTCTGGGTTATTCCTGCCTCAGGCAAAGGCAAACCTATCCATGGGACTGCTTTTGCTCAAGGACCTGGGTGCACTTGATGGGTAATGTGGGAGGATGGGCAAGTCCAGTGTGTGCCTCAAGGAGATTTGATTTTGGGTAAGAATAGACAATGAATTAAATTGTATTATGTTAATAACTATCCAACATTGATCTGGCTTCAACTGCAACAATCCAATACCGCACACCATCTTTCCTGTCCTCAAGGACTGCTACGACAGATGGAGCCCAAGGTCATGGACTAAATGAACTCAACAAACTTTTATATAGGGATGGTCCATAGACTAAGGGAATGATATCTGTATGTATATCTATCAAAAATATGAAAGGTGATGGGGCACTGAAAAGTGTGGAACCTGACATGATATAAGTGATATGGAATAAGGGGTGGAGACTGTCCTGGTTTTGACTAACATGGAGTTAATTTTCTTCTTAGGAGCTTGTAGTGCTGTGTTTTGAATTCAGTGTGAGAATAATGCTAATAACACACTGATGTTTTGGTTGTTGTTGAGCAGTGCTTACCTTGAGTTGGGTTTTTTGTTTTTTTGGGTTTGTTTTTTTTTAACTACATTAAAATTGATAGCACAATGTTTCTGTAATGTTTCCACTTGGTAATTACCAAGTGTTTTTACAGGTAATTAACGGAAACACACGATAATATTTTACATGCCACAGCAGTAGACAATGTAGAGAAGCAAAGCCTGCAAAAACATTTATTTCAATAGTCATTGCTATTATATGTGGAAGGCTTTCACTTACTCAAAGGCAATGGAAACATTTCAGTTACCTTGAGTGCTAAAAGGCTCTTGTTAATTTCCGCACCTTCCAGTCGAGTCTGCCTATCTGCACTAGAAGTGTCTGCTCCTCTTTCATTGCCAGCCAAATCAATCAGAGAAAATTTACCATGCAATTTCCCTTTCCTTCTGAGAATAATCTGAAACACTGCATGGCTTCGAGATGAGTGTGCATTTGCAGATGTCTGGCCAGATGTCCTTTAACAAAAGGAAAAAAAGGAAGGCCATGTGAACAGGCAAAGGACCATGTATGTTAAACACATTACCCTCACATTATTTTTTTCAGGGTATAGTCCTGTGTTTACCCATATAACTTGATGCACACAGTATAATTATACCTATTTTTCCAATTCTTCAAACAGAAATGGAAGATTAGTAGCATTTTACTACTCTCTTAAAAGCAAGAATAAACAGATCTCCAAAGATTTCAGACTATCAGAGTTTATATGCAAAATGCTGCATTTGGTACTTTATCTAATCAGTCAGCAGTGTATCACAAGGCTAATTTTAAAAATAATAAAGCTGGATCTTAACAAAACCCCAACTTTTATACTTTTGCCACTACATATCAAGGCCTTTTAGAAGTGAAGAATCTTGCAGTATTCCAAATTATAAATTATGTAAATTTAAGTCAGTAAACTGGTCATATAATGCATTCAATTCACATTCTGTAGAAAAATCAGTTCATATTTCTCTCTGGCTGAAAAACTCTAAACTATCTTTATTCAAAAGATAGGCAGATTCCTTACTTGCAGCCACCATTATCAAAAATACCACTGCATATTAAAAAGCCATCACTATGAAGAGACAAAAATATCTTGTTGCAGTTCTTTAATTTACAATGAAAATTTGATAAAAGCTATATGGGAGATACCTGCAGCTGTTGCCTATTTCAATAAGCTTAAGAACATCTTCAACACATTTGATTTCCTGTTCCTGTATTCCCACCACCTGGACTTGCTGTTTGCCATCTTCTAACACTCTTAATTTTGTCTTCCTGTTCAACAAGTCAAAAACCTTGGGGAGGAGGGGAACATAACAGTTAAAGAGGAGCTTTAAAAGACAGTTTTGCTTCAAATCTCATATCAAAATATGCGAAGCATTCCATGCACAATCCTGCTTGAGTATGGAGGTTGGACCAGATGACCCACTATGGTCTCTTCCAACTTGTGATTGAAAGGGAAGTGTAAAGAATTATTTGAAATAAAAAAAGTCTTTTATGTGACAAACACTCGTGTTTGTGAAAGAAAAATTCCACATTCCTCAGAAAAAAAATCAGGTACTTACCTTACCACTATAAATCTCAAAAAATGTTGCATATACTTGAAGTTCTAACTTGTTATAATTTGGCTTCTTTAGCATTAAAAAGACATCTCTAGCTGTGAATACATATACAAAATAAAAAGAAATGTAGTTATGTATTTTCATTTAGTGAAGACACACTAATACATAGCAGTATATTTTACAGCATCTCATTTTGCAAGTGTAACAGTCAATCAATTAAGAAACACTGCAGTTTAAACTGACACATTATGTTGGAAGATGCAGAAGACTCAAAAATTGTAAACTGAATCATCATTTATATTTCTTACATTTCTGAAGTCATCTATAAATATTTACCTTACTGTGTAAAAACTACACAACTAGGAACTGCTTTTTATGTTACCAAAGCTCCACTGTAATGCAAAATATGTAGACCCTTATGTTTGTACAACAGGAAATAGAAATATGTTGACCTAAACTAATTTGCAAAAAGCCAACAGAACAATAGTCTCACCTGCAAGTGCATATATTCCTTTAGAACAATCTTGGTTCTTTCCTGAAAAGTCACCACCCATAGTCTAAATTAATAAACAAAAAAAGACCAAAAATACACTATAAAGATCACAGAACTGTAACTTATATATTTGTTACTTGTTAGAATTTGTTAAAGTGTATAATACACAAAAAGAAGTGTATTGCTTACATATAGAGGAAATACTTACATGGGTTTTTCCACTGCCTGTTTGTCCATATGCAAAGCAAGTGGCCATTCCCCTTTCAAATATGGTCTCTACTAATGGTCGAGCTGTAAACCTTCAATGTAAAAAACAACTGTATTTAAGAAATTAAATTACTTTTAAAAACCTGTGCTGCCACAAGGACACTTTAAATTTTAATGCCAGAAGTGACAAAACAGGTTCTGAACTTTGAGAGGCCAAAAAACATCACCACATTAATTCCTGAACTAAAGAGGTTACCAGCTCTAGGACATTCAAATATCCTAAACAATTAGAGAAAAGCTACAAGGTGTTTCCCATTTATTTTACAAAAATTTTATTTTTCTTCAAACCCCAAGAAAAAGAATTTTCTTGTTTTAGTGATGCAACATGGCACAGTTTACTACATGGACTTTGTAGCTCCCTAAAGAAGGTACCATTATAAGATGCACAAGTAAGATAGTGCAGCAGTTAAATGCTTAGATTTTGCCAATACAAAAATGTAGAGAATGTTACTCCCCCTAAAATCTATCCCTGGAATTCCATCCCATAATTACTGAATGCTTAGCAACCAACTTCCCATCCCCCTTATCGAAAACCCTGTTATCTTTTTGGATTTCTATTGGCTCTTAAAGCCAACGAGTTATTGGTTCTTTTTTACTTAATAATTTTAAGATAATTGGTTAGTTTAAAAGCTGTAGTTTTATTGGTAGGAAATTCAATCCTCTGTAAACCTATAAAAAGTCCTTTGTTATCTGATATAACCGGACATCGCTGTACTCTCCCCTTTGAAGAAGTAAAGCTATCTTCAGAACCAGTGCCGCTTTGTCTCAACCTTTCTGTACTCCGCTAGGGGGTAGCTGTAAGCCCGGCAGCCCAAGTCCAGAAAAATCTGGGCCTGGAGCTGTTAAGCTTGGGGTTGGAAAGCACCAACCCAGAAAAACAGCTACACAAAAATCCACTATATGTTTTGCTCTCGTGTAGTGGTTTTGATTCACTAATTTGAGGTTTCTTGGCCAATGTACCAGTTTATATGGAGGGTTGTGCTAGTTTAGGATTAATTGGCACTTAGAAGAGGGCATCCATGGAAGTTTTCTCCCTGAGAACTTTTTCTGTGACTTGACAAGCCTGGGAAACCAATTGGAGGATTTGGTCTGCCTCTGTGAATTCACATTTTGAAGGTAGCAAACCCCGGGAACAGCCCTTTTCCAGCAGGAGTGCAGGTAACAGGGCTCCGGCCTGGCTCCACTGCATGGCCTGCAGGCCTGGCAGGGGGCCGGGCCGGGCCCTTCTGTCTAGGAAGCTGGCATGCTTGTCCTGGCAGGGAGGAGGGGTGATGGGCAGTGGGCACCAGCTGAGCCCAGGGAGGCTGATTGAGGTCCCAGCCGTTCTGCCTTGCCCCCTTTCCAGAGCAGCTGCTGCTGTTTCTGGCTCGGGCCAGCCCGTCCCAGCATGGCCTGAGTCTCCTGAGATCCTGGCACAGCTCCAGAATTGCCAGGCTGCAGCCTCTGCATCCCCCGCGTTAGATCTTGACTCTTTCAATGCTCAGATAAGACTTACAGACCTTCAATCCCCCCCTTCAGTGAGAGGGAAAAAAGAACAGAGAGAAGACACCAGGGTCAGTGAAGCAGGAGTCAGGTTCCAGATAGAAGGAGAATGAGGAGACGCCATGAATTTAGGCTGAAAATCTTTTTGTAAGCTATGGGGATGGACTATAATTCACTAAAGATTCCTATAAACCGTGGAGAAAGACATGGGCAGTTGGAGTGCTCAATTTGCAGATCATAAGCAAAGGTACCTGTGTTGAAGGCCCTTTGCCCCGAGGGAAGATGATCTCTGTTCCTAGAGATGGAGTATGAACAAAGAGAGATAAGATGAAGAGAACCTTTGCTTTTGAACAGCTCATCCTTAGAAGTAATATCCCATGAGTTTAACATGGTCCATAAGCACAGCTCTGGGAAGGCTGTGAAGATGGGAGGAGTTTCACAATTTCAGATTCCCTGGCTGTGAAGCCACGAGAGAACTGTTTTTTCCCTCTCGTGGAAAAGTCCCTATAGTCTGACAAGGGGAGACTCCTGTCCCTAGAGTGAACTGAAAAAGACTATTTTTAAGTTGGTAACTGACTGAAGTGTTTCTGTATGTTATTGTTAAGAAGAAGAGGGTGTGGGAGAGGGGGAGGAGGGGTGGTCTGAAGGTTTTATTCTGAATTCTATTATTCCTTATGTTGTTAATAAGAGTTTTCTTTACACCCTTTAAGTTTTAAGCCTGCCTTTCTTTTGCTCCTAATCCTATCTCACAGCAGAAAATGAGTATATTAAAATTAGCGAATCTAAACCACTACACTAATTGGTGTTTCTGCCCGGTTCCGAACTGAAACCAGGACATGGATCTAATGTAAATCAGCTTCCAAGCGTAAGTTTAGAAGAGAAGTGGTCAAAAACACATTGCATGTCTTAATATTTTGAGAACATAATTATGCTGAGGCAAGGCTCAATAAAATGTCTACCCAGGCTCATCAGAATGGAAAAATCCAGTTATCCCTTAAGTATTATTTGATGTATCAAAAATATTTTCCAAAATATATTTTTTTTCTATTTTAGATAATTAAATTTACTTAAATAAATGCAGCTATTGCTCCTAATACAGCTTCTTATCACCATTACTTCATGAAAATCTCCAAAAGAAAAGGTAACCTTATGGTGGTTACCTCCACCAGGTGATGGAGGAAAGACTCTTTCTAAACTTTTTCCAGGTGTTTAGAAATAAAGTATGTTTAGTGAGAGAAACAAGAATGGTTGTTAACAGAAACACTGAGGTATTACAACCTCCTTTCATTCCACTTTGGAACAAACACACCACTTAGAAAAATAATATGGGTAAGATTAAGCCATTTAGCAACCAAGGGTTATGCAAAAATCTAAGTTTAACGGAATCATCAGTTTTCATCAAAAATGTACCAGATTATTCCTGATCAGCCATAGTCTTTTTTGCATCCTCCAATTATATACCTTTCATTTTGTTCTCAAGAGGATATTCCCAATCAGTTTCAGGAAACCTATCCACCTAAGAATCACATCCCATTATCTCTGCTTAATTGTTTTTGAATTTATTTATTTTGCTGGTTTATAAAAAGTTGACTTAATTATATGTATTTTAAAATAAGGCTAAATACAAATATGTCTAGAAAATTTTTGTAAAGCATTCTACAACTCCAAATGGTACCATGTCAAAACAGTCAAAATTTCCTTCTAGTAGAACCTTTATTTGCAATCTTGATCCTTCAGAAATATAAACTCTGATTCTCTTTTAAAATTCAAAAGGCATTTAAGTTTTTTAATACTAAAAAAAACCTTGCAACTCAGTGTTGCAGCTCATGGATTCAAAAATACTTTAAATACAGCTTAAGTAAAGTAATAATAAGAGAATAAAGAGTAGTACATTTCTTCAGAACATTTTTCAGTAGAGAAATATGAGTAATTTTAGCATATTGAAGAAAACTGAAGTAATTTGTCATACTTTCCCCCCCCCCCCATTGTGACCATGGTAATTCTGGTTAGAGCAGAACATGATACCCATCTTCTTCGCAATTGTGTTAATACAGGAGGCCTTGAAGTAATTATCCTTCATGTAATAATCATTATTGTGCCATATGAGGGAGGAAAAAAAAGCCTGTACTGCTATACAGGCTAGAGATTTATTGTTTCAGTATGAATACAAGCATCTTTCAATATTTTACCATATTACTATTAATTTATGATGCAAGTAATAAAAATTTTGCTGAAGAAACTCAGTACAAAAACATAACAACATTGTATGTCAAAAACATCCCTCATATTTAAACACTATGCTCACAAAGAACATGAAGGAGGGAGATTACAGGAACTGGTTGTTAATGGGGAGGAAAACTATTGCAAGAGGCTGTAAAGAAAAGGCTAGCAGAAAAGCAAAACTTGAGACAAAGGAAGGATATGGGGTGTAGGCCCCTTTGAGCCCTTCTGAGAAATGTCTCAAACACTCATAATGAAGCAACTGGAAACAGCCAGGTGTTCCATGATACATGCCATATGTGTCCAAGGGATTTCCATGGGTATGATGGCCTGCTAATGGGGTAACAAGTTATCAGGAAAAGGCTCTCTCTCTCCTCCAGCCTCCAGTGTTGTTTCACTGCATCTCTAGCCAAGTACTCTTGAATCGGAGTCACTTTCCTCCCCCTCTTGTGTTGGAAAGTCCTAAGGGATACTGACTCTACCCAATAAGTGGGCAGGGAAAGTCAGGAAGTGGCCTCTCAGCTATAAGCTGGGAGAAGTTCAAGCAGTGCCAAGACAACAGATGTCTGGGAAAGGCCAAAGCTCAACTGCTCCTCTATGTGAAGATGTTATCTCTGTGTTACAGAGGCACACCTCACCAGCTAGATCACTCTCCCACAGCTCTTTACTATCATTAAAGTAAAGATGCTACCAGTAGACAATCATTAGAGAAACAAATTTCCAAGGGCGCAGCTTTGTTGTTTAGAAGTTTTTTCATTAGTGTAAACTAACAGACTAAAGTTTTTACTTTTGCTACACTTCTCCTTTTACTTCTATCAAGCATAAGACACAAGTTTTCATTTTCAAGGCCTTTTAATAATTCTCTTATTCACTGACAGGATGTTAGCATCTAACATTAGTCAGGATACGATGCCAACTTTGACTTCCTAATTGTTGGATTAAAATCAAGAATTAAGATAATTCTCTGTCCCTACTCCTTAAGGCTATGGGAAGCATTTTCTAAACATAAGGAAAATTATCTTAATCAAATTCCTTTCTAATATCAATATTCTTTGCAAAAATATTCACAATATTTAGACTACGTAACAAGATTATGACCTGTTATGGTGTCTAACCTTGCCTGCTTCTGTATCTAATCCATTTAACAACTTGTACAAGATAAACAGCTACTTCTAAACAAGTTTTTTAAAGTGTTATGTGCATTATTCTGTTTCAACTGTGGAAGTAAAACAGAAGAATAAAAGAGAAAATGAAGATCCAAATATCATGGGATATCTCTCTGTGATCTTTCCCCACCGTCCCCTGATTTGGTTGCCTCCTGAGGAGGCAATACACACTAGAGCCTGGAAAAGTCTTGGAGGAGAACTGAGAGCAGGATTCAAGATAAACAGAGCTAAACCAAAAGTAAACAGGCAAAAGAATGGAGTTAGCAACATAAATACCTGATAACAGAGAGAAGTCCATGACCAAGGTAAGCCCACAGTTATTGACATCAAAGATATATGAGAAAAAATATTCCCAAAACCACCCATATACACATACCTGTAAACCATTTCATTAGGAGCCATGTCATCAAAGGCATAATCAAAACGAAAAGTTTGGTTTTCTAGGTACCTTGTTAAATCCACCTTTTGTTTTGGTTCATGTACCATCACAACATCTTTACTAGGAATTGTTATTACATCGAGGTCTTTCATTAAAGTTTCTATAAAATAAATGAAATATATATTTAAGTAGCAATACATCACTATTTTTTACATATTTTCATTATTTACAGTCTTATAATGTCTTAGATAACACAGCTCCTCCAAGTAGCAACACTGCAATGGACTTGGGCTTCTGATACCTAGATAGTAATCTGCTAAGTAAGAGATATAATTTTTGAAGTCTAATTGTCCTGTCTTAACAGGTGCTAGAAGGTAAAGAAAGGTTGTACAAAGTTGATTGGAAAAACTAAGATAATTAATGATAGCACTATCATTATAGCTTCATTTTAAAATTCTGTCTTTTTAGTTTTCCTAAATCCCAAAAGCTATAGTCATATCTTCACAACTTTCAAAAAGAAAACAAATTAGTTCTACATAGTTTCATTTTTGTATTCCTCCTGGAATCTCAAGTCTTTAATATAGAATTTCTCTAAAGTAAAATGTTTTCTTTAAATTATCTTGTAAGCAGAAAAAGCTGAACATGCTAAAGATGTTTCCTATCACTAGGAATAAACAAAAGCCATCTAGATGCAATTTTAGTAGTGAGTCCTCAGGTTATAATTACTAGATAGCACTACAATTTATTGCTAATTGTTGTATGAGATATGACTCAGCAAAATAGAGAACCCAGCGATCCATGAGATGCACAAAAATAATGATCCTTTCTGCGTACAGTCAGGATCACCAAAGTGTCCTACTTGCATTTCTATGTAAAATTTCTTAAGGCATGCAGTTCAAGAATTTGATGTAGCTCTATACAATCAGACATCTTTTCATCAGTTAAAATACTGATTAAACAGCACAATCATTACTATTGCATGACATTATAAACCAACAGAAATATGCATACAAGTCACTATATATTCAATTTTTCAACTGTACTGCAATAAAATGAAATGCAATTATTCTTCAGCAATCACAGAGAATAAATAAGAAATAATGGTGAAAAGATCTATATAAAGGTAATTTTTTTCAGAAAAAACTTTAGTTAAAGCAGTCAAAAGCTTTTTTTTCTTAAACAATTGTTTTAAATATATGTCACTGAAATAAAATCTTAAAATGTCAGTCTGAATACCTACATCCTGCAAAATCAATCCACAAAATGATTGGTGCTGAGAACACCTAAATATTTTGGTGATATTTCTGTGTTTGTGAGACTACCTGAAATTCATTTATACACTTGATTTCTAGTAAGTTACTTGAACATCCTACAGCATTTCAATATACAGAACATGAAAGGAGAAAGATAATATTTTTGACATGTTATTGCAATAATAAAGGAATAACTATTTATATTTTCTCTTCAGGGTATTACACACTAACATCTTATATTTCTTTATATAATTTTATATAATTTTAAAATGTAGCAAGAGAAATGTTGTTTCTTATGAACTTTCAAAATTAAAGTGAATGTTCCCAGAATAACGCATTATGTGGGTACACAATTATATCTATGGCTCCTCCCCAGCATAGATTATTTCAATAATACCTTTTTATTATAGCTTATTCTTAAAAATACAAAATAAATTTAGTGCGAACCTCATTTTTACTTAGACACTCATCTTCCTACCAACAACTCAGAACTATTTTTAATAGTTCCAAACCACTAATATCCAAGAATCAAGTCCCACTTCTGAAGCCTAATTTATGCCTCATACCAACTTGCTGTCAATTATTGTATTTTCACTTTCTCCACCTTCAGTGCAGGTTGAAGGTAAAATTCCCCCCAATGTATAATATTTCTTAGTTATATTTTATTAAAGATAGCCTCCAAGGCTAAAACAGAAATTGAACTTCTACCAGACTTGTATATTGAATGCCCTTATGACATAAGTTGTGAAAAATAGTTCAAATCAGTTTTTGAGATTATGCATTCCATTCAGATCAATTAAAAAATACAGGGAATAAGAAAATAGTAAAAGTAATAAACAAAAAAGGGAGGGGAAGGAGCAACATGGAGGGGAAAAAAAGGCAAAAGAAAACTAACTATATACTAACATCAATATATGTTTTCCCTTTCCTATATAATTCTCCCATGTTCCTCTGGATATCCTCCAGATAAATCTCAATGTGTAGTTGACAGTACAAAAATAATAAATGCATCCCATGTTGTTTCAGGGTGATGTTCTTTGAGTCCTTAAGCTAAAAAAAAAGAGAAGGAAAGAAGCATCTTTCAAAATGAAAATCAGCTTGCTTTAGTGTTGGATTCACATAGGCTTCAATCCAGACGCATTTGCAATTCTTAATTTCCCATAAAGGTAAAGAACTTTATAATAGAAAGATTGGGATTTGCCTGGAGTTAAAAATCTAAATGTTTGGGGTTTTTTTGTTTTGTTTTGTTTTTTTTTTTCTGGGGGGGGGGAATTAGGACTCCAGTCTGATCACCAGGCAGTAAGAAAAAAAGTTGTAAAGCAAATCATACACGAAAAGAATTCATTAAGGAGTGATTCCAGTACCTAAAAATAATTGTTTAGTGCCATTTCATATGCCCTAAGGTATCCTGCCCAGCCCTGAGCAGCAATTCCAGGAGGTACATGTCTCCAGTTTCTCTGCAACCTGCTAGCCCTGCAAGGATATCTTGGACACCCTTAAGCACCTTACATGTCAGAAGACACGAACATTCAGGCACCTGAATTGTAACCCTGATATCTGATTCAAGACTTGAAAGTAAAAATGTACATGTATAACAAAAAAGTGTAGGAAAGTTTTCATTGAGTAGCTCACTGATCAGGAGATCACTTTAAGAAAGTTTAAAAGAATGGTGATCCAAACCCAGTATAAAAATACTGACGAAATTACAGTAGAATTAATTCCTAAATCAACTAAATGCATCCTAGATGACCTTGGGAAATAATTACACTCCATAAAATGGTGACAGTTAAACTACTTTTATCCCTGTCTTTATTCAGATTATGATAAGTTTATAAATTTTTTTGATACCTCACACATATTTTCCAGTATAAGAGAGTTGTGCCTTTGATAAGTATTTCTAGATCTCTTTAATATAAATAATATTACTATCAGAAGCAGCTTTTCAAAGAAAAAATTTTGCAAAATCTTAAATGGCCATACCTTTTTTATTGAGTGGTCGTTTTCGTACACAAACACATATCCTGTGCTCATCAATCTACAAAGGAAACAATCTTTCAGTGAAATATACCCCAATTCCAGTTATACAGTATTTTACTTCTATTCTTGAATAACAATATTATTTAAACAAATATAAATTTACAAGACAGTGAGTAATCTGAATATGTGAAAGCCTCTTATGTCTGCACAGTAACCTAGAACCCAAAAGGGAGAACCATACATTAATAAAAAACTCCCCGCTAACAGTGATCTGATCCTGAAAAGTACCAGGTATGTCTTGGAACACAGCAAGCAAATCCAGGTGTAACGGGGTAGATATGCTATTGACAGAAATTGTCACAATATCTTTGCTCATGCCCAAGTAGAATTCTCAGTATTGAAGGGTACAGAAGAGGTAAAAAGCAGAATCAGGACCCTAAACCTCAGAAAGGCAAACTTTCAGTGCTAGTGTTATAGATAAAAACGAGATCAAGCCGAATTAAATATGATAAAAATAAGCGATATTTATTTTGCGACCGAAATATGGTCCTCGATAGCCACAATCAAAAAGGACAGCGCCAAGCCCGGGGTCGGCACCGGGTGAACACACAATGATCCAAACTCTAAGCGCTTCGGATCCCCAAATGTTCACAAACCCGCTTTGGTTAGTCCAGTTTTTATATAATTTTTCTTTGCCCGGAGCGGAGGTCTTTGTCTTCTTTCATCGTTCCGCATATTCATATGGTTTTCTTTCACTGGGTTGGGCTGGACAAAACTATATTTCGGTAGACGATGAATTTTGATGAAGGCAAGTTCAGGTTTACAGGAAGATGGAATTGAGATGTAACTTGCAGATTTTGGTTTACTGGAAACGGGCATTCAGATGTATTTTTCTTGATGGCTCTGATTACCTTAATTGTGGGTGCTTATCGGGTTCTTATCGCTTGGATGTCTCCCTGGACAGAGCCATCTCCGCTGCGGCTACGTCTATTGCCTTGCTAACCCAGCTCTTCAGCTTTTGTTGGCAGTTACAGTGTTGCGATTAAGCAATCCCTGTTCCTCCCTTTGCAGCTCCCGGTTTTCAAGCTTTTATTATTTTATCCATACAGACATTGCTCATTCCACATTAATTTACAACTTTACACGAATTACATTATATCATATATCACACTAGTGTATGGGATCCCTTGGGAAACTGTTCTCAGAATAAAGGAGAAAATGAGAGCTAGGAGATATTTAAAAGACATTTTTTCATAGGGTGCGAGAGCTCTCAATCCCACGATGCAAGAAGTTAGGCAGGGGATGCAGGAGACCAACTTGGCTACGTCAAGACCTCTTAGCCAAACTAAAACACAAAACTAAAATGCATATGCAGTGGAGGCAGAGAGACATCCTGGGGAGATTAGAAGGATATGGCCTGGGATTGCATGGAGGGGATAAGGAAAACCAAGGCACAGCTGGAGTTGAACTTGGCTATGGACATGAAAAATAACAAGGGTTTCTTCATTCACATAGGACAAGAAAGGAAGATGAAACAAACTGTATACCTCCCCCACAAAGAGCAAAGCAGAAGACCTGGCTATTGAGCCATGGAGAAAGTTTAGGTACTCAATGAGTTTTTTGCCTTGGTCTTAAGTGCCAAGTGCTCCAGTCACACTGCCCAACTCACAGAATCCAAAGGCAGGGACTGAGAAAATTAAGCCCCACCCACCGTAGATCAGGTTTAAGGCCATCTAAGCAACCTGAAGGTGCGCAGTTCCCCGGGACCTGATGAGATACACACAAAAGATGTGGCTGGGAGGAGGAGAAGGGTGCAGCTGGCCACTCTCTTACCTGGGGGGTTTTCTCTTGGGAAGGGCAGAGATACCCCGAGATTTTGGCTGGGGGGGGGTGAGGGGCTGGGCTTAGCTCCTTTGGCTTTCTCGCTCTCGACAACGGAAAACAGTCGAGCTTGCCGCGGGGAGAATCCACTGCCACCGCGGAGTCCAGCCCTGTACTGCTTCTTCCTTACTGTGGGTGAGCCTTTGCTTGTAAGACCAGCCGTTGCACTGGGACTTTATTAACACCCGATCTGACTGGAAAGGACCCTCACCATCTACTTGGGTGCCTCAGGGGAAAAATCCGGGCCCCCCGGGCCCCTCCCCCTCTGCAGGAGCCTCTCCCGGGTCGTTCTTCGCTACAGTGTAACCAGCACCCTCTGTCTGCTGGGACACCCCACGGCTCCTGCTACAGCTGCAGAGTTTTTGTTACATTTTGTTTGCAATTCCAGAGTCTGCTCATCCCTGCTGTTCCAGCTTGCTGCTTCCGAGGTTCCTGATACAGCTCATTTCACTATCTGGAGTGGCACCTGGACTGTCTGTCCCCCACCACGTGAGCTTGTAAAGGAAGCCCTTTTCCATCTCTTCTGCCAGCTGCGTCCGCCATTACCAGGTGAGAGAGAGGCAGCTGAGCTCGTGCCACAGCGCCCCCTGCACCCGCGGGGGAATGAATCATCGCATCTGCTCTGCTCAGCTGGGAGACAACAGCCCCCCCTGCCGGCTTTGACCGTATCTGCACCGAAGGGGAGGGTGCTTGACGGCCAAGAGAAGGCTGTTACTGGGTTTCTGGTTTTGTTTGTTGTTGCTGACATAGTTGTTGTTTGTTTTCCTTGTTATACATAAATATACTAGTAAAGAACTGATATTCCTTTTCCCATATCTTTGCCTGAAAGCCCCTTAATTTCAAAGTTATAATAATTCAGCAGGAAGGGGATCATATTTTCCATTCCAAGGGAGGTTCCTGCCTTCTTTGGAAGACACCTGTCTTTCAAACCAAGACAAGTGGCTTAGCCACTATCCATCATATTTGAGAAATCATGGCAGTCTGGTCAAGTTCACACAACTGGAAAAGGGGAAACATAACCCCGATGTTCAAAAAGGGAAATAAGGAAGACCAGAGAACTACAGACCAATCAGTATCACCTCAGTGCCCTGCCAAGGCAGGGTCACCCAGAGCAAGTTACACAGGAACATGTCCAGGTGGGTTTTGAATGTCTCCAGAGAAGGAGACTCCATGCCCTCCCTGGGCAGCCTGTTCCAGTACTCTGCCATCCTTCCTGTATAAAAGTTCTTCATGATGAGGTAAAACTTCTGCATTTTAGTTTATGGCCATTGTTCCTCATCCTGTCACTGGGCATCACTGAAAAGAGTCTGGCGCCTTTCTCTTGACACTTGACTTTTGAGATATTTATATGCATTAATGAGATCCCCACTCAGTCTTCTGTAAACAGGCCCAGCTCCCACACTCTCTCCTTATAAGAGAGATGCTCCAGTTCCCTCATCATCTTTGTGGCCTCCACTGGACCCTGTGACTGACAAACTTGGTGGCCTCTACAATAGGGTTACAGCATTGGTGGATGAGGAAAGAGCAACTATTGTCATCTATCTGGACTAGTATAAAGCATTTGACACTATCCTGCACTACATTGTAGTCTCTAAACTGGAGAGACATGGATTTGACAGATGGACCACTTGGTGGATAAGGAATTGGCTGGACAGTTGCACTCAAAGAGTTACAGTCAATGGCTCAATGTCCAAGTGGAGACCAGTGATGAGTCATGTTCCTCAGGGGTTGGTATTGGGACCAGTGCTGCTTAACATCTTTGTTGGTGACATGGACATTGGGATTGAGTGCACCCTCAGCAATTTTGCTGATAACATCAGCAATTTTGCTGACAACATCAAGCTGCGTGGTATGGTTGACATATTGTAGGGAAGGAATACCATCCAGAGGGACCTGGACAGGCTTCAGAGTTGGGCCCATGTGAAATTCATGAAGTCCAACAAGGCCAAGTGCAAGGTCCTGCACCTGGGTTAGGGCAATCCCAAACATGGATACTGGCTGGGAAATGAGTAGATTGAGAGCAGGCCTGTCAAGAAGGACTTGGAAGTATTGTTGGATAAGAAACTGAATATGAGCTGGCAATGTGTGCTCACAGCCCAGAAAGTAAATTACATTCTAGACTGCATCAAAAGCAGTGTGACCAGCAGGTCGAGAGAGGTCATTCTCCCCTTCTATTCTGCTCTTGTCAGACCCCACCTGGAGTACTGCGTCCAGCTCTGGGGCTTCCAGCATAAGGACGTGGACCTGTTGGAGTAAGTCCAGAGGAGGCCATGAAGATGATCAGGGGCTGGAGCACCTCTGCTATGGAGACAGGCTGGGAAAGCTGAGGGTGTTCAGCCTGGAGAAGAGATGGCTCTAGGGAAACCTTATAGCACCCTTCCAGTACCTAAAAGGGGCCCACAGGAAAGATGGGGAGGGGCTCTTTAGCAGGGAGTATAGTGATAAGGGGGAATGGTTTTAAACTAAAATAGGAGAGATTTATATTAGATGTTAGGAAGAAATTCTTTACTGTGAGAGTGGAGAGACACAGATTACCCAGAGAACTTGTGGATGCCCCCTCTGTGGAAGTATTCGAGGTCAGGTACATACATAAAAAAAACTGGAGACAAACAGCAAAATTCAGAAGGATAAAAAATTCCCACATCACTTGGGTACTTACAGGATCTGCAGTTGTCAGTGGTCTATAACTCAAACTTCCCCTGAAATCTCTTATCATACACATAATTTCATAATTTGGGTTTGTAGCATCAACATCCTAGGGAAATAAGCAACAGAATTTCTAATATACTTTTTGCCTGAAATGAACAAATTTCAATAACTTCTAAATTTATTTGTAAAAAAAATACACATTAACTGAAATGTTAATTTTTCTCCAAAACACCATAAATGTCTCAACTACAAGTTTAATGCCTTTTTCTATTCTGATGTAGCTAATTTACTGGTCATAAAGCAAAACAATTATATAATTTCTATTTCATATTTTTGGTTGGCATGTATTAGAAAATACTTTTGAATTGAGGAGTCATTAAAATTCTACTCAACAAAGAAATGACTACTGCTTTTTGCAAGAATCTTCACATTAAAGAAACACAGATGAACAATTGCATAACAGATAACATATACAATTAATGCTTCTTAATCTGAGATAAATTGGTCCAACAGGCAAATGGATACAGGTACAAAACACACTGCCAAGTACAGTGCAGGTGCCCCAGCCACTCTAAACACAATCCTGCTGCATCCAAGTTGGTTAAAGGAGGTTGATCCTATTTGCTGGTCCTGAGTTAGCTCCTACAGTTACTTGGATGCATTGGAAAGTGTTGTAACATTCCTAGATTCCCTCCCCCCCCACCCCCAGCCAAAAAAAAAAGCAGAATCAATCCAAATGATACACAGAAGACTATGTTCAGGCACACAAGATCTCCTGTCCCTAAACCTGGAAACATGAGCATCTGAGTGAGTGGACATATAAGAGGCCATGCATAGAGCCTCTCTAAACCTTGCAAACCGGAGCTACTGATCCTACTGTGGGCTGTGCTGGTTGACTGCAGAATCACTCAAATGTTCTTCCTGTCAGTTCTTCCTGCAGCTATCAGTTTTTACCCCATTTCAGAACATGCTGCTGATGCCATGCGTAGCCAGCTCTGGTGCTCAGACCTTATTAAACTTTGCATGGTTTCCCACAAATGAGCTAAAAATCCTTCTGGATTACATCTGATGATAGGCACTCTCAGAAAGTACTGTGTTGGGGTTAATAAGCTGAAATTGAGCCAGCTCATGTCTTTACACCTGCAACAGGTAATCCACAATTCAGACAAACTGTGCCCTGGTAATCAGAAGGTGACTGTACCTTTAAGTTGTTCACACTGACTACAGTGAAATAAAAACTACTTATAGTAAGTCAATAATAAATGTATTCCTGCTGAAACATTTCCTTCTAATGTTGCAGTTGGTGTTTGTGTTACCCCAGCTTTCAGTTTTGTAATCTGGGGTCTCTGATAATGGTTGCTTTCAAAGCCCTCCCTATGTTGTTCTAAGTTGGTTTCTCCCTAAGTTGTATCCACCCTTGATGCAAACCACCCCCCTTTCTCTTCCCCTTCACTCTCATTGGAACTGGCTCTGTTAACTACTCCCCTCACTCCTCCCCTAGAGTTATTCCATTGGCTAGCTGCTTGTACCCGCCCACCGTCTTTGCCCTATATAAGCCATGTAAGCCACTGCACAGCTGCTCTCTTTCGCTTCTGAATCTCTGGATTAAAAGACCTTCTGGAATATCAGGCGAAGATCATCCGTCGACTCTTTTACTTTTCTCCCTGATGCTGGTAAAGCTAATCCGACTGTAGAGCTGCAGCTCTGAAGTTCAGTTCCTGGTAAAATTATCTTGGAGTTGTTTCACACACCTTGGTGTGGCTGCTGGTGTTCTAAAAGAGCTAGCTAAAGACTCCAGTGGTTGTGTCATTCTAATATTGAGAAAGGGGTATTGCTTATTATGAAAAAGAGATTTGCCTAATATTCTTCAAACTGTTTAAAGGTCTTGCCCACCAGATGCCAGTGCTTGACTAATTTTTGATGCATTTCACAACAACAGAATACACAAATGATGGATGAAAAGGGTTATCACAGAAGTGATAAAAAGAAAATTTAAGCTGTAGCACCACATCAAAGAATTTTAACATATGAAACAAATAATTTGCTCCAATTATTTGCTCTTCACACATAAAGCTATAGTAATGCTTTGCATTTGTTTAAATGAATGGAAATTAGAGAACAAGAATTCAAAATAAGTGATTTTAGGTCAACTTAGAAATATCATTAAACTATGAAGTAAATTGCCTGAATTCGTGATGGCATTTCTCATGTCGCTAGCAGATTCATAGTTGTATTGGGTTTACATGGCCAGGTTTCAGGTAGAGGAAGGGCTACAGAGGTTGCTTCTGTGAGAAGCTGCAAGAAGCTTCCCCTATGTCCAATGGAGCCAATGCCAGCCAGCTCCAAGATGGACTTGCCACCAGCAATGCCCGAACCCATCAGAGATGGTGGTAATGCCTCTGTAATAATGTATTTAAAAAGTGGAAAAAATTATTGTGTGGAAGTACTTGGGGCCAGAGAAGAGCAGAGTGAGAATGTATGAAAACAACTCTGCAGACACCAAGGTCAAGGGAGAAGGAGGGGGAGGATGGGCTCCAGGTGCCAGAGCTGATTCTCCTGCAGCCTGTGGTGATGACCATGGTGAGGCATCTGTGCCCCTGCCACCCATGGGGTCCATGGGGAGCAGAGGTCTGCCCACAGTCCATGGAGAAGACCCACTATGGAGCAGGTGGATGCCCAAAGGAGACTGTGACACTGTCTGAAACCCACATTGGAGTCAGCTCCTGGCAGGACCTGTGGCCCTGTGGAGAGAGAACCCATGCTGCAGCAGGTTTGCTGACAGGACTTGTGACCCTGTGGGGGATGCATGCTGGAGCATTCTGTTCCTGAAGAACTGCACACTGCGGAAAGGGGCCCACATTGGAGCAGTTTGTAAAGGACTGTAGCCTGTGGGAAGGACTTAAGTTGGAGAAGTTTGAGGAGGACTGTCTCCCATAGGAGGGACCCCACGCTGGAGAAGGGGAAGGAGTCCTGTCCCTGAGAAGGAAGCAAAAGCAGAAATAACATGTGATGAACTGACAAGGAACCCTGGTAACAGAGGACACAGAGAAGACAGAGGTACTAAATGCCTTTTTTTGCATCAATCTTCACCAATAAGACCAGCCCTCGGGGATCTCTGACCCAGGAGACTGGGGTAAAGGAATGGTGGGAGGAAGACATTCCCTTGGTCAAGGAGGATTAGGTCAGACAACACCTAAGCAAACTGGACATCCAAAAGTCTGTGGGCCCTTAGGGGATGCATCCGGAAGTGCTGAAAGCACTGGTGGACATCATAGGGAGGCCACTCATGATCATCTGTGAAAGGTTGTAGAGATTAGGAGAGGTGCCTGAGGACTAGAAGAAAGGAAATGTCACCCTGGTTTTTAAAAAGGGCAAGGAGAGCCATTCGGGAACAAGGGGTGGAGTTTCCTTTGCTTGCTGCTGAGTGGCTGGTTATTAGATCGTTGAGCAGGTGAGTGGTTTGCTTTTGTGAGTTATTGAGGAACGAGGGGTGGAGCTTCCTTCGTTGCTGAGTGGCTGATTATAAGAGGCCTCTGGGGAGCGCGGGGAACAGGAGCGGGTAAACAGGGGCTGGGCAAACAGGGGCGGGCAAAGAGGGGCTGTGGCGTGGACACCGCAGTTTGCGCAGCAGTTCGCGCAGGCAGGGCAAGCAGGCAGGGTTGCAAGTTTTCTTACTAGTAAGGTGTCCTCTGTGTTGTTTTTCGGTGTTTTTTGCTGGCTGCTTGCATTTGAGGTTTCTGTTAGTAATGGTTTCTACACGGTCGAAAACTGTGGTTGGTGTAAGTGTATGTGACCAAGTGGAGCCCTCCAAAAAGGATGCATCTGTACAAACCCGTTCCTGCCCAGAGTGTTTGAGCTTATCAGTGGCGTCAGGGGGTGTAGTGGAGGAGGCCTGCCTGCAGTGTGAACAGGAGAATGACCTCCTTTCTCTGGTGGCTGAGCTTAGGGAGGAAGTTGAAAGATTAAGAAGTATCAGGGAAAGTGAAAGGGAAATAGACTGGTGGAGTTCAGCCCTTCCGTCTTTAAGGAAGGCCTCTGACCGAGAGTCTGAGGACTCATATACCTCCCACTCTCAGGCAATAGAAGGGCACCCAGTAAATGAAGGGGAGTGGAAATGGATCCCCACTCGGGGAGGTAATAATAAAAACCCCTCCCCATCCCCCAGCCAGGTGTTGCTTCAGAATGAGGCCCTGGATCTATGATGATTTAGAAGAAAATTGTCTGCCCAGTGAGCCTCCCAATTATGATTCATCTGTAGGAAGGATCACCACCTCTAACACTAAGAAAAAAAGAAGGGTAATCATAGTAGGTGACTCTCTTCTGAGGGGAACTGAGGGCCCCATATGTCGACCGGACCCATCCCACAGGGAAGTCTGCTGCCTCCCTGGGGCTTGGGTACGAAATATCACTCAGAGACTTCCTGGGCTGATTCAGACCTCTGATTATTACCCGCTGCTGATACTCCAGGCTGGCAGTGATGAGATTGAAAAGAGGAGTGTCAAAGCGATTAAAAGGGAGTTTAGGGCACTGGGTCAAGTAGTTGATAGGACAGGTGCACAGGTAGTGTTCTGCTCAGTCCCTTTGGTGGTAGAGAAAAATGATGAAAGAAATAGGAGAAATCACATCATTAACAAGTGGCTCAAGGGTTGGTGTCATCGGCAAAATTTCGGATTCTATGATTGTGGGGCAACTTTTACGGCACCTGCTCTGCTGGAACCGGATGGGATACATTTCTCTGTTAAGGGCAGAAGGTTTTTAGCTCATGAACTGGCAGACCTTGTTGAGAGGGCTTTAAACTACGTCTGAAGGGGGAAGGGGATGCATCTGGCCTGTCTGGAAGCAGGCCCAAGTGTGGTAAGCCTGAGTTCAGGGTGAAATCAGCAGCCCAGCTGAGGTGCATGTATGTAGCTGTTTTTTCCTGGGTTGGAGCTTTCCAGTCCCAAAGCCTAACAGCTTCAGGTCTAGATTTCTCTAGACTTTTGGCTGTCAGGCTAACAGCTACCCACTAGCGGAGTATAGAAAGGTTGAGACAACGCAGCACTGGTTCTGAAGATAGCTTTACTTCTTCAAAGGGAGGTACAACGATGTCTGGATATATCAGATAACAAAGGACTTTTATAGGTTTACAAAGGATTGAAATTTCTACCAATAAAACTACAGCTTTTAAACTAACCAATTATCTTAAAATTCTTAAGTAAAAAAGGACCAATAACTTGTTGGCTTTAAGAGCCAATAGAAATTTAAAAAGATAACAGGGTTTTCGATAAGGGGGATGGGGAGTTGGTTGCTAAGCATTCAGTAATTATGGGATGGAATTCCAGGGCTAGATTTTAGGGGGAGTAACATTCTCTACACATGTATACCAATGCACGCAGCATGGGTAACAAACAGGAAGAGCTGGAGGCCATGGTGCAACAGCAGAGCTATGATGTAGTTGCCATTGCAGAAACATGGTGGGATGACTCGCATAGTTGGAACACTGCACTGGATGGCTACAAAATCTTCAGAAGAGACAGAAAAGGGAGAAGAGGTGGAGGGGTGGCCCTTTATTTTAGGGAGGTTTTGGATGTCATAGGTATTGAAACTAATGATGATGAAATTGAGTCTCTACGGGTAAGAATTAAGGGGAAGGCCAACAGGGCTGACATCCTACTGGGAGTCTGCTATCGTCCACCCAACCAGGATGAAGAGATGGACAACTTATTCTATAAGCAACTGAACAATGTCTCAGGATCATCAGCCCTTGTCCTTGTAGGTGACTTCAACGTACCAGACATCTGCTGGGAACTTAATATAGCAGAAAAACGGCAGTCTAGAAAGTTTTTGGAGTGTGTGGAAGAAAACTTTTTGTCACAACTAGTGGGAGAGCCCACCAGGGCAGGGACTATGTTAGACCTGTTGTTCACAAATAGAGATGGACCGGTGGTGATGTGGTGGTTGGAGGACACTTGGGGCATAGTAATCATGAAATTATAGAATTTTCAATAATTGGTGAAATAAGGAGGAATATCAATAAGATCTCTATGTTGGACTTCCAGAGGGCAGACTTTGGCTTATTTAAGACACTTTTTCAAAGAGTTCCTTGGGAAACAGCTCTTGGAAACAAAGGAGTCCAGGAGAAATGGATGTGCTTCAAAGCAGAGTTCCTGAGGGCACAGGAACAGACTGTCCCTGTGTGCCGAAAGACGTGTCGACAAGGCAAGCGTCCAGTCTGGATGAGCAAGGAGGTTTTGAATGAACTTAGAAATAAAAATAAGATGTATCATCTTTTAAAGGAGGGACTGATTTCTCAGGAAATATTTAAGGGAGCTACTACGGCATGTAGAAAAAAAATTAGGGAGGCCAAAGCTCAGTTTGAACTTAACTTGGCAACTTCTGTTAAAAATAATACAAAGAGTTTTTACAAATATATTAATGGTAAAAGGAAGGGTATAACCAACCTCTGCTCCTTATTGGATGAGGCAGGCAACCTAGTAACTAAAGACAAGGAAAAGGCGGAAATGCTTAATGCCTTCTTCGCCTCAGTCTTTAGTGGTAAGACAGCTTGTCCTCAAGACCACTGTCCTCAGGGGTTGGTAAGTGGTGCCAGAGAGCAGAATGGTCCTCTTGTTATCCAAGAAGAGGCAGTAAGAGAACTGCTGGGACGCTTGGATATTTATAAATCAATGGGACCAGATGGGATCCATCCCAGGATGATGAGGGAGCTGGCAGATGAGCTTGAGAAGCCGCTCTCCATCATTTATCATGAGTCATGGCTCACTGGTGAGGTTCCAGATGATTGGAAACTGGCCAATGTGACACCCATTTACAAAAAAGCTAGGAAGGAGGATCCTGGTAGCTACAGGCCAGTTAGCCTGACCTCAGTACCAGGTAAGATAATGGAGCAGTTCATAATGAGTGCTATCACATAGCACTTACAGGATGGCCAGGGTATCAGACCCAGTCAGCATGGGTTTACGAAGAGTAGGTCATGTCTGACCAACCTGGTCTCCTTCTATGACCAGGTGACACGCCTGGTGGATGCAGGAAAGGCTGTGGATGTTGTCTATTTAGACTTCAGCAAGGCTTTTGATACTGTCTCCCACAGCATACTCCTGGAGAAGCTGGCAGCGCACAGCTTGGACAGCAGCACTCTTTGATGGGTTAGGAACTGGCTGGATGGCCGGGCCCAGAGAGTGGTGGTGAACGGTGATGCATCCAGCTGGCGGCCAGTCACCAGTGGTGTCCCTCAGGGCTCTGTGCTGGGGCCAGTTCTGTTTAATATTTTTATAGATGATATGGATGAGGGCATCGAGTCCTTCATTAGCAAATTTGCAGACGACACTAAGCTGGGAGCTTGTGTTGATCTATTGGAAGGAAGAAGGGCTCTGCAGAGAGACTTAGATCAGTTAGATAGATGGGCAGAGTCCAACAGCATGAAGTTTAATAAGTCTAAGTGCCGAGTTCTACATTTTGGCCATAAAAATCCCCTACAACGTTACAAGCTGGGGACAGTGTGGCTGGATAGTGTACAGGCGGAAAGGGACCTGGGGGTGCTGGTTGACAGCCGGCTGAATATGAGCCAGCAATGTGCCTTGGTGGCCAAGAAGGCTGACGGCATCCTGGCCTGCATTAGGAATTGTGTGGCCAACAGGAGCAGGGAGGTCATTCTTCCCTTGTACTCGGCACTGGTGAGACCACATCTTGAGTACTGTGTCCAGTTCTGGGGCCCTCAGTTTAGGAAGGATGTTGAGATGCTTGAATGTGTCCAGAGGAGGGCAACAAGGCTGGTGAAGGGCTTGTAGCACAAGCCTTATGAGGAACGTTTGAAGGAGCTGGGGTTGTTTAGCCTGGAGAAGAGAAGGCTTAGAGGTGACCTTATTGCTCTCTACAACTTCCTGAAGGGAAGCTGTAGACAGGTGGGGGTCAGTCTCTTCCACGGGGCAGCAACTGACAGAACCAGAGGACACAGTCTCAAGCTATGTCAGGGAAGGTATAGGTTGGATGTTAGGAAAAAATTTTTCACCGAAAGAATAGTAAAGTACTGGAATGGTCTTCCCAGAGAGGTGGTGGAATCACCATCTCTGGATGTGTTTAAGAAAAGGCTGGACATGGCACTTGGTGCTATAGTCTAGGCTCTGAGTTGAGGTCTTAGGACATAGGTTGAATTCAATGATCTTAGAGGTCTCTTCCAACCTGATTATTCTGTGATTCTGTGATTCTGTGTGGAGAACCCAGGGAATTACTGGCCAATCAGCCTCACCTCAATCCCTGGAAAGGTGATGGAGTCCCTCATTCTGTAGGTTATCTCTATCCACATGGAGAACAAGAAAGTGATAAGAAGCAGTCAGCATGGATTTACTAAAGGGAAATCATGTTTGACCAGCCTGATTACCTTCTAAGATGAAACAACTACCTGGATCGATGAGGAGAGAGCAATGGATTTTGTCCATCTGGACTTCAGCAAGGTTTTCAACACTGTTTCTCACAACATCCTCATAGGCAAACTCAGGAATTGTGAACTGAATAAGTGGACTGTGAAGTAGGTTGAGAACTGGCTGAAGAGTAGATCCCAGAGGGTCATGATCAGTGGCACAGGATCCAGTTGGAGGCCTGTCATTGGTGGTGTTCCCCCCAGTTCGATACTGGGCCAAGTATTGTTTGCCTCAGCAAGTTCACTGATGCCACAAAGCTGGGAGGAGTGGCCAATACCCTACAGTGCTGTGCAGCCCTTCATGTGGGGAGTTAGGGATTTGTGAACGGAAGATATCGAGTTGTGACGGACAGCCAGGGACACTTCTTCCCCCCACCCCCTGTGGTCAGATCCCAGCTCTGTACCTGGCCACACCCGGCCGGACATGAGCTAAGGGAAATGACACAGAGATAGCCCACCATAAAAACCCCTGTGACCCCTCAATAAACGCCATTTGCTTTCTGCCATATTGGTGTGTGGAGCACATGGACCGAGTGGCTCGGGGTTAGAGCCGCCGTGCCGGGCTGGAACCAGGTCGCCAACGCAACAAGTGGTGCCGAAACCCGGGAAACGCGAGAAACCGCCCGGGATTCGGGGATCGCCTGGACGAGCACCGGCGGCCACACAGCTGGACTTGTGTGGCGTGGGGAGACGTCCCCGGACCAGCGTGGACCATGGAGGCCATTGCTAAGGTCGTGAGTGAAATCCACGCGCAGTGGGGTTTAAATTGTAAGCTTAGTGATTTCTCTCTCGCAGTGCCGAGACTTATAAAGATCGGGGCTATAGAGAGCCCGGTAGATATTCTCCATCCGGAGATATGGGGTAAATGCACAAACGCCCTGGCTGAGGACACCATGTCGTCCGGCTCAGGAAAAGCACTTAAAGCATGGGGGAAAGTTATCCGGGCTCTGCAAATTGCCCGGCAAGAACAGGAGACTTGGAGGGCCGCGCAGACTTGTTTATTAGCTGCGCCGCAGCTGGGAATCGGGGCGGCTACGCAAACCGTGGATGGGTTCGAGTCGGGCAGCCACACGGACGTGGGGACCTTGGATCCACCCCCGCGGCCCGCGAGCCAGGACTCACCAGAAGCGGAGGAGGGAGAGCACGCGCGGGCATTGTGGCAGGGGCTAGCAGAGGAGGCGCGGAACGCTGCTATAATATCAGAAATACAAGCGGCGGAGGAGACAAAACCTCCTCCATATGCATTTGAACATGGCGCCGAACCGCGTGGTCACGATTGGAGCAAGAACTCGGGGGGCGGGGCCGCAGAAGGCTCGCTGAATGGCGCAAGAGCGGGCGAGCAGGGAGGGGGGGCGGCCCCCGGGACGGAGCGTCAGACCAATCAGAGAGCTCATTTTAAAGCAGATCCGTATAAGGCAAGAACCTCCCCCAGCAGGAGGCGGGGGGAGCGCAGGGGGAGGGAACGGCCCGGCCCCCGGGAGGAGGGGCGGAGGCGAGGGCGGAGCCCGAGGAAAAGGCTCGGCAGCCCGGAAGCGTCCAGTCAGTCGACTTCCGGCTGTGACTCTGACTCCAGCTCGGATAGCTGGTCGGAGGGATGGTCGGACGCCGAATCGGACACCGACTGGGGGTTTAACAAAAAGGGTGCCGCGGATTACAAAACTGCTAGCCGCAACCCTCCGGCGTGGGTTAAGGCGGTACCAAGGAAAGACCGCACTCCACTCACGGACTGGAGAAAAATTAAAATAGCATGCGCGGAGTGGGCGCCATCCGCGCTTCGTGTTCCCCGGTCCGGGTTGGGGGGCGGACGGGAACCAACGAACCTACTCGCCCGGTAAAATCCGAAAGACGTACAGGCTATCGTAAAAGCGCGGTTGCAGATAAGGGAATTAATTCTGCCATGGTTTCCACACTTGTGGATAGCGTTTTTGGAGGTGACGATATGCTTCCCTTTGATATCAAACAGACTTGCAGGCTAATCTTTGATGGGGGCGAGGGATGATAGTTTTTAAGCAAGAATGGGAGGATAACTGTGCAAAGCAGCTAGCCCTGGTAACGGGGAAAACCATCCACTGCACGGCTCCAGCTTACAGAGGCTAATGGGCAGAGACCCAACTATGATTACCCCACAAGCACAGGCAGAGGGTCTGCGGGCCCATGAGGTCATGACAACAACCCGTGCTGCCAGAGAAGCCATCCGTACTGTTTCTAAGGTACTGGCTAAACAGTCGCCTTGGTCCACCATAAAGCAAAGTGAGAGTGAGAGCTTCACTCAGTTTGTGGACCGGCTCCAAGCAGCAGTAGATTCCTCTTCATTACCTTCAGAGGCGAAAGGCCCCGTGGTAGCCGACTGCCTGAGGCAGCAATGCAATTCAACCACCAAGGACATTTTAAGATCGCTGCCACCTGGGTCCAATGTCGCAACCATGATCAGGCACGTTGTAAAGGAGGAGCACCTAGCTCCCATCCAAGCAGCGGTTCGCACTGCAATAACCAGCGTGATGGCATGCTTCAAGTGCGGCCAGGCAGGTCATGTAGCAGTAAACTGCCCCCATAACAGCCAACCATAACCAGCCACAGGACACAAATGCAAAAACCTACCTCCTCCCCAGTCGATCTCCTAGCCAGACCAACTCTCTACAACCCATTCCTAAACATGTTGAATGCCACCTTTCTATCATTAAACCAATCCAACCCGAACCTCACAGAATCATGCTGGTTGTGCTATGATGCACAGCCCCCCTTTTATGAAGGGGTTGCTATCGGTCTCCCATTCATCTTTTCAAAGTCAGACAGTCCACGCCAATGCAGATGGGACACCCCCCGGAGAGGCATTACCCTAAGCCAGGTCACGGGTCAGGGCAAATGCTTCGGCAATGCAACCTTGGCAAAGCAGATGGGCAACGTCTGCCGGGAATTTGTCAGACTTAAAGGGGGGAAGTTCCAGTGGGTAATCCCTGCTGCATCGGGAATGTGGGTCTGTCAACAGTCAGGGGTAAGCCAATGTGTACTCCTTAACAAATTCAATCACTCTACCGACTTTTGTGTTCAAGTTCTCATTGTCCCCAGAGTTCTGTATCGCCAGGAAGAAGAAGTGTACCAGATGCTCGAGGAACCCAACCGGCTCCACAAGCGAGAACTGGTAACGGGCATCACCATCGCAATGCTCCTTGGCTTAGGAGCTACTGGCGCTGCCACAGGCGTCTCAGCCCTCGCAACCCGACACCAAGGACTGGCTCAACTGCAGATGACTGTCGACGAGGACTTGCAAAGAATCGAGAAATCCATTTCTTCCCTAGAGAAATCCCTTTCTTCACTCTCAGAGGTCGTCCTCCAAAACAGGCGAGGACTGGACCTTCTGTTCATGCAGCAAGGAGGCCTGTGTGCCGCCTTGAAAGAGGAATGCTGCTTTTATGCAGACCACACTGGAGTCGTCAGAGACTCCATGGCCGAGCTAAGAGACCGACTGAACCTGAGAAAAATGGACAGAGAAGCTCAACAGGGCTGGTTCGAATCATGGTTCAACCGTTCCCCATGGCTCACCACCCTAATCTCCACCCTAATAGGCCCAGTCACTATACTCTTACTAACACTAATCTTCGGGCCTTGCATATTTAACAAACTAGTGCAATTCGTTAAGAAGCGCCTAGAAACAGTCAACATTATGCTCGTCGAACGCCGACAATTACTTTAAGGCATGCCTGCTACTAACACACTCACAATTTTATACTAACCTTACTAACCCATGAAATTTAATAACGTCAAAATTTTATAACTTTGTATGATTTTTACTAATCATGAGGGAGGGGGGAGATGTGGGGAGTTAGGGATTTGCGAACGGAAGATATCGAGTTGTGACGGACAGCCAGGGACACTTCTTCCCCCCACCACCCCCTGTGGTCAGATCCCAGCTCTGTACCTGGCCACACCCGGCCGGACATGAGCTAAGGGAAATGACACAGAGATAGCCCACCATAAAAACCCCTGTGACCCCTCAATAAACGCCATTTGCTCTCTGCCATATTGGTGTGTGGAGCACATGGACCGAGTGGCTCGGGGTTAGAGCCGCCGTGCCGGGCTGGAACCAGGTCGCCAACGCAACACCTTCAGAAGTACCTTGACAGGTTGGAGAGATGGGCAGACAGGAACCATCTGAAATTCAAGAAGCGCAAATGCAGGGTCCTGCAAGTGGGGAGGAATAACCCTGGGCATCAGCACAGGCTGTGGTCGATCTGCTGGAAAACAGCTCTCCGGAGAAGGACCTGGAGGTCCTGGTGGACAACAAACTGTCCATGAGCCAGCAGTGCCCTTGTGACCAAGAAGGTCAATGGTATCCCAAGGTGCATTGAGGAGAACATTTCCATCAGGACAAGGGAGGTGATCCTGTCTCTCTACTCATAGAATCATAAAATGGCGTGGGGTGAAAGGGACCTTAAAGATAATCTAGTTCCAATTCCTCTGCCATGGATAAGGACACCTTTGACTAGACCAGGTTGATCAGAGCTCCATCCAGCCTAGCCTTGAACACTTTCACAGATGGGGCATCCACAAGCCCTCCAGGAAACCTGTTCCAGTGCTTCACCACCCTCATAGTCAAGAATTTCTTCCTAATATCTAATCTAAACCTACTCTCAGTTTGAAGCCATTCCCCCTTGTCCTGTCACTCCATGCTCTTGTAAAAAGTCCCTCTCCATCTTTCTTGTATGCACCCTTCAGGTACTGTAAGGCTGCAATTAGGTCATCCCAGAGACTTCTGTCCAAGCTGAAAAACCCCAATTCTCTCAGCCTTCCCTCATATGGAGGAGCTCCATTCTTCTAATCAACTTGGTGGCCTCCTCTGAACTTGCTCCAACAGGTCAATGTCCTTCCTGTCTTGGGGACCCCAGAGTTGGATGCAGTACTCAAGGTGGGATCTCACGGGACCAGAGCGGCAGAATCACCTCCCTCAACCTGCTGGCCATGCTTCTGATGCAGCCCAGCACATGGTTGCCTTTCTGGACTGCCAAAACGCATTGTTAGGTCATGTCCAACCTCTCATCCACCACCACCCCCCAAGTCCCTCTCATCAGGGCTGCTCTCAATCAGTTCATTCCCCACCCTGGATTGATACTGGGGCTTGCCCCAACCCAAGTGCAGCACGTTGCATTTGGTCTCATTAAACCTCATGAGATTCCTATGGGCCCACTTCTCAAGCTTGTCCAGGTCCCTCTGGATGACATCCAGTCCTTCAGGTGTACCAACTACAGCACTGAGCTTGCTGTCATCAGTCCTAATGAGGCCACATCTGGAGCGCTGTGTCCAGTTCCAGGCTCCTAAGGGCAAGAGCGACATGGAGACCTGGAGCAGGTCCAGCAGAGAGCTACTAAGCTGATTGATGGTCTGGATAATCTCTTTTATGATGAAAGGCTGAGACAGTTTGACCTCTTCAGCCTCAAAAAGAGGTGACTGAGAGGGGAACTCATCAATGCATATAAATATCTAAAGGGTGGGTACCAAGAGGGTGGAGTCAGGCTCTTCTCGGTGGTGCCAAATAATTGAACAAGATGCAATGGGCAGAAACGGATGCACAGGAATTTCACCTGAACATGAGGAAGAACTTCTTTACTGTCCAGGTGACCATGCAGCATGTGCCCAGGTGGACAAGAAGGCCAATGGCATTCTGGCTTGTCTCAGCAATAGTGTGGCCAGGAGGGCCAGGGCAGTGACCACCCCCTGTACTTGGCACGGGTGAGGCTACACTTGGAATTCTGTGGTCAGTTTTGGGCCCCTCACAACAAGAAAGACATGGAAGTGCTGGAGTGTGTCCAGAGAAGGGCAACAGAGATGGGGAATGGTCTAGAGCAAAAGTCTGATGAGGAGCAGATGAAGGAGCTGGGGGGAAGCTCACTGTGGAGAAAAGAAGGCTCAGGGGACCTTATTACTCTCCACAACTCCCTGACAGGGGGTTGTGGTGAGGTGGGCATTGGCCTCTTCTCCCAAGTAACAAGTGACAGGACAAGAGGAAATGGCCTCAAAACATTTTTTCACAGAAAGGGTTATTGTCTTGGATTGCAATACAGGATGTGACCACAACTATGTATTCTATCACCATGTGTTAAAATCAGGTGGAGCAGTGATCCTTATCTCTGTGAGAGATATCCTCTGCTAACGGGCCATCTGTTAAAAACCAGGTGGGGCAGTCATCTTTATCTTTTCCACAACCCATCCTTCTTCCAGGAAGATATCTTCTGTTAACGGGCCATTGAGTCCCACTGCATGACTGATCAAATTACATCATCCCATTGTGAGATGCATTATCCAGAGGGAGGAGCCAAACATTTCCTGTCTAGATAAAAAATGACATTTAGAACACGGAGGCAGCCCTTACCCACAGGTTTCCAGAGGACAAGAGCTACCAGACCGTTCTACAGGATCACTACTTCAACAAGACCACTTCATCTGGACTACTACCACCACCCTAACCAGCAGTGTCAGGTTGTATTCTGACTCTGTCAGTGGTTTTCTTTTGTACTATTGCATGTATTTTCTTTTCTTTTTTTTTTCCCCTGTTAAATTGTATTTCTGACTTGAAGTCTCTCACTGGTTTTGCTTTCAAACCAGTACAGTTATCTACCATTGGAACATGCTGTCCAGGGAAGTGTTAGACTCAACATCTGTGGCAGTGTTCAAAAAACATGTGAATGTGGCACTTGGGGGCATTGTTTAGTGGTGAACACAGTGGTGCTAGGTTGATGGTTAAACTTGGTGATCTTAAAGGCCTTTTCCATCCTTAACCATTCTATGATTATATTAATGCCTCCTGTTGAATAACAGCCCTAAATGCCAAATATTTGATTATTTTCATTAAGATATTTTCCTTAAGCGATAGCTATCATCAAGACTTCATTTTTAAATAATACACAGAATGCTTAGCAATTGTAAGCAATTATTTTTGTAAGAAAGAAAAGAGGGGGAAAACTGACTAAATAAATAGTTACCAAAGCAATGCAAACATGTACCAAAATACTTCTCGAAACTACATATAGGATGAAAGCATTTAATATCAAGATTATTATAGTTCATAAAAATTTTTGAAGAATGGAAAAAGCACATAATTTTGCTAGCAACTTCTTTTCCTGATATGCATTTTCCATCTCAGCTAAAAATACTAACCTGAGCTCTTTTTTCTCTAAGTTCCTGCTGCTGTAATCTTCTTTTTTCACGTTTCTCTTGCAGTTTTTCAACCTCTTTTACACAATTGGATTTTCTACGTGCTTAAAGAAAATATAATTGAAAAATATTTTTAATCTTACATGAATTTAATATTTACACTATAACATTTCAATTCTATTAATTTATGAATAATTAAAATGCATTAATTTATATCAACTATCTTTTCAAGCATATCCATATTAGTACAAAATAATTACAGCAATTTAATTTCTAAAATGTGTATAATAAACAAATGCAAAAAAGCCATACTAATGGGACAATCATTACAGAACCAAAAGTATAACAATGACCCTCAAAAAATATTTGGACATATGGTGATATTTGGATACATGTGAATTAAAATAAAGCCTAGGTAAATGAAAAAAAACCCCACTGTCATAGTTAAAAAGAGATAAACCAAAAATGAATTCAACAGAAAGGACAACTATTACAAAAGTGAACATTTGTTTAGCCACAGAACTCTGAAAAAGCTTCTTGAGAAAGCCTACAGACAACTGCATATATAGAATATTTGTAATTTATGGACAATAACATAATTGAAAAAAATGTACATGTAATGCTCAGAATTAATGAAGCCTTGATACATGGTTTACATACAAGGGGGTCCGAATTCCTTTTTTGCACCTTGAACTGGAGATATATCTGAAAAACTGCCATTCTGTTGTGAGGAGGAAGACTGTTCAGGAAGCTGAGTAGGCCGCGTGCGTGCAGAACCAATCACTGCAAATGAAAAGCAGAAAGCTCATCTAGATATGGAGGAGTAACATTTTTATCTGATTCTGAAATGTTTTATGACAAGATAAAAAGAGGCCCCTTTCAAGACACAACAATTTATTGAGGGGAGGGAGGGGGGAGCCATACACGTAGAAAATATATTAATAAAAGCATTCAGTATGCAACTTCTTTTATCCTAGTGTTATACACCAACACAACATAATAAGTACTGATGCTGCATGTGCATATTTTTAAATACTCTCCTACATAATTAATAGAACTTATTATGTGCATAAAATTAATTATGTACTTGGAAATATGCGGTTTTGAAGTTTAAAGTGTTGAAGTTTTATTTGTATTGTAATTATACACAAAAACCCAGTTAAAAAGGACTCACTGTTTCACATTCTCTAGATGTTACAAAACAGTTCCACTCCATTTAACCTATAACATGTGGATGAGTAGAGTGATAGAAATGAAAGGCAGCAAAGTGCAGCTCAATCTATAAGTGGAATAAACAAGCCTTTTTGACACTATTCTGGAAAGTTAAAGTTACTGATTCTATGATATGTGATAATGGACTCTAATTTCTGAAGATGCAGTGGTCTTCCCAGTGAATGCAGTGAGAGTGGCATTCATGCAAGACTCTTTGGTAGAGATGTATGTTTTCTTTTCAGAGTTGCTTCAAACAGCTCTGTTTCAGATGGCCATTTTCCTGCAGATGTTCCTAACAAGATCTGCCAGAAGAGTATGAAAGTGAAGGTAACACTTTTGATTAGTAGTCTAGGGATGATATTTCAAAAGAAGACCAGCACACTGTGAAAAATGGAGAAAACGATGGAAACAGTTATTAAATGGGATAGAACAAATCTCCAGATCATCCCAAATATGACAGGAGATCTAGCTTATAGCATGAATAAAATACACTAAACAAGACAGTGTGCTGAGAAAAGTTTAATCATAAGACAAACAAAGAACAAATACTTCGGCCAACTGTGAATAGTAAGATGCACAGGACCTATTAAAATACAAGCTACAGGGCTATTCCATACAAAAAAGACCATTTACTACAAATGATTACATATATGGATGTGAGAAAAGCCCATCATGAAAATATCTCAAATTTAAACCATATTGGTTTGGAAGAAAAATCCTCTTTTCATGAGATTTCTGATTTAACACCCCTAGAGGCAAATGGCAGAAAGTGATCCCAGTCATCCATCAGAAGAGTCTGAACATATAAAAATGTGTACAAAACCACTTATTTTACAAGCTTAAATAGATGGAATGAAAACTAGCCTGAGTTAATGATAGTAGATTAACATATGGAAAAAGAATCATTACCATCATCAGTACGAGCTAACTTAAATGCAAGAGAGAAAATGAAAACAATGATAAATAACTATTTTCTCCTGTTATTCGATGCATCTATATTCATACAAGACAAACTTTTCACCTATCCTCCTGTGATATTTGAACATTTTTGTAGATTTTTCTCTATTAACTGTAAAGTGAGAAATAGCCCATAGGGTTAGAATTAGAAACACAGCACTATCAAGAAATGTTATGTGAGCAGGAGATTAAAATGTTCCCACATTTTTTTACTTCCTTGAAAGGATGTATTAGTTTAACACAACCTGGCTTTTAGTGGGGGCAAAGGAAGCCACAGAGGCTGCTTCTGAGAGAAAAGCTCCTTGAAACTTTTATGTCCAGCAGAGCCAATCCCTGAAAGCTCTGACAATGGGCATATTGGCTGACCCAATTAGGGAAGTTAGTAACACCTCTGTGATGACATATTTAAGAATGAAAAAACCGCTCACAATCTCTCTTTTTTCCTCCCTTCCGAGGGGTGGTGAGAGGGCTGCAGGGCCCCTTCCTGGCACAGCTGCAGGAGCCCTTCTCAGTCAGGGCCATGCCGTCGGGGGGCCATCCCGGCGCCACAAGCAGTCATGCGGCTGAGACCATGAAGCCAGGACCAGCGCTGGGAGCTCCCATGCCACCAGGGCGACACAGCTGAAATCGTGTGGCTGGCGCGGCATGATTTGGGCTGCGCCACATGACCTCTGCTCTCAGCATGGCTCACAATGAACTTTACTTGCTTGGCCACTTTTAACCAGCCGTGCTGTGGACAGAAATGCAGGACTGGCAGCAGTAGCTTTTCTTTTTTTTTCAGTACCCCGCATGAAAAGAGGCGCTGAACAGAGATGGCAGCCGGCACCACCTGCATGGTGCCGGCCAGGACCATGTGACCAGCAGCAAGGGAACTTGAGAACAAACAAACCTACAGACACCAATTTTCTCCCAAGTCAGAGAAAAAGAAAAGGTGAAGACGTGAGGAGAACAACATGGTGACAATAAGGTTGGTGAAAAGAAGGGAGAGGGAGAGGAAGTGCTCAGGGCATCGGAGCTGAGATTCTTCTACAAGCTGTGGTGAGGACTGTAATACAACAGTTTCCCTATAATTCATGAAGTGCATGAGGGGATGTAGAAGTCTACCTGCAGCCCATGAGAAAAAGATGCTCATGCTGGAGCATGTGGATGCTGAAAAGCTATAATCTAGTGAGAAACTTGAACAGAGAAAGAGGACCCTTGCTTCCAGGGATAGAGGAAGAGGACCTTGCTTTTATACTAGAAGAGCTCATCCTTAAAAACTACACCCCATGAACTAAATGACCCATGAAAAAACAGTTGTGGGAAGACTGTTTTGCCTGTGGAGGGACTCGCATTACAGCAGGTTTGGGCGTGACTGCTACTCGCAAAAATTAGAACCGCGTTGGAGACTTTCACAAAGAATTGTCTCCCATGGGAAGGACCCCACGGCATAGCAAAAGAGACTCCTCTCCCTAAGCTAAGTGAAGAAAGATTTTTAGAAGTGACAAACTGACTAAAAACCCCATGTTTTGTCTCCCTGCGCTGTCAGTGGGAAGCGTCCCAAAAGTTTATTTTAATTCCTATTATCCTCTTTTAATTCTGTTAATCAATTTTTCTTTATACCTTTCATGTTTTGAGCCTATTTTGCCCTTGAAGTGTTTCTTTCCAATTCTTACCTCAACTCATGAACCCCTTTAGTTGTTCTTTCCCCCTCCTCTACTCAACTATAGCAGAGAATGAGTAAATAATTTTTCGTGGGTGCCTGGTGCTTAGCCAGTGTCAAAACCTGACAAAAGGAAAGAGATAATATTTACCTCTGTTATCTCTGGCAGGAGTGTCATTCTTAATAGGTGCCATGGTTCGTTGACTCTGTAAAAGAAAGACATATCTGTTATTTGATCACCTTATTATTGAAAACACAAACTGCAGCCCTACCTCTTCTTCTTTCCAGCGAATAAAAATAATGACTTCAGCAATACAAAGAGGTGATTGCTGCCAAATCCTTCCCATAAGAGCCCAGGGTGAAGACTGCTTGAATTACGTATACTGTTTCAAAACAACCTCCAAAACATTTTCTATATTTTCCTTGGAGATATATTTAGTTATATAAATATTAGTCCCCAACTCCCTCTCTGCCAAACCTCTTATAAAATTGTTAGAAACTCCTATTCAGCATAGAAAAGAGAAAGGAACACAGTTCTCAAGTAGCTCCACAGACACAAAAGTCAGATTTACAAATTCAAGCATAACAACATGTATAGGAGTACTGACAGTTTAATATGAACATGTTGCATAAGTATTACCAACCTTCACGATTTTGTTTACTTTAGCTGCTGAAGTAGGTGGTGATATCTCTGGACTAGGTTCAATACCTTCATCAAGTGCAAGATCTGGGTTAAGTGAAAATATGCTCTCCAAGTCAATCTGTGTAAAAGAATATAAAATACATTTATGATTCTTAGAACAATATTCACCCTTTCAATTTCTCCTGATATTTTTGATAATAAACAATAAATAGATGTAGTGCTTTTACCCCACAATTTGTTAATTCTATAACCTGAATGATCATATTTTCACTAAAAACAGTGTAAGCTTTGGTCTTCATGTAAGTTGAAAACACATCCTTCAGAAAAGAGATTAATTAAAAATAACCAATTGTCGAAGCCTGGACAAGAAGAGTTAATGCACTGCTATGTCTCAAACACTGATAGCTGTGCAAGTGGGCAAGTTAGAACAGGATGTAGCTGGAGAGGAAGGCCATACAAAGGTAGGGCAGCACCTTTCTGGAGCCCACATTCCTGTTCTGATGCTTGGTGACTTTACAACATAAAGGACAATGCAAGCACAGAAGTGAGGTCAAGAAATGGGCATTAACTCTGGACAGAAGGCAAATCCAATAGAGGAGGAAGGAGACCACCAAAGACTCTCAAAGTCCCCCAAACCATTTCCAGAAAGACTTAGAAGAGCAGACTGTGCATGCTTCTTCATTGACATGGAGAGCAAGAAACTTAATCCCAAGGCGGAGAAAACTTATCTATAAAAAGTTACCCCCACAAAGCCTGGGTGGTACCTCCAAGACCTTGAACACCCCATCAGCTGGATCAACACTGGAACCCGGACTGGTGATCTCCTTTCCTCTCCTACCTGATCTCTCACTCTCTCTCTATTCCTTCTTTTCTTTTATTTCTCTTACTACTAGAAAATAAGGGCAAAATTTATACCAATTTCCATGCCAAGTATATGATTTGATAATAAACTTCGTAAGCTTTTTTGGGTCCTTCTAGCTTTTGCCATTCCTTTTCAACCACAGGTATCTATGAATCTTGGGTGCTCCCTTCCTCTTAGGAGTGGGATGTGACACCAATAAGTATTGATAATTCCGTAAAGTGATTAAATTAAAACAGAAGTATCTAGTATTACTGTGGTAATTTGTCAGTTACTGCAGAATATGAAAGACATTTTGTAACATAAAAAGAGATATCTATTATTTGAAATTTCCCAGACAGTGCAAAAGAAACAGATGAACTACAACCACCCAAGAAATAATTGCAGAGTTGAAGCCACATCAAATTTATGATGCTATTTTTTTCCTTGTAAGTGTTCCTCATTCAAAAAGCTGCAAAATGTAAGGGGAAAAGGATAGGAACTTAAAAATAACTGGTTTTAGATCTATTGAAACTCAGTTTCCTAAACTCTTAAATAGCTTTGGTCTCTATAGACTGCTACTTCCTCTGGCTGGACCTTTCAAAGACCTCACTACTCTATGGATTCTGTGTCTAGCGGGATGAGTTCAGCAAATGCGATCACCAGGACATTCTCACAACCTTATTTTTCCTTTTTCTCGTGTTTTGACAAAACTGGTGAAATGCAATTATTTCGGAGATGCTTCTCCAAATCTCAGCTGAAACTGGCTAACATGGTCCAAAATTTACAGGAAGAGGGGACATCAAAGCATAACTGAGACAGACATAGTTTCTTAAATAAAGCAGGGCTGGAAAATTATTGCCTAAAACAAACAAACAGACTAGCAGCTCAATCCCTCAGTAATACAAACAGAAAAAGATTTTTAATCCAGCTCCCACTGGCTTCCTGTCTGAATTGCAATTCATTCTCCCTCTTGAAAATTTTATTTTACTACTTGCAAAAAGGAGTAACAAATTCAGCCTTTGTAATCTGTTTCAAAATCAAAATATGAAAAGCACTGTATAAAAGCTATAACAAAGAGGTGAGGAAGTCAAATTTAATACAACAGAAACCAGCATTTCTCTAAACTCCCATTCAAAACAGTTTGTAACCAATCATCTGATCTCATTTTGGTTTTTGCGATTTTTTTCCTTATATATTCTCTGTATTCTTCACACGTATATTTGTAACCTATTGTATTAGCAGCTATTTTTCCCAGTAATTTTCCATGCCCTTTCCCTAGGCAGAAAGAAAACAAATTCCAGAGCTCCAAGCCATGGGGTGTACAAGGCCCCTATGCTATCTTGGTTCTTCCTGGGAAGCAAGGCTGAGAACAACTCTTCACGATAAATGAAGTGCAGCTAGTACTGAGGAATGACTTAGAAGGGGCTTGACCCAGGGGGGGAATTGCCTCACCACTTGTGCTACTAGTTGGTGCTTTTTTGTCAATTATGCGAGTTTATTACACCTATAAAACTGTATGCAGTCCCTGTAGGGGTGGGCTTCTGTGGACATTCCCCATAACTGCCCCTGGAGGCCTCCAAATAAGACTACAGTTTTATATTACCTCCTATATTAAAATGATCTTGAGTTTAATTTCTAGGTTGAAAAAGGCAAGAGATAAGTAAATGAAGATTTCTATTTTCTCCATTTCCAGTGCAAATTCCAAAGCATAATTCATGTAGATGACACATTTTTTAAAGAGAAAAGTTCTAAAATAATTAGGTTTACCTCTTTGCCTTTAGTATCTCCATTTTCAATCCATTCAACAGTTACGCTTTCATTATCTTCATTTAGATATGTTACCATAGCTTGGTGAATTCGGCCTAGAAAGGAAGCACAAAAGATGAATTAACAGATGAAAAATTTTTCCAAAAGGTATTTTAACCCCTGCTCTGAGAAATGCAGATAGAAACAGAAAAAATAGGGGATTTTAAAACAAAATAGTGATAAATAGAAAACTATTCCTGGCCACACTGTAAAATGGCTCAGATTTTATCTAGTCAGGGGCTCTAATGGGACAGTCAGTGTACAAGTGAAAAACTTAATGAACAAAAAACTGAGTGGCAAGTAAATAAAATACTGTGTGAAAGCCACACCATTTGGACTCTTTTCTGAGTCTCCCTTGGGTGGGAATGTTTCCTGAGGTGGATTTCACAAAGGCTTGTTTGTCTCCCTTCTAGGCTGATATAAAATTAAACATCCTGACATAGGAGGGAAGTTTCCTGAAACTGTATTCTGATATCCACTTCTTGTGGGTATTCAATCAGCTGGTTATTCAACTAAAATTAAATTGATTGCAATTGAATACAAATCATCATTTTAAAAACAATTATTAACACACAGAGTTAAGCTGAAGTTAAGGGGCCATTGCTGACTTCTTCAGTGAAATATCCAAAGCCAGAAATCCCCCATAAAGTACAATAAAACCAGTAAACTTTCAGTAGGAATAAGGATTTTTCCTTCTGAAATACAGTGTATTGCATTTTTTAAATGCCATCTGTCATACTTTCTCTTATTTCCTCTACATGGTAGCATGAAGCAATTGGAAGAGTAGAGCAGCCATGCACTGACACAAAGGTGCATGTCACATTGATTTCACATCTATTTTGCCCTAAGAACACCAAGTACTGGAGTTCCTAAAGAACATGAGTCCAATGTGACACCCTCCTTTAATGAGCCAGAGCACAAACAAGCAACTCCTTATTCCATCTCATGAGAGGAAAACACAAGTGATACAGTAAAAAAAGAAACTGTAGCAGACAAGAAAAGTCTCATAGAATAAGTAGAAGGCCTTTGCTCACTATGTTTACTCTTGCTCTGGGACAATTCATGAAAGGTACTCTGGGAAGTGTATGGGTGGCATGAAAGGCAAAAAACAAGTTATATAACCAGGAAAAAAAAATATTTAACCAGCGCATGGACACCTTGTGTTTGGGGTGTTGATTGGATAGGGGTATGTATGAATACTGCTTGATCAGAAAGCTTATTGGGTAAGAGAATGTGTGAACAGCAACACCTGCATTGGCAGGCAGCTAATGCATGTTTGTTTTTCTTCACAAGAATGTAAACAGATAAGAGTTTAGCATCTGAATACAGCATAAAAAGGCTTGTTTTTTTGCAATAAACAATTTCTCTCTGAGCTTGCCAAGGGGAGTCTGTGAGTCTTCATTTACCATTACTACAAGAAACCTAAATAATGTTTTATCTCCCCAAAAGAAAAAAAATGGACATGTAAAGTTTTGTACACCCAGCAAGAAGTATTTTCATAACAACTGTACTTAATCCTTCCATGAACTTTCTGAAAACCATAAAATTTTAACTTGCTTATAGCTTGCAGTCTGCGGCCCACACAAACCTCCAGAGACACCCACAAGTGTCTCTACCAGGCCACCCTATAGTGTGAACTTCGTCTTTGTCTTGGTTTGAAAGACAGGTGTCTGCTAAGAAAGGCAGGAGCCTCCCTTTGAAATGGAGAATGTAAACCCCGTCCCTTCAAATTACTATAATTTTGAAATTAAGGGGCTCTCAGGCAAAGATATGGGAATTGGTATAACAGCTCTTTACTAGGAAAATTAAAATAGAAATACAGTATTGCAAAGAACAATCCCAAAACACTGACAGAGTCAGAATACAACCTGACACCCCATCAATCAGGGTGTTGGTAGCAGTCCCATTAAATGGTGGCTACAGTCCTTCTGGAGTGATAGATGTGGTTCAGTTGAAGCAGTGGTCCTGTAGAAAAGTACACTTTTCCTACGAGGGTCCAGTGATGATGTGGAAAGGTCTAGTTTTCCTCTGGAATCTAGTGGAAAAAGGCGTACTTTGGTGTTCCAAATCTCAGTTTTTGTCTAGGTAGGAAAGGCTTGACTCCTCCCCCTGGCTGGAGCATCTCCCAATGGGATGATGTAATTTGATCAGTCATGCAGTGGGACTCAATGGCCCATTAACAGATTATATCTTCCTGGAGGAAGGATGGGTTGTGGAAAAGATAAAGATGACTGCCCCACCTGGTTTTTAACAGATGGCCCATTAGCAGATAATATCTCTCATGGAGATAAGCATCACTGTCCCACCTGGTATCAACAGATGGTTATCGAATACATACTTTTTGTTACATCCTGTGTTGCGACCTAAGACATTCTTGTAGCACAGCCAGGCAAATCCACTCATCCAATGCCAGGAAGTTCCGTCTGCCACCCCTGAGCCACCCCCCAGAGACAGCACTTCAGCATCCACCCTGAGCCACCCCCCAGAAGTCCAAGGGCCTTATGCAACTTGAAAAGCACAAACCAATTGTCCTGGAGCAGTCCATGCATGTGCTACTGCTGCTATGCATCCATCCACTTCACAGTGAAACACAGCATGGTCTTTATACATCTGGTCTTGTCTGGGTCTCCACTTTGCATCTTGTCTCCTTTCCTATGTCTCCCAACCTCACAAATCCCCTCCAGTTTTCTCCTCCATTGACGATTTCAAGCTTCTTTTTCAGCCATATCAGTCACAATTTACAGTTTTCCAAAGTTAATGTTTTTATACAGTCTAAGACTCTTAGGGCCTACTGAGGGACAAAAAGGAAGAAAAACCTTATCCCAAATTATCTCACCTAAGACTGCTAGTAACAGATATATATTGTTAATATTTTTTTTTATTGCAAGGGCTGCCTAAACAGTCACATCTAGTTAAAATTAAGCAGAAAGGCTGCAGGGAAACATCATGAAAGGTAACAGCAAATTTGTGTACACAAATATAACATGCAGAGAAAGACTAACTGTAACTCAGGTAAAGCATAGCACATGGGGGGACTTGCAGACCTGTGAGCACACCTGGGGCAGCACTGCTTTAGCATCACCAGCAACAGTACATTATATACACATTTCTAACCTCCACACTTCTTACCTAAAGCATAAGATTCAGTCCACCACTAAAGAATTTTTTTAAAAACAACAACAAAAAAACTAAAAAAGCAAACCCCCAAATTTCTCCCTTTGTTTCACTTGGTTCCTTTCCTCTAGAATTTGCTCACTTTTATTTCCCTGACCTGTCTTTTGTATGAGTAGATCCTTCAATTTCTGCTTCCTGAGTATCATTCTCCCAGGTGGCTCATCTGTGTGCACTGCAGGGATGAATTGGATTCCTCACTGAAGCATTGCCAGCAGAAGATGTGCAGGCAGGTATCACAGCCATGTCCTCCCCTCCATACACAAGTGTTCCTCCATTTCCCCTCATCCAAATGACATGCAGGCACACATCCAACCCTTGGGACCATGCACAAATTCTGCTGGTGGCTGGGCTGAAGCAGACTCAGCATGACATTCTCAAGCCACATTTCCTTGGACAAGCATTTTCGTGTAAGTTTTTTTTTTGTGCAAGGTCCTCAATAGACCCCTCCATTAAATTTTCTGCATTTAATAACCACTTGTGGCTAAATTTGGTGCAAGAACACTGTCATAGAACTGTTTTGATTAACTATCTGGTCTTTTAGCAAACTAGCAACAGAAGACACTTCCTGTAGCAGTGCCACTTCTACAAACAGCATGCAGAGATAAGGACACAGACATTTTTAGCACTGTAAGAAGTGGAAAACTCTTCAAGCTTATAGTGATATAAGCTTTGGCTACTGTTTTGAGGCTTGGCCCAGCTGTCAATCCAGAGTCAAGAGAAAACTGAAATATGAAAAATGCAAATTTAGAGAAACATGCTATATAATACTATAATAATTTTTGTATTAGGTTTGCATGGCCAAGCTTTGATAGCAGGGGGGCTACAGGAGCAGCTTCTGTGAGAAGCTACCAGAAGCTTCCCCCATGTCCAGCAGAGCCAACCCCTAGCAGCTTCAAAGATGGACGTGCCAATGGCCAAGGCTGGGCCAATCAGAAATGGTGGTAACACTTTTGTGATAACATATTTAAGAAGAAGAAGAAGAAAAAAGTATTGCGCAATTGTAATTGTGGCCAGAGCAGGGTGAGAATATGTGAGAAGAACAACTTTGTAGCTATTAAGGTCAGTGGAGGAAGCAGTGGCTGTAGTGCTCCAGGCACCAGAGCTGAGCAGCCTGTGGTCTGCAGCCTGTGGTGAAGACCGTGGTGAGGCAGCTGAGCCCCTGCAGCCCATGGAAGACCATGGGGATGCAGAGATCCACCTGCAGCCTGTGGAGGAGATCCATGTCAGAGCCCTCCCCCTCCGCCTCTTCCCCCCAGGGTCCCACACTGGAGCAGCCTGTCCCTGAAGGACTGCACCTTCTGGAAGATCGACCCACATTGCAGCAGTTCAATGAGGACTGTTGCTCATGAGATGGATGCACGCCACAGCAGTTCATGGAGAGCTATTTCCTGTGGGAGGGTCCCCACGGAAGATCAGGGGAGCAGGGCAATGACTTGTCTCCCTGAGCAGCGGGAGAAACCACAAGTAAAGAACTGACCATAACCTCCATTCCCTGTTTGCCTGTGCCACTGGGGGAAGGAGGTAGAGCTGGGAAGGAGGAAGGGGCAGGGGGAATCTGTTAATAGATTTTATAAATTTTGAAAAAAGACCCTATTCACAGCCTGTGACTCTATATTAGTCACACAGCCATCATATAAAGCCTCTATTACTTTTGAAAGAGAACAAATAATTAAAAAATGATTAATCTTTGCCATAACAACTGAAAGGAGATCAAAGCAGGCTGATGAATGAATAGAAAATACTGAATCCTCTCACAAACAAAGTAAACCAGCATATCATAACAAAAAAATCACAATAATTCTTCCATCTTTATGCCAGATTTTAACAAGTCCCTGCTCAAAAAAGTAGAGTTATCATGTTGATACTCCATTTTTTCACTCAGTGCTTTTTAAATTTTTATTTCTTCTCCTCACATGATTAGAATTCACATCACAGGCAAAACATTTTTTGGGAAGTTAATCTATTGCTATTGAACTCAAAGTAATGGAGAAGTTTGAAAAGGTTAATATTTGTGCAACTAAGTTCTGTCATACTGAATCCAAAACACAGCACTGTGCCAGCTTCTAGGAAGAAATAAACTCTATCTCAGCTGAAATCAGGACAATCTACCAGTTAGTCTTTATTACTGTTTTATTTTATCATATATAGTTGCTTCTTTGTTTAATTTTTGCCATGTCACTCTTCGTTATTGCCTTGTCTCTTGCCTCGGTTATAGTGTTATCACACTGTCAAATGGGCCACTAAACATGCACAGTACCTGCCACATTTCTAAAGCAAGTTCTTAAATGCTTTTTTTAAAATTCCATTTAATTTTAGGAAAGATATATTTTAATATTTTTGTGAACAATCCTTAGCTACCAACTAATTTTGTTTTATTCTCTAAATTATCACAGCAACACTGTCTTGGGTTGCAATATAGGATGTGGCCAGAAATGTATATTTTATCACCATCTGTTGAAGCTGAGTGGGGTAGTGACCCTTATCTCCGTGGTACATACTATCTGCTAATGGGTCATCTTTAAGACTAGGTGGGGCAATCATCTTTATGCTTTCCACAACCCATCCTCCCTCCAGGAAGATATCATCTGCTGCTGAGCCATTAAGTCCCACTGTATTGGACTAATAAAATTACATCATCCCATTGGGAGATGCTCCAGTCTGCCACTGCAGGAGGACTCTAGCCACCATTTAATTGGACTGCTACCAACACCCTGACTGACAGGGTGTCAGGTTGTATTCTGACTCTGTCAGGGTTGGGATTGTTCTTTGTAATACTGCATTTCTATTTTAATTTTCCTAGTAAAGAACTGTTATCCTAATTCCCATATCTTTGCCGGAGAGCCCCTAATTTCAAAATTCTAATAATAATTTTGAGGGAGTGGGTTTACATTCTCCATTTCAAAGAGAAGCTTCTGCCTTTATTGGCTGACACCTGTCCTTCAAACCAGGACAATCACTCAAGTCCTTCTAATGACAAGCCTATTACAACTGCATTTTATGATCTCCATAAACCTCTACAATATACAACATAGGAATTTTAAGAACAGAAACTGACATTCACCAAATCAAGTTTCGCATATCTGTCTGCATATTTCACTACTTGAAATAAAATCCAATTTAATCTAGTCAAAAATTGCAAAATATCAAAAACCCATCACAGTGTATTAGAAAAATTTAAGTTCACAGATCTTATTGACAATCCACTAAAAAATGAAGGGGAAAAAAAGCACAGACACGCCACTGAACTGTGTATAATGTTTAGCTTCAAAACACAAAGAGCACATTTAATGTCGTTTGTATAGCAAACAGAACATAAGAAAATTATTGGTCCTTGTGTTGGTTTCACGTGGTATGGGGGAGAGGTGGATCCACCTCAGGGATGGCTCCAAGAGGCGGGGGAGTGGGAGGCACTCTCTGGTCTCTAGGAGCTTCCCCTGTGAGCTGCTGGCACTAATCAGAGAGCTGATTTGGTGATGGACAGCTCGGGAAACCAATGAAAAAGTTATTTCGCTTTCACAAATCACAGTTGCATCGAGTTAGCTGGTTCTTTCGGTTTCCGGTCTCCGGAGGTGTGGGGGTCCCTGGCCGGGGGCTCCGGCCCGGCTACCGGGCTCGGTCTGGGGTCCAGCCCGGCACCGGCTCTGCAGGGAGCCCCTGGCTTGGGGGGCCCCCGGGCTCCGCATGGCCCCAGCACCGGCCGCATGGCCCCAGCACCAGCCGCATGGCCCCAGCCCTGCCAGCTGGGCTTGGCTCGCCTTTCCACGTGGCAGAGAAGAACTCCAGCTGCCCACGTTTGTTTCTTCGTGATCTGGATACAATTGTAACTTCTTTATGCCTGGATGAAATCCTGGATCGCCTAAGTTGCCCTGAATGAGAAGAAATGAAGCATGGAGACTACAGAAGTCAGCGGGATGAAGACAAAGTTCCTGGTGGGAAGAGACTGAAAAGATGCAACTGATAAGTAGCTGAAAACCTTTTTTTGTGGGCTGTGGGGATTGTGACTTCACTAAAGTTCCTTTAAACTGTGAAATATACTTGGGGAGGTTTGGATGCTTGAATAGAAGACTTTTTGCCTCGGGGAAATTGAGCTCTCTCTGTTCTGGGACTGGAATATGAACAGAAACATTTGATAAAGAAGCAGATGAAGAGAATTTGGTTTTTCGGCAGCCTGCCTTTAAAAGTGATACCCCAAGTGTGTAACGTAACCCATAACACCACTCTGGAAGGACTGTGTAAATGGGAGGAAAAATTCGTAGTTCTGTGGTTTTCGGGCAGACACAGACTGTGAAGGTGAAGACATCCCCTAAGCCATAACCAGAAAAGGGACTTTTCTCTCTGAAGTAAACTGAACTGATTATTTAAGTGTATAACTGACTGAAGTGTTCTCTCTGTATGTTGGTTGGTAAGAAATGTGGAATGAAGGGGAGGAGGGAACAATCTAGGAATTTTATCCTGAATTCTAATTCTTTTTTTTTTTTTGTATTATTAATAAATTTCTTCTTGTACGTTTTTTTAAGTTTTGAGCCTGTCTTGTCTCTACTCCTGGGTCCTGTCTCAAAAAGAAATTAAATATATTAAGGTTGGCAAACCCAAGTCACACCATGACAGTCCTTCTTGCATTCAAAAACAACATCATCCACCCCCTGCCTGTACAATCATATCTAATACTTACTACCATAAATACCCTATAGACTGAACTCATTTCACCTTTATGTTAGTGAGTGGTCAGACTCTGCTATTCACCCCAGAAAGTTGCACTAGCACCTTGCTGTCAACATATGCAAACATTTTTCAAGATTACATGATTTCACAGTCATTTAGTAGTCCGTGCTTTATTTTATGGCTTATATAAAGGCACCTGCCCAAGAATGATGAGTTTATCTGTACATGTTTCAGTCTGAGTGTTGGCTTTTCCAACACCGGCAACAAGGATGAGGTGCAGTATCCCATACAGGCTCCAGACTGCTTGCCACAGAAACATTCACTGCCAAATTACAGTAATTCTAAAATTACACTCACTTTTCCTTTTGTCACTTCAACCTGGGAGTCCACACTTATTTTGAGATTAACTAGAATATCAAGAATTATCTCCTGTCATTTAGAGTTTATGATTTCCCAATTTATAGCAAAAGCATATTTACTTTTTTTGACATGTTTTACCATAGTCGTTTAATTTCATATCTCCTAGCTTTCCCTCATAATATAAATCTTCAGAGATGATACTCCTGCTCTAGCATAGTAATGAAGTTTCCTGAGAACAATGTTATTTTCTGTGTTATGAACAGGAATTAGTAAATATAATGGATGGAAAAAAACAGTCATCCAGTCCCAAAACTGATCCCAGAAGGCACACTATTAGGTAGAAATTATTAGGTACACTATCATCACCTGTCTTAAATGCATTACTGCTCTTGTATTAAACTTTATCATAATAATTTTTAATGCTGTACAAAACAGTAATTAAAGGAGGCGTATAAAAAAAGAGGGTGAGTGTAAGAAACAACCGCTCACTTTAAAATTTTCAGAGGTTTATTAAACCTTAACAAATACAACAAAAGACCGAATAAGGAGAAAGAGCAGCACTGGGAGCATGCTCACCCACAACATGGCTAGTCCGCCTTTTATACCCCTGGTGTTGCATCAGGTAACCCTGGCCCCTCCTAAATTCTGCCAATCAACTATTCATCGTCTATTGGTGGAGACTACTTTCTTGCAACTTGATTGGAGGTCAGATGTTGTCATGCCACACTGTCACATTGTAGCTGGTCCAAAAGCTGCAGGCCTGAAACTCAACCAGCCTGGAAGTAGGCAGGTCCCTGAGTGAATAATGATAGGATGGCTTTGAACAAATACAGAGGATCCCAGCCAATTCATTGAACCCTAAGTGCAGGTCTATCATTGGCAAAGGAAATGAGTGACTTAAGACCGCAACCAATCACATGTGTATACCCAGGAAATTCAAACCCTCTATTTGAGGAGGGTTCAGAACAATAAAAAAATGCTTCGGTCACATGAACCACCAAGAGGGTCGTGTCTCTGTCTCCTACCACGACCCCATTTAGTGTTATAACATGCCTCCCTCCACATGTCCTGACTACCAAGGCCATCCAGTGGCAGCAATACAAGGAGGATGGGAAAGGGGACTATGGGGAGACCAGAGGACATCCAAACAACAAATCACAATAACATAACTATACATCAATAAAACTTATCTTAACATACTGATAACACTGATCTAGTGGGTGCAATCCTTGCCTATAGTAGGGGGGTTTGAACTAGATGATCTTTATGGTCCTTTCCAATCCAGGCCATTCTGTGATTCTATGATTATTCCTCTTTCGCTCTCATTTACATTGCAATTATTATTATAATTACTACTACTACCATTATTACATTTTATTTTGTTTCAATTCTTAAACTGGTTTTATCTCAGCCCCATGAGTTTTACTTTTTTCCTGATTCTCTTAGGGGAGGGGAGTGAGTAAGCTTCTGTGTGCTATTTAGTTGTCAGCTGGGGTCAAACCACAACATTCGCACAGGTGTAATTTTCCTTCTATGCTTTCATCTTTCCCTCAGCAAGGTAGGAATCTCAAGCATGTCCAATGGGGTGCTTCTAAGTCTATCATAAGCCTATATTACTTAAACACAGGTGTTCTACTTGTTCAACACACAAGGCTAAACAATAGCTGGTATGATATATGTGTTTTTCTACACCCCAGCTGCAAGTAACTTAAGCATGTTTAAAATCCTGTCACAATCCACTCAACCTGAGCGGGAGTTGTGATGGTTTGTTTGACCCCAGGGTGTGAAAGACAAAAAGCAAGAGACTCAAGTTTTACTCAGCAGCAAGCAGCAATGCAGTTTATTGCGTGCCAACAATTCACTTTTGTGATTGAAGAGAGAGAGAGAGAGAAAGAGGTAAAGGAAAGAAGTAAAAGGGGGGAGAGAGAGAGAGAGAGAGAAAGGATAGGGATAAAAGTACCAACAGATAGGACACACCCACATAGTCTTCAGTCGATGGATGCGTCTTTGGTCCGTTGGGGAGAAAGAGATCTTGGAGTCTCTTTAAGAAATTCACTTTTTATAGTCCTTTTCCAAAGTGAGTGGCCTCTGGCCAAAAGGTGGAGAGATCTATGGGATATTGTATGTGGAGATCGTTGCTCCAAGAAACAGGTGCAGGAACAGGACGCTATAACCAGTACACTGCTCTAGAGCAGCGTACCATGGCAAGCACCAAGCACACCTACAAACAGTCCCTTGGCAAGCATCCACCTCGGCCAGGCCAGAACTCAGGTCCAGAGCGAGTGGTGGGGTCTTGGGGTCTCAGTGTCTGATGATGATCGTGAGGCATATCAGAGAAACTTTGGATTAACCCTTACACCTTCTCATCTATCTTCCCTTATTTTCCCATAGTCAGAAAGGCATTCAATAAATTCACAGACAATAGATCTATAAATGTATAATGGATATTTATTAGGACTAGGCAGAGTTGTTCTTCTAATATCCTAAATAGAATTCTGGATACTGGGGGAAAACAAAGACATGAGACTGCAAACAGCAACAAGGCTGATCTGCTTTGCCTAGACAGCCGCTCCTACTGCAGGTGGACAACATGCATCATTGATCTGATCCACTGGGCTGCTTTTTATAGAAGTGGTGAGCATACTTTAAGGAGAGGGAGGAACCTCCAAAAAGGCAGAAACATTTAATGAGTTTTTAAAAAAATTTCACACTCTTCATTTACAGTAAAAAATTTATAGAGAGGCAACCAAAAGTTATCATTCACTTTTCATAAAGCAATCTTAATTTTGTCATATATTCACAAGACAACCTCCCGTAAAAAGTATAAAAAAAGCCCAAACAAAAAATAAAGACAGTAAACAAAAAATCACAGAATCACACAATCACAGAATTACTAGGTTGGAAGAGACCTTTAAGATCATCGAGTCCAACCCATGCCCTAACACTTCAACTAAACCATGGCACTGAATGCCACATCTGTAAGAGTCCGTCTGAAAGCCTCTCGTTTGTTCTGCCCAACGACCTTCGCCTGAGATCTAAGAAGACCCCTCAAACTGCAGCTGAAAGGCACTGGCCAGGGATGGGAGGAACACCAAGTGATTGTTCCAGGTGGTGCTCATTGGACCAGGACTGGTCTCTCATGAGACTGGTTTTACCCAACAAGGCTCCCACAGGTGTGAGAACAATGGACTGGTCACAAGGACTGTTGGTGTGCCTGGAGCTTGCTGTGGTGCGCTGCTCTCGAGCAGGCTACTTGCTGAAGCGTCCTGTTTCCACCTGTTTCTTGGAACAACGATCTCCACATACAATAGTCCATAAATCTTCCCACCTTTTGGCCAGAAGCCACTCGCTTTGGAAAAGACTATAAAAACATCCTCGAAAAACGACCCCCCGAGATCTCCCCGGACGGCAACGGACATCTATTGGCTGGTACCACGAGGATTGTCTGCCCGTCTTGGTAGCTATAATCCCAACCCCCCTCTCTCTCTCTCTCCTTTTCTCTCTCTCTTTATTTCCTGTCCCTCTATCGCATTTTGGTTGGCACTAAATAAAGTGCATTTTTTGCAAAAGTAAACTGGTTTTGTCCCTTGTTGTATCTTTTGCGCTTTGCGATCCCTAAAAAGAACCTATCAGGACTCCACATGTGGTGTGGACCCTGACAACATCCAATCTTTTTTTAAACAAATCCAGTGATGATGACTCTATCACCTCCCCGGGCAGACCATTCCAGTACTTTATCACTCTTACAGTAAAAACCATTATCCTAACATCCAACCTAAATTTCCCTTAGTGCAGTTTAAGACTCTGTCCTCTCATTCTGCCAGTTGCTGCTTAGAAAAAGAAACCAACCTCCACCTGACTACAACCACATTTCAGGTAGTTGTAGAGAGTGATAAGGTCCCCTCTGAGTCTCCTTTTTTCCAAGCTAAACAACCCCAACTCCCTCAGCCACTCTTCATAGGGCTTATGTTCCAAGCCCCTCACCAGCCTTGTTCTCCTCTGCACACGTTCAAGCATCTCAATGTCCTTCCTAAACTGAGGGGCCCAGAACTGGACACAGTACTCAAGATGTGGCCTCACCAGTGCCAAAGACAGGGGAAGAATGATTTCCCTGGTCCTGCTGGCCACGCTATTCCTGATACAGGCCAGGATGCCATTTGCCTTCTTGGCCACCACGGCCCACTGCTGGCTCATGTTCAGTTGGCTGTCAACCAATACCCCCAGGTCTCTCTGCCTGGGCACTGTCCAGCCAAACCGCCCCCAACCTATAGTGCTGCACAGGGTTATTGTGGCCAAAATGCAGGACTTGGCACTTGGACTTATTAAACTTCATCTTATTGGACTCTGCCTGTTCATCTAACCATTCCAGGTCTCTGCAGAGCCCTCCTGCTTTCCAACAGATCAACACACACTCCCAGCTTAGTGTCATCTGCAAATTTACTAATGAAAGACTCTATATCCTCATCCATGTCATCAATAGAAATATTAAACAGAACTGGCCTCAGCACAGATCCCTGAGGGACAGCACTAGTGACTGGCCACCAGGTGGATGCAGCACCATTCATCACCACTCTCTGGGCCCAGCCATCCAGCCAGTTCTTATCCCCGCAAAGAATGCACCTGTCAAAGCCATGGGCTGCCAGCTTTTCCACGAGTATGCTGTGGGAGACAGTGTCAAAGGCCTTGCTGAAGTCCAAATAGACAACATCCACAGCCTTTCCCCCATCCACCAGGTGGGTCACCTGGTCATAAAAGGATCACCCATTTTAAACATTCCTGTGAGGTTTTCCAACACCCACAGATACCTTTTATAGCCTATATTAATCCCTGCGGTTCTCCGATTTAAGGAAGATTAGCAGGTCAGTGGAGAAGGAGGGGGAGGAGCAGCTCCAGGCACTGGAGCTGAGATTCCTCTGCAGTCCATGGTGAAGACCATGATGAAGCAGATGTGCACCTGCAGCCCATGGAGGAGACTCACCATGGAGCAGGTAGATGCCTGAGAAGAGACTGTGAACCTGTGGGAGGCCCGAGGATAGAGGAGCCACACTGGAGCAGCCTGTCCTTGAAGGACTGCACCCTGTGGAAGTGATCCATGCTGCAGCAGTTTGGGGAGGACTGTTGCTCGTGGGATGGAGTCATGTTGGAGAACTGTCTCCTGTGGGAGGGACCCCACGGTGGAGCAGAGGAAGGATGTCTTTGCCTGAACAGCAAGAGAAACAATGAGTGATGAACTGATCATAACCCCCATTCCCTGTCTCCCTGTGCTGCTGGAGTAGGAGGTAGAGCTGGGAAGGAGGGAGGAGTGGGGGGAAGGTGTTTCTAAGGATTTAGTTCACTTCTCATTATCCTGCTCTGATTTTGTTAGCAATAAATTCAATTAATATCTCTAATTTGAGCCTGTTTTGCCCATGATTGTATTTGGTGAGTGATCTCTCCCAGTCCTCATCTCAACTCATGAACCATTTGTTATATTTTCTCTCCCCTATCCAGCTGCAGAGGGAGTGATAGAGCAGCTTTGGTGGGTGCCTGGCATCCAGCCAAGGTTAACTCACTACAAAATATTTTTAGTTTTTCTACAGCAGGATTTAAGACCGTGGTAGATTAAAATAGTGCAGTGAATACTCTCTGCTAAAAGACTGAAATTACTTAGCCACTCTTCTCCCTCCCTTCCCCCTTTCTCATTTTGTTCACTGTTTGAATAGAAGATACCTCCTACCTCCTTCTCATTATTTACTCTGCTTTCTCTGAAGCTGACAGTACCTGCCTAGAAGCAATACCTTTTGCATCACATAGAAAAATTCTACCAGCCACTTTTAGATATGTTTTGAACTGGTACCATTTGCTTTTTATGACCTAACCTGTCAAAGAGGGGCGCTATTTTGTTTGTTGTTTTGCTTGTTTGGTTTTTTTAATTCCTCTTTTCAATATTACATTTAGTAATAATATTGACCATTACTTACTTTATTACAGAGCTGCCAACTGTTGCTCCTGGTTAAAAGTTAGAAGCCTTTAGCTTCATGCAAGTTTAAAGCCTGTATCTTTCCCTTATCTTAATAAGGTTCTAAAAGCTGAAGCTCAAATCAGTAAGTAAACTTTGAGCACTATTTTACTTCAAATCATAGAATATCTCAAGTTGGAAGCGACCCATAAGGATCATCAAGTCCAACTCCTTGTTCCTTGCAGGACTACCTAAAGCTAAACTATGTGACCAAGAGCATCATCCAGATGCTCCTTGAATTCTGACAGGTTGGGTGCCATGACCACTTCTCTGGGGAGTCTGTTCTAGTGATCAACCACTCTCTCAGTGCAGAACTTTTTCCTAATGTCCAGTCTGAAATTCCCCGATGCAGCTTCATTCCATTTCCCTCATGTCCTATTGTTGGTCACCAGAGAGAGACCATCTTCCCCTCCACTGCTCTTGAGGAAGTTTCAGACTGTGACAAAGTCCCTCCTCTCCTCTCTCTCCTCTCCTCTCCTCTCTCTCCTCTCCTCTCCTCTCCTCTCCTCTCCTCCTCTCCTCCTCCTCTCCCTCTCCTCTCTCCTCCTCTCCTCTCCTCTCCCTCTCTCTCCTCCTCTCCTCTCCTCTCCTCCTCTCCTCTCCTCCTCTCCTCCTCCTCTCCTCTCCTCCCCTCCTCTCCTCTCCTCTCCTCCTCTCCTCCCTCTCCTCTCCCTCCCTCCCCTCCCTCCCCCTCCCCTCCCTCCTCCTCCTCCTCCCCTCCCCTCCCTCCCTCTCCCCTCCTCTCCTCTCTTCTCCTCCCTCCTCCCCTCCTCCCTTCTCTTCTCTTCCCTCTTCTCTTCTCTTCTCTTCTCTTTCTCTTCTCTTCTCTTCTCTTCTCTTCTCTTCTCTTCTCTCCTCTTCTCTTCTCTTCTCTTCTCTTCTCTTCTCTTCTCTTCTCTTCTCTCTCCAAGCTGAACAAACGAAGTGACTTCAGCTGCTCCACATAACTCCTGCCCTTGAGACCTTTCACCATCTTGGTCACCCTCCTCTGGACACACTCCGATAGTTTGATGTCCTTGTATAGTGGTCCCCATAACGGCAAACAGTACTCAAGGTGAGGGTGCACTAGTGCGGAGTAGTATGGGATAATCACCTCCCTGGACCAACTGGTGATTCTGTTCCATATGCACCCCAGGACACAGTTGGCCCTCCTGGTTGCCAGGGCACACTGTTGAGTCATATTCAACTTGCCATCATCTCAAATGCCCAGATCTTTCCATAAAGTTGCTCTCCTGCTACTAATCCTTCAATTTGTATGTATAACTAGGATTTCCCTGTCCCACGTGCAGAATCTTGCTCTTGTTAACTTCCATATGGTTGGTGATTGCCCAGTTCTCTAGTCTATCTAGACCTCTCTGTAAGACCTCTCTGTGATACAGTATAAGCACTTTGTTCATTAAAACTCCTAGTAAAGAATAATAAATTTCAGCCGGAGGTGAGATGGGTGTAGACTTTGACCACATAGTTTCAAATCACGGACCATGGTACGCATAACTTATGCTAAAACTAGCGGCTGGGTTGTTTAACCAGTTTTTAAGGATTTTCCCCCAAGCTAGGAGGAATAAACAAGAGAAGCACCCAGCGCCTCTCCCCTGCTGTGACCACCAGAAGACAAGATTACGACCCACCCAGCAACGGGCCTCGTGGATGCAGAGTACTCCGAGGAAGGACACGTCAGCTGAATTAGAACTGCATAAAAAGACCTTGGGAGGAGAGGGAAATTGCGCGCCATTTGTGGAGCAGTGCCTCCCGGCTGCCCAGCGCTGTTTTGCTTACTGTCGCTTGCTAATAAACTCTAATTGATTAGGACTGACTTGATTCGGTTTTCATTCTCAGTCTATAACAATTTGGTGCTGTGACTCCGATAGGGTCAACCCAGTGGGACGCTCTCCCTTGGGGAGGCGCCCCGCAATTTTGCGGCCCCGTTCGAGAGGCGCCCTCCGGGACCCTAATCGACGAATCCTAAATTCAGCAGTAAGCAAAAGAAAGCCGGCAACCCCGTAATCTTTGTGCAAGAAGATCCGGATGAAGACGCAGGACGCGTGAGTAATAGGCCGGTTTTCCGTTCGGTTGGGGTTGGGTATCCCGGAGTGTGCTGAGTGAGACACCCGATTGCGGGTGAAGCGAGTGCGGACCCCTCAGTAGTGCATTTCCCACACCCCGTGAGGGGCTGGGTCACAAACAGGAGGCAGCAGGTGTGTGTGAGTGAGAAGGCACTCCGGAAGATGGGACAGAGGAAAAGCAAGCCCTCTGTTCCCATGGGCGGGGGACCCCAAGTTAAGCTCCCCATCATACAAACAGATAGGCCATTAGGTTTAATAATCAAGACCTGGGATGCCTTCCTGTCTAGAAGTGGGAAAGACAAAGCGAAAATGATACACTATTGCCTAAAAGTATGGCGGGGTAAGCAAATTAAGGAAGACCACCTCTATTTTTAGTTCCTTTAAAGATTAAATTTGTCAGGCTTAAAATATTTATGTGAATTTAATAGCCTTTTAAGTTAGAAGCATTGTTAAAATTTCAGTTTGTAGCAAAATCGTAGGTGGACATTAGAAAAAAATTGGAAAGCTAGACGATTGGCAGACTAAGGAGTTAGAGGAATAGTTAAGGGAAGCACAGAAAATGTACGTCCGGCGAGAAGATCAGGCTTAAAAGAGACATATGAGTGAGGCAATAAGCGGCAGGGCCGGGCACGGATGTGCGAGACCGGGAGCATGAGCTGAGGGCTGTGGGGCAGCCAGGGCTCAGCGCCGGGCTGTGCCTGACCCCGCCACCCCCAGGCAGGGGCGGCAGTGGCCACTGGCCCCCGTGGGGCTGCGGGACGCCCCGGCCCCGTGAGGCTTGGGGTGCCCAGCCGCCTGTGATGCTGCGGGCCGTGCTCGCTGGGAGCACCGGTGGGGGAGGAGCTGTGTTTGAACTGTGACAGGACACAAACTGACTCTGGTATACAGTGTGTTAGAAGAGGGAAAACAAGAATAGAGGAATATATGGGAAATGTAGATTGTACGTGAAAAGATTAGGATTCTGTTTTAAGAATTTTGTGAGTTTTGCTGGAAAATACAAGTAATACAGGGAAAGCCATGGAAGTTTGCTAAATGTGTGAGAGGGGTTTGAAAAGCATGAGTTTTGATTGCTCCTCATTGTGAACTAAAATGAGAATGCAAATTAGTGTTGTGAAAAGCAACAAGTTTTATGCAAAAATACATCCGAAAGTATAAGCAGCTACAGGGATATACGGAGTTTGTTTAGGCAAGCTTTGCAAAAAAAAATATTGAAAGAGTTTACTCCACCCTCAGGAGTTAAGCTGTTGCAATATGTAAATAATTTACTGTTATTGGAAGAGCAGGAGGGGGTAGTTAAGTAGAGTGTCAGATATTTAGGACATCTTCTGACTGGGGGTAGCAGTGTGTTGGTTCAGAAGGAGTGCAGAGAATTTTTTGCCCCAGACTAACAAGGGATTGAGACAATTTTTGGGGTTAGTAAAGTACTGCAGAGCTTAAATTAAGAATTTTCTGTTGTGGCTAGACCTTTGTGCAACTTCTTAACCCAGAGCGGTCCTGGTGTTGTGATGGGGACACCAGAGGTGGAGTGACGTGTTTCTATTGTGGAAAAAGGAACATGTAAAAAGAAAATGTAAAAAAAGAGTAGCAAATGAAAAGATGTTTAAAGAAGATTAGGACGGTCGGGGGCTCTATTCGCTGGGGACACAGGAAAAATCAAAGCCCCTGGTAAAACTAAAAGCAGGTCCCCAACAAGAAGAAATTAATTTTTTTTTGTAAATTCCGGGGCGGAAAGGTCAACTGTTCAATCCCTGCCCCGTGGCTACGAAATAGGTACAAGTGGTGGGAGCTAAAAGAAGAACCCTTTGGAGTGCCGGTGATAGAAAATGTAACCTTTGAACAGACTCCAGAATAGGCCTGGAGTCTCTATTGTTAGTCCCTGAAGCAAATTATAATTTATTAAGAAAAAACTTGGTGATTAAGTTAAAAATTATTTTAGAAGTTGTAGAAAACAAATTGAACATTAAATTATGCCCCCTACGAACCACGGATGAGAAAAAGATAAATCCCAAGGTGTGGTATACACCCGATACAGTGGGAAAATTAAAAATTAAACCTTTTAAAGTAACAATCAAAATTCCCGAAAATTAGGCAATAGCCCTTGTCCAAAGAGGGGAGACAAAGCTTGAAACCCGAGATAAAGAGATTGTTAAAGAAAGGGCTGCTAGAGCCCTGTATGTCCCCCTTTAACACCCCTATATTACCAGTAAAAAAGGCTAATAGAAAATACAAACTGGTACATAATTTAAGAGAAATAAACAAAAGAACCGTGGAAAAATTCCCAGAGGTTGCAAACCCGCATACCCTATTAAGCCAGCTAAGACCAAAAGATAAATGCTACAACGTAATAAACTTAAAATATGCATTCTGGTCCTGTCCCCTTAAAAAAACCTGCCGGAATTATTTTGCCTTTAAATGGGAAGACCCGGATACACACAGGAAACAACAGATAAGGTGTTAATCAAAGCCTGAAAAGAAATGTCCTTAATACCTCGTTGGGAAGGACCCTATGTTGTTTTGCTTACTACAGAAACAGCTGTAAGAACTGCTGAAAAAGAATGGACTCACGCTAGTCGAGTAAAAAAACCCATTTGGTAAGCGCTGAGAAGCCCTGGAAGATAGCCAGCTCACCTGGGAACTTGAGAATCACCTTTAAAAGATAAGAATTTAAACCCGGACTCAGAACTATTACTAATAAACTCTGAGCAATTAATTTAAAGACCCGAGTTGGTAAATTGGCTGAATATAGCTACCCCATTGTTAGTAATTTTAGAGTATACTGTGGGATATGGGGCTGTGATTGCTATCCTTTTGTATGTTTTATCTGTAAAGTGTGCCAAAAACGGTGGTAGACCCACTGCCAAAAGAACAGACCCCCCAAGGGGAGTCTGTAGAGGGTGTTACCAAATAAAAAAGAAGCTCACACGAGCCACCCTGAAGGTGGGAAAAATTACTGAGAGAATAGTAGAACAGTCTCAAGAGTAGTGGGAAATATTTGTGAAAAGAGTAAACCCTGAAAACTATTGTTATCACTCCAACAAACCAGCACCATTTATAGCACAAATCATCAAAGGGTGTTGCCAAAAGACCTTGACTGGCGCCCAGTAGGTCCAGGGTAATTCACAAGTAAAAGATAAAAATTTGGAATCGTGTAAGAACAGAAAGGGGCGAAGCTACAGACCTCCTGAAGCCTACCTTTGCTGCCGAGAAGATAGAACACCCTGCGGCTGGCGGCAACCCAGTCGGCGGGGTAAGGGAGAAAAATAAGAAAGTGTGGAGGAGTGAACCCACCGAGTGGGACAAAGCAATAATCCTTCAAGAAATGCCCCTGGGATATTAATTCCCTAAGAAACCAAAAAAACGGACACCACATTGGGACCAAAGGGCAAACACTCAGGGGAGACAAAGAAATTAAAAAATAATGCTTTAATAATCAGGCTGGAACCCTACCCTTTCTGGCAGACTAAGTTAGTAATTTTAGAATTTTTTTTTTAAGTTGTCCCAAGGAAAACACAGCCACCAACCCTTCAGGTGGTCTCTAATCAGGAAAAAATTAAGAACTCGCTCAGTTTAGAAAGGGGCTGGGGGCCCCTAGCTTTACAGCGCACTTAAGCTCACTTGTAGTAATAGATAAAAGACAAACCCAACTAAAAGCGTTTTATATATATGTCCAAGCTTAAATTCTAAAATAAGTTACTCTAATTCACTCAGAAAATATTATTGTGCTTATTGGGGCTGTGAGACAGTTGCCTCTGATTGGGAACCTGGGGCAAGCAAAGATAAATACCTTCAAGAGGGATGAGGCCCCCAAGCTGCCAAAAACCTAAGCATTCATATAGTGGTAAAATACTTAGAAGTAGTAATTGTTATTTCATTTATTTAAACATAACAAACCCACAAGACCCTGGGTGGGTAATTAGGAAGACTTGGGAAGTGTAGTATTGGGAACCAGGCACCGATAGAGAAGGACTAATACTCATTAAGAAGGAGCCCTTGCCCCATGACTATCATGCCATGGGCCCGAACCCAATAATTAGTAATGACAATTTCCTAAAGTAAATGACACCTTCACTAAAGGTAACAGCGCCCTGGCATCAGACAACGAGACCATAATACTCCCCACTGCAGACCCACAGCCAAACACTCTTTGGAGCCTTATGTATGCCGCTTATCCAGTTCTTAATGCCACTAAGCCTGACCTTATTTAACATTGTTAGCTTTGTTTTGATATTAACCCCCCCTTTTATGAAGCAATAGGAGTCACTGAAAAGTCTAGGCAGGTCAAATGGAAGTAACCCCCCTCAATGTAATTAAAAAAGTACTCAAGCTCGAGGTACAACTTGAGCAGCAGTAACTGAAAAGGGAAGGTGCATCGAGAATGTCCCAAAAGAAAAAAAACATCTGTGTGGGGTAATAACAAAAGCAAAGCAACCGAGAAACCCCGCCACCTGGCTAATCCTGGCCAGAAATACTAGATGGGTATGTTCAAAGGAAGGAATAACTCCTTGTATTTCTCTCAACTTATTCAATGAAGCGTCAAATTTTTGTGTACAGGTATTGATAGTCACTAAAATTATATTTCATCCAGAAGAATATGCATACGATCTCCAAGACACTAACAAAAAGGGAACCATTCACAGCCTTAACCGTGGCCACTTTAACGCTAATTGGAGGAGCAGGGGTAGGAACTGGTGTAGGATCATTAGTGAAACAAAACCAAGAATTCAATTCCTAAAGGGTAGCTGTAAATGCAGACTTAGCCCACATTGAGCAATCCACAACCGCTCTAGAGCAAAATGTTCGGTCGCTATCGGAGGTAGTGTTACAAAACTGAAGGGGTCTAGATCTAATCTTTTTACAACAAGGAAGATTGTGTGTTGCCTTAAGAGAAGAGTGTTGCGTGCGCGCGAATAAAACAGACGTAAAAAATTCAATGGCCAAGCTAAGAGAGGGGTTAAAGCAAAAAAAGAAACAAAGGGAAGCCCACCAAAGCTGGTATGAGACTTAGTTTAATAATTCTCCTTGGCTCACTGCCCTGTTGTCAACCATAGCAGGACCAATCATTCTCCTGGTATTAAAATTAACTTTTAGCCCCTGCATCTTTAATAAAATCATAAAAATTGTAAAAAGACGACTAGAGGCAGCACACCTAATGCTCATTCGAGCTAAATATGAGCAAATACCTAGTGATCCAAAGGTAATTGAAACCCTTGCCTTAAGTCATATGAACTGAAAGGTTTTAATGAACAAAATGGTAAAAGAGAAAAGGAGGGATTGTGATACAATATAAGCACTTTGTTTATTAAAACTCCTAGTAAAGAATAATAAATTTCAGCCGGAGGTGAGATGGGTATAGACTTTGACCACATAGTTTCAAATCACGGACCATGGTACGCATAACTTATGCTAAAACTAGCGGCTGGGTTGTTTAACCAGTTTTTAAGGATTTTCCCCCAAGCTAGGAGGAATAAACAAGAGAAGCATCCAGCGCCTCTCCCCTGCTGTGACCACCAGAAGACAAGATTACGACCCACCCAGCAACGGGCCTCGTGGATGCAGAGTACTCCGAGGAAGGACACGTCAGCTGAATTAGAACTGCATAAAAAGACCTTGGGAGGAGAGGGAAATTGCGCGCCATTTGTGGAGCAGTGCCTCCCGGCTGCCCAGCGCTGTTTTGCTTACTGTCGCTTGCTAATAAACTCTAATTGATTAGGACTGACTTGATTCGGTTTTCATTCTCAGTCTATACCATCTCTACCCTCAAGGGAGTTGTCTCGGGGATGGTTTATTATCACATCTCATTTTTAGGGTGTTTGATTTGTTTTGTTTTGTGCCCAGGGGTGATTGCTGTCTCCACCCCATCCCTCATCCTCCCTGGCTCTGGGGCTGTCGAGATGAATGAGAGCTGAGCTCGGGTTTCCAGGGGGAGTTGGGGGCAGGGTGAGAGGCAGCCTCGTCTCTTCTGGTGGGCAGTTCGACTAGACACACACGAGATCCTGCTGTTTCTATGGGTTTTGCCTGATTCTTTTTTGCTTTGTTTTGTTTTGTTTTTTGTTTGTTTGTTTTTGTTTTTGTTTTTGTTTTTGTTTTTGTTTTTGTTTTGGCACTGTTACTGAGCTTGCCGGCTGGGCGTCTTTTGCTGCTCTGCTTTTGGGAAGCCCAGAGCCAGTGCATGCCCCGCCAGGAACCGGGACTGCCCTCATTTCCTGCCGGGGGGGGCTGGCCCCCCCTCTGCACAGCCCAGATTTAAAGGACCAGCCACTGCTGGTGAGAACATCCCAAAGAGCCTTTAACTGCGTTCGGGAGCCAGACTGCTACTGCCCAAACCCCACCGTACCTCCACCATTGCTCTGGGTTTGTGCTACACTAGCTTTTCACCCTCTGCCTGCCAGGAGGTCCTGCCATTCCAGCTTGCTGCTTTCTAGAGTCCTGCTGGGGCACCGGGATCAGCTGCCCCTGGCGAGGGGTTGTAAAGCAAGCCCTTTTCCCATCCCTTCCTGTCTCAGTGAAGCCACAATAACTGCGTGGTCCCCAAACTCACACCGGAGCTCCCCCTGCAGCCGCAGGGGAATAATTGCATCTCCCCTGCCCACGAGGAGCCTGCGAGCGCCCCTGACAGCTGCGACCATAACACCACCAAAGGGGAAGTGCCCGCAGCCGAAAAGGCTGTTACTGGATTTCTGGTTCTGTTTGTTGTCGCTGCCACTGTTTATTTGCCTTGTTATACATACTAGTAAAAAACTGCTATTCCTTTTCCCATATCTTTGCCTGAAAGCCCCTTAATTACAAAATTATAACAATTCAGAGGGAAGGGGGTTGTATTTTCCATTCCAAGGGAGGGTCCTGCCTTTCTTAGAAGACACCTGTCTTTCAAACCAAGACAGGACTGCACAGCACCTCTTAGTTTAGTATCATCAGCAAACTTACTGCACATTTGACTCTTGCATCCAAACCATTTACAAAAACATTAAAGAGCACTGGCCCTAAAATTGAGCCTGAGGGAATCCCACTGGTGACTGGCCACCAAACTGATGTAACCCCATTTCCTAAAACCCTTCATGCCCAACTTGTCAGCCAATTTTTCAACCAGTGTATTATGGACATGTCTAGCTGTGTGCTGGACATTTTGTGCAAAAGGATACCATAAGAGACAATATCAAAAGCTTTGCTAAAATTCCAAAAATACTACATCTACTGGTTTCCCTTGGTCCACTAGATGAGTGACCTTGTCATAAAAAGAAATTAAGTTGGTAAGCACACTCTTCCCTCATGAACCTGTGCTGGCTGTGACCAATAACAACATTGTCTCTCAAGTGTTTTTCAATAACTCCCAGAATAACTTTCTTCACAACTTTACCAGGCATTGAGGTGAGACTGACAGGTCTGTTATTACCAGTCATCCATCTTATCTTTCTTGAATGTTGGGGAAACATTTGCCAGTTTCCAGTTGACTGGGACCTCTCCAGACTCCTAGGACTGTTGAAAAATAATGGAGAGAGGTCCCAAGATAGCATTGACCAGCTCTTTCAGTACCCTGAGATTAATCCCATCAGGCCAAATAGGCTTATAGAGATCTAGATGGAGCAGCAGATCCCACACAAATTCAGACTTGGCTGAGAGTTTATCATGCCCCCAGTCATGGTTTACCAACACAGGGCTCTGGGGGTCCCAGGGCCCAACATCAGTATTAAAGTCAGAGGCATTAAATGTCTCTGCTTTTTCTATGTCCCCATTTGTGAGGTGACTGATCTCATAAATAATGGGCCAATGTTATCTCTGATCTTCCTTTCCTTTTTGTTGTCCTTCACAGTGCTTATAACAGAGTATGGCTTTGCTAATCAAACATTGCCAAATTAGGGAACACGGCCAAAGACTATAGAAACTTGCTTAAGCTAGTAGAAAGATTATGTCTCAAATAACCAAAAACATCCTGTATGTGCCCAGTTTGTGTATGCTTGCAAAAGACAGGAAAAGCCAAGCAACCACGGCCTTTCTCCCCACGACCACCAGGAGCCAGGAGAAAACCCCCTAGCAACTGGCTGTGCAGACGCAGAAAGAACACGAGAAGTAGCTGAAAGGCATGTACCCGGAAGAAGATGAAAATAAAAGACGGACTGAAATGGAGTGAGGTGCGTGCCGTTGGTGGAGCAGAGACTCCCCGGCAGCCCAGCGCTGATTTGCTTGCTGCTGCTTGCTCAATAAATTTTTTATTTCCATCTATTGGAGTTGACTAATTTATTACAGATAAATTTATAACAAATTTGGTGCCATGACTCGGATAAAGGCTCTTTGGAATCCTTGCAGGGGAGGCGCCCCACTGAAAAGCGGCCTCTGTTAAGGTGTTCCTACACCAAAACCTTTACCTATGAACCTAAAATTAGGCAGCTAAGCAAACAAAACCGGTAAAGCCCCATAATCTTTGTGCACAGAGTCCAGACGAAGATGCAGGATGGGTGAGTATAGGCCGGTTATCCGTTCGGTCGGGGTTGGGTTTCCTGAGGTGTGCCCGTGTGAGACGCCCCGGGGAGGGCGACGTGAGTGTGGACCCTCAGCAGTGCGGTTCCCAAACTCCGCGAGGAGCTGGGCCACAAACCAGGGGAAGTGCGTGTGTGAGTGAAAGAAGGCACCTCAGAAGATGGGACAGAGGAAAGGCAAGTCCTCTGATCCCATGGGTTTGGAAGTGAAGGCTAGACTTCCACAAATACCACCAGATAGCCCATTAGGACTAATGATAAAAATTTGAGACGCATACCCTTTTAGGCAGGGGAAGAACAAAACCAAAATGGTCCATTATTGTATGGAAGTTTGGGGAGGGAAGCAGATTATGGGACATCATCTTTTTTGGCCAGTGTTTGGAGCCTTTGAGGACTGGATATGCCAGGCCCTAAATATTTATGTATACTCAGAGGAACCCTTTTAGTTTGTAGAAGAGAGTGAATATGTGCTTCTCCGGAATCGAAACCGGCACTTTACATTTCCATTGAAAGAAAAAGGGGGGGGGAAGGAGGAAGAAGACTAGGAATGAGAAAGATATACCAACCTCTCCCCCTCCATATGTCCCTCTGCCTTCTCCCCCTTTGCCACCTCTAGCTGTCCCATCTGTCCCTCAGGAGGCAGAGGATTCCGACTCCTCTACAGACACTCCGAATCGACCCTGAGAATTACCAGAAGTAGAGCCAGAAAGCAAGAGGCAGGGAATGCCTTTGTATCCTCTTAGGAAATAGCAATGGGGGCCCAGCCAGGAATGATTGTCTCTGTCCTCTGAACTGTGGGATGTAGAGATTTTAAGAAAGAAATGGGAGTTTGTTGGAGGGATTCCTTAGTGGCTGAACAGGGTAGACTCAATTCCTGGGCTATACATGGCATATGGAATCTCATTCGCTAGCAGAGGGAAGCCGAGGTGCCAGTCCCGAGGGCAGGAATAGAGGCCTTTGGGATCAACAACAACATCAGCAGGGGCTCTGCAGCAGGATACCAAATGGCTCCCTGCGCAGCCACTGGAATGAAACTCAGAATGATGCTGATAGACATGTGCAAGGACTCAAGGACCATCATTATCCAGGGGATTAGAGAGTCTGTCCCTAGAGATGACAAAATATCAATAAGGCACTTTCTAATGAACAGCAAAAGAAAAATGAGAACACTGGTTAGCAGGAAAGACTTGGGAAGAGCTTGCGAGTCCGAGTCGGGTTGGCATCCTTCCACCCCAGATGGGGCAGGCTTTACTTAAGACCGATACACACAGGAAACAACAGTTGAGGTGGACAGTGTTGCCCCAAGGATTCACAGGAGTCTTCTAATCTGGCTTTGGCCCAGGCACTGGAACAAATTTTGAGGGAGTATGAATTAGACAGCAGCGTAATTTTAGCCAACATGTGGATGATTTTACTACTGGCTGGACAGGATGAGGAAAAGGTAGAGGCAAGAAAGTATCACATTAAATTATTTGAGTTTCCAGGGACTCCAAAGTGTCCCCAATCAAAGTACCTGTACTGTAGAAAGTAGAAATGTCTGAGACGTCTGAGGCACAGGTTGAGCAGGAGGCGTAAGACCTTAGACCCTGATAGGGTCCATGCCGTATTTTATACGCTACCAACTCCTCGGAAATAGAGACAAGTGGAGACAAAATGTTAGGCCTGTTGGGATAGTCTGAGGCAATGGATTGAGGATTACAGTAAAAAGGTTAATTTTTATATAGTAATGTTACAAAGGGAAGGGTAACTGAAGTGGTCAGAAGAAGATGACAAACAATTAGAAGTTTTTAAGACAGATCTGGTAAATGCCCCTGTATTAAGCCATGCCAGACGTCTCGGGAAACCCTTCAGTTATTCACAAGCATATGAATGAAGGAACTGCATCTGTATGGAAGCACAGAGATTGGGGCCGAAGTACAGCAGCCTCATGGATATCTTTCAAAACTTTTAGATCCTGTAAGCAGAGGCTGGCCACGTTGCCCACGCAAAGCCATGGGCTACGGCCAAGCAGCTCTCCTGCAGCTAGAAGCACAGAAAAGTAACTTTTGGAGGAGAACTGAAAATACTGTCCCCCATAACATTAAGGGAATCTTACAACAAAAGTAGACATAGCGGATAACCGATGCTAGACTTGTAAAGAGTATGAAGGGATCTTAATATCTTCACCCGAATAGAGCCCAGAGGTATACCATTTTTCAAAATCCGCCCAATTTTTTGTACTGGGAACCAACCGAATCTCCATTACATATGATTGTTTACAGAACATTGAAGAGCAAAACCAAAATTAGAGACCGAGATCTTGAGGAAGAGGGAATTCAGAAACCGAGAGAAAAACTTTGCGAGGATCACGGGTAGTTGAGGAGTAAGAGGAAATCCAGGATATGCCATAATTAGTGGGAAAACTTTTTGAGAGTAGTGGAGTCCAGGCCTAAGTCCCACAAGCTGGTCAAAGCACAGGCTTGTGAACTATATGCAGTTTTAAGAGCACTCAAGTTGTTAAAAGGAAAAGTGGGAACCATCTATACAGAT